>CM070036.1:69733770-69758336 GCA_036250615.1 Ptychadena robeensis | reverse complement strand
ACAAACATGCAAAAGAATAAGAAATCAGGAAGGGGGCAATTAGTTTTGCACACCACTGTAAGTGCATCTGGAAGGTATTCACAGTGCACCCATTTTCCACATTTTTTAATGTTACAGCCTTATTCCAAAAATGGATTAGATTACTCAGAATTCTACACACAACATCCCATAAAAACAAGGTGAAAAAGAAAGTATAAAAAATAAATACAATAATAAGAAAAGTAAAAACATTTAGAAATCCCATGTACATAAGTATTCACAGCCTTTGCTCAAAACTTTGTCGAAGCACCTTTAGCAGCAATAACAGCCTCAAATCATTTTGAATATGATGCCACACGCTTGGCACACCTATCCTTGCCCAGTTTCGTCCGTTTCTCTTTGCAGCACCCCTTAAGCTCAGATTGGATGGGAAGGGTCGGTGCACAGACATTTTAAGATCTCTCCAAAGATGTTCAATCTGATTAAAGTCTGGGCTCTGGCCACCCCAGAGTGAATTGATTTGCCACCCCAGTCTGAATTCAAAGGTGCTCTGGAGCAGGGTTTCTTCTTTCCAGGATGTCTATGTACATTACTGCAGTCATCTTTCTCTTGGCAATAATTATGTACATGTGCCTTCTCAATTTTTTTATTTTTAATACATTTGCCAAAACCTCAAGTAAACTTTTTTCACTGCTGTTATAGGGTGTTGCATGTAGAATTCTGAGGAAAAAATTTGCCTAATCCATTTTGAAATAAGGCTGTAACATAACAAAATGTGGAAAAAAGTGATGCACTGTGAATACTTTCTGTGTTGCTCTGTATATTTATGTATTTCAATTTACTTGAAAGAAAGTTACAGATTACTGTCACTATTTATGTCTGCCATACTCTACAAAGTACAAATGTGACCTCAATTATGAGCCATAACAGCGATTTGTATTATTTTCCATTTATATGTACAGGAAGCAATAGAGGTGTACAATATTTAAACGTATGTCTTTGCCAGAAGAATGTTTGTTTTCTAGAACAATCAAGCAATAGTGACATTTACAAATAGCTTAACTGTCCTCCAAATAACCGCAAAAGATAAAAATGTTATATGCCGGCTTTCTTATACTTGAGTGTTCTAAAATCATAGCTGCCAAGGTCTCCAACCACCAGTAAATGTTTTATTTCAGCCACACTTCATAGATGCTGCTACACTTAAGCTGGCCATACACCTTCGGATTTCTCTGTCAGATTTCCTTCAGATCAGATTTTGTTTTACCAAAACCATGTAATATGAGGACCTTTCTACACCTTCCAATCACTATGTATTCTATCAGGGAGGACACTATACTACATGGTTGTTGGTAGATCTGATCTGAAGGAAATCTGACAGAGAAATCTGAAGGTGTATGGCCAGCTTAAGACTATCATGTTGTTGTTGTTGATGTTTTTATTTAGGCTGTAGACAAAACGTCTGAATCTCGTACAGTGGTTGAGAAAATGTACTGAACAAAAATATTCACTTTTATTTACTCATATGTAAAACGTATTATTTTTTTAAATGCACATGATTGGTTAATTTATTTTAAGTCCCACAAAAAAAAATATCACAGATTTGCACAACAAAGATATGCATAAAAACGTGTCTTTTACTCATGCCTGTTAATTACATTTTTAGCATATAGATTGACAAAAGATATACTGCCACCTTACACTTGTAGACAGTGTATACCTACTTTCAAATATGGATGCTACTCGAAACAGAACCATTTTTAATTAAAATATTACATACACCTGTTACTGTTATTTAGGCCTGATGGTTCTCTGATACCATTCATTCTCAAAGATAAGCAAATCGGTGCCTGCCTCTCGTTACTGCCGTAGAACTTTGCTGGGGGGGGGTGTCCTGGTAACTCACCAGCACTCCTCCAGAGATGAGCTTCTCTCTCCCTGGGTGGCTGCACACATCATAGGTGGGCACACTGGGTGGGAAGCATCAGGGCATCGAAAAAGAATTCTGATGCACAGACACCACCTCCAGGTGCCAGCCATCCATATTG
The DNA here is from genome assembly GCA_036250615.1 of Ptychadena robeensis. NCBI lineage: Eukaryota > Metazoa > Chordata > Amphibia > Anura > Ptychadenidae > Ptychadena > Ptychadena robeensis. Next base: position 69,756,309 of record CM070036.1, on the reverse strand, counting down.
TCCAATGCCCATGTATTGTAGCAACATCCAGAAACGTTGTGTTCACACCTATCCATTTTAACACGCATAGTTCAACACAGGTAAGGCACCATTCACACGGACATCTGGAAATTCCTTGTTTCTACCACCTGGATGTCCAGCGATACAGAAGACACTTTTCAGCTAACATGGGGGCATCTCTGAACAACCCAAGGTGCCCGCACCCAGGGGTGAGATGCACTTTTCGGGCTGTTTCCTACATTTAATGGTGTGAACGGTGCACAGTTTGAGCACATTATATCAATGGACTAGTTAACTTAAAAACCAATGAAGAATTGATAGGTGGGAATTCTGCCAAATACACTTTTGTGCACTGCACAAAAAAAAGGTCCAGGGAAGTTTTTAGCTGCAGCACATTATACAAAAGCATGCACACCATGGAAGTATAGGTGTAAATGTAGCTACTAGAAAATAAATATTCACGCTTTTTGTTATAACTGATATAACCGATATGTATTGTTGTGCAACTAGGTAATATTTTTTTGCCAAGTCTGTCAGTTCCTACAAAATTGTTTCCCTGTGTGTAATGGGTCTTACATAATTCTCTTTTAAAGCCGTGTCTATAGCTTTTTTTTTGTATCTTAAAGAATGTATTGGAAAACTTGTTTTTAATAGCTTTAAGTTTCGGAATTACAGTATGGAGTATGGCATTAAAATATAAAATATAATATAAAAAATATTTCTTCCTGTTTCACAATCCCCTCATGTAAAAAAAAATGTGTCTGACATTTCTGCTCTTAATCTAAAAAATGTTGTTACCTGGCTGTCATCCTCACCCATGTGCATTCCCCTTTAAGTCATTTGTCTCATTGGCAGATCAGAGATATCTTATGCAATGTCTAATCTTCTGTTTTCTTACAGTGATTACACAGATACCAAACCCACACCATACCAAATAACTAGCTTTTTTCCCCAGAAGGGATTATGAAGATGATTATCAGTGTTAATTAATTAATTAATTTTTCTCCGCACAAGTTTTCCTTAAAGGTGAGATGAGTGCATTGAATCATAAGTATTACAGAAACATCCCATAGATAAATCACCATGAGCTTTACAATATTTACCGTAGAAATATTTAAGACAGAAATAAAATATGATATAATATGTATTCCACACATTGTGTTTACAGAGATGAGAGAGCAGACCACACAAGTTGTACATTACAGAGTTAACGTACAGATGTGATGTGAGTTAATGAAGCAAACCACAGAAAAGTACCATAAAACTTGAACAATAGGTGTATTCATGCAATGTGCATTTACTGAATCAGATTTTCTTGTAGCATGCTTGCGTCTCTGAATACAGTTGAAGGAACGGTTTTACTAAAGAAGTAATTAACACACTAACCCATTACCTCAAATATCCAATCAATATTTGGAACATCTCCTTTATGTGATTATACAGTCTCCTTTATGTGATTAGGTGTTTGGAAAATACTTATGTTTTAAAAACAAAATGTTAAATGTAAAAAAAAATCCAACATCTATCTAGGGCTTGAGAGGTTAACTGTAATCAAAATATGAAAAAAAAGGTTTAATGGAATGAGTATAAGTGAATGCAAAGATCATACATATTAGGTGTTACATGAGAGATTCCATTCTTATATTTATAGCAAATGTTGTAATTGTTATCAGAAATATAACATGACTTGAACATGAAGGGACTACATTATGATTGCTTACAGTAGACTAAATAAACATCTTTTAAATTGTGTTATATGTTCAAAATGCATTTTTTTTAATTTTTTTTTAGCAAGCAGGTCTGTAAAATCCATATTTAATTACAGTTAAGCACACAAAAATTCATATATATATATATATATATATATATATATATATATATATATATATATATAGATGCACTCTTTGTTTTTTTAATAACTCTGTAACAGGGAGAACACATAAGAGCTTTAGTCTTAAAAAAAAACATAATTTAAATTCTATTTGGATAATATTTTAACCCTAATTTTGAGAATAACTGTTAAAAAAGATATTTATCATAGGGACTGCTCTCTGTGCAATGCCAGTGCTCTATATAAATTTAAGCTATGTTTAGTTCAATTAGTAATCATGTACAAAATAAAAGAAATAAATAATGTTACAATAAAACACAATAGTTTGCTAGTTTTTGTTTTTTTACTGAGCTCAGTGAACATCAACATAAATCCTAAAACAAACACAATACACATATTTGATAGCAATATTCTCTTTCTTTGAAACTATAATATGTTGTAGGTATGTGTCTTCCAATTATTTTACACTTCTGTATGACAAGCAAGTAAAACAAATCTCTTCCACAATTCATTTTTGTAGTTTTTGTAGTTTTAGCCATTATATACTTTAAAGCAAAACAATGAATATAAGTCTTTATATCTGCATTTTACTTTAATCTTTACTCCATATTTCCCTATAACCCTTCATACAAGCCACAGTAACATAAAAATATATTACAGAGAATAAAGACAAAGGGAAGCATTTAATGTAACTATATATTTTAAATTGGTGGGAATTGGCTAATTTACTCCTCATTGACCTAAGCATTGTTTACCTACCCCTACAGGCCTATAGATTTGGCAAAAATGCTTCTATTTTCTTAAAAACGAATCAATATATATATATATATATATATATATATATATATATATATATATATATTTTATTTATTGTTTTCCAACAAATATTTATTTCTCTGAAATGTTCGTCTTTTATTATTGTTCTTGTAGAAAACAAATGTAATACATAAGCTTGCAATGTTTCTAAATGTAATCATGTTTATTTGGCTTGCTAATCTGCTGAACAAGCATTTTGTGCAGTTCAAAAGATACTAATTATACTGTATATACATTTATCTTATTTTAAGTACACATTTTTTACATCATTTTTTAATTATATAAGATTAAGGGAAGAAAATAAAAAAGCATATCACTTATTGGGGAACACTGTATGCTCTCTTTTCCAAACTTCATTCCCTAAATGCTATAGCTGACAAATTATTGCTGTCAAAATAACAACTAAGGCTTGGGCTGCCTCATAGCAGCAAATGCAGTTTGCTACTGCTTGGGAAAAAATGCAGAATTGCAGTGTTTTTCAGCTCACAATATTGTTGTATCAGATTTATACCATTATTTAAAATGCTAATTAAAAGGGGTAATAGTTTAACTGCATGTGATGTCAGATTGTTGTTATATTTACTTATGCAGCAGAGGGAAATGAGTATGTACAACATACTTTATACTTCCTCACCAGCACCTTATTTCTATCCTGGCAGGCCTTTACTGTCCTTTTGTATAATGCAAGACAGGGTCTACTGGTCACATGTTCCGCTTGTTAACCCATACTTGATTATTATTATTATTATTATACTTTTTATATGATTTTAAGCTATTATTTTCTGGTGATATATTTTTTTAATTTTACCAGCAATATTTATTTTTGGGAATTAGATATGTACAAACCCCAAATCCTTTAATAGTAGAAAACTTCTGGAATGTGTTATTCAATTATAACAGTTATCACAATTTTGTTCTAGAATCATAATTATAGTGTAATTTTTAATTGGTCAAGTGCTAGAATAATCTTTATACTTAACATTACACTAGTTGTTTTGAAAGCAAATCCTGCTCAAAACGCATAAAAGAAAATGAATGCTATATAAAGTATATTGCTTAATACAACTGACGATATTGCCCCCAAAAAATTTTTTGTCTAAATTGATTAATTATCTTTGGTAATTGGAGGGTTAGTTAATCAATAAATGATGAACATATAACTTTAAATAAATCTATACAGAATTACATTAAAATTGATTTTGAGTGCTTGTAAGAAATTTTTTGATCTCCTATACTTTTTTTCTTTAGATTTCATGTTCGCTTTTCCATCAGTAGAGGTCAGTGTTGTCACAAAAATCCAGCCCTCACCTAACTCCTGTTCCAGTAGCAGCTGTTTGGGACATCAGTGCAGTAAAGGGATATCTCATTACTGTTTGTGGTAGTTGCTACATATTTCAAATGATGTGATACAAAGGAAATAACAGATGACATATGGTCACAACTTGAGAAAGAATATTGCTTTTCCAATGATGGGTCTCATTGATGTCATAAAAACAGACGTATTATGAAACCGCGTTTCTGTCCTTGAGTGCATAAGGCTGTAAAAGACAACATGAGGTTTTAATTGAGTGAAGCAACAATTTGTCTCATCATAAATGTTTGTATTTGAAGGCTGTTGAATCATTTGACAGCAATCTTTACAGGGGCAATGTTTTGTTAAAAGTCGGCTCATACCAAACGTTCTATTATTCATCTTCTGGGGATTTATTAAGTCATTTTTGTGTCTTTCTGAATTCAGAGCTTATCAACATAGCACTTATCTGTCAGATAGAGGCCATGTTTCATCTTCATTGAAACCTGCATTGTCACTGACAGTTAGGCAACGACAATCAAAACATGACTTTTTTAGCCAGAGATTAGGATAATAGCCATGTTGGGAGCTTTTAGTTTAAACATAAATTTAAACCTACATTTAAAGTGTCAATAAATCTGCCTTGTAGGTTAAAAAACCTACACAAAATAATCCCTCACTAAATCACTATATTCTTAGTAGTATACATACCCCTTTAAAGAAGGTTTATTGTAGTCATGTGACATTTATCTTTATGTTTCAACTTTAAAGAGCTGCTCTGTGGGAGAAGCCTTAGCAAGGTTAAGTGAACTATTATGACACTGTTGTATTGAGTCCTCTGTAAAGCAGGGTACAGACCAGTGGCATAGGAACCTTCATAGCTGCCATAGAAACGCTATGGGGCCCATGGCTGCTTCTTTTTTTTTTCCTTTACTGTCCGGGCCCCCCCATCAACCATGAAGTAGGACTATTTTTTCCCCTGCTTGTCCCGATGCTGAATTCTTAGATCTGAGCTGTCAGATAATGCTTCCTGCAGCTCGTATCCCAGCCACAGGATGGGACACACCCTCTCCTCTCCAGCTCTGCTCTAGAAACTAAACCAAAACATGACACTAACTTTGGAAACATTCATAGCAACAAAACCCCTCTATATAATCGTGAAACTTTCAGGTCATAATGCCCCCTACTACTACTTCCAGTTCCTCCCCCCCCCCCCTGGTTTCACCCCCTAGCTACACACTTATAAGTTTACATTCAGACTAAAATCCAGCTATCAATTAATGCTTCTTCATCACAATATTGATATACCCTATATTCAAATTTCCAACTTGCCTACATTGACCCATAGATCTTTAATCCATTCCTGGTAAACCTTGAAATTTTGGGGGTTTACCAGTTAACCCTGAGACCTATTCCATGTAACAAATCAGGTCCCTGAGCACATCCTTTCCTTCCTTTTAACACCCCTAATCCAATCTTGCTTCCCTATGACATAAAGCACTCTCTGCTGCCTACATGCTTCAGCTTTCACTTTACCTCATTTAAACACTAGATCTTCAAAACCCTTCATGTAGAACCTAAATGTTAGGTACCAGCTAACGCCCTAAAACTACTTTCTATGCAACAATTTCACATGCCCCTAGCTCCAACCCTTCCTACAAAGAATCAGCTCTAAACTAATTCTTCCAAGACCATAATTGCCTACTCTCTAATGCTCAGGGACCTGAAATTTTGCATGGATGTAGTCTCAGGGGATAACTGCTAACCCCCAAAATGTAAAAGGTATACTACCCATATATGTTTGACAAACACTACTGGGAGCACTTGGATTATGAAATTAACTCTTTCTTGCTAAACCTGACTCAATTCCATCTTGCTAATGTTTCTCGACATCTAATATATGTATAATTTTGTTTATGTATTCTCAAGCCACACAGTGCATAGTGTGCAAGAGCACTTGGATTATGAAATTAACTTTTTCTTGAGTTCATAACTTGTTCAAGGTACATGTGACCCATTTAGCCAATATGTACCTTTTCTCTGCCAGCGCATAGTGTACAAGAGCTCTTGAAGACATTGGTCAAACCTTAGTAATATCATTGGAAAAATGGACTGGTAAACGGACTGGTAGGCCAAGGAAGACACTTTAAAGACAACTTTAAAATGTGCATGCTCTTACTAGGCAACTATCTATAACACATGTATAGTATGTGTTTTGAGCATAGCCATCTTTATTAAGAAGAACATATGTCTGTCATGTCTACCCTTCATTCACATAGAGATATACTGCTGTCATGTCTGTCCTTCATTCACATAGAGATATACTGCTGTCATGTCTGCTCTTCATTCACATAGAGATATACTGCTTCCATGTCTGCCCTTCATTCACATAGAGAAAAACTGCTGTCATGTCTGCCCTCCATTCAAATAGAGATATACTGCTGTCATGTTTGTCCCTTATTCCCATAAACATACATACTGCTACCATGTCTGTCCCTAATTCTCATAGAGATATATACTGCTGTCATGTCTGTCCCTCACTTCCTTAGTTCCTCACATTGACAGCAGCATGTATCTCTATCTTTAAAGGGGGGCTCTGTTTCCCTTTAATGGGGGATCTCTGGCAACCTCCAGGGGGTCTCACTGGCTATCTACCTATAGGTAGTGGAAGGTCAGGGGGGAGCCATAACATTTTTTGCTATGGGGCCCAGTGATTATTAGCTACACCCCTGTTACAGACATGTAGATATGGGCCAGATCGATGGCCGCTTTGAGCGCTGTGCACACTTACGGCCATCTATCTGGCCCATATCATATGCGGCCATCCCTGTCACAGGGATATCAGACATAACCTTTAATCACGGCCGATGTCCATTGCTTTACATGGAAACCGGGGGTCTCCATGCAAAGCATCGGCTAAGCTGGGGAGAGAACAGTGCTGTCTCTCCAGCTCTTGCGATATCTGACAGCAGCGTGATGACGTCACCAAGCTGCTACAGGGAACATCGGACGGCTCCAATATCGAGCCGTCTGTACCCTGCTTTAGTTGATCTAATTAACCCTTCAGCTGGGAATAGACGGGATTTACCGTCGACTCCCGACCCGATTTCAGGTCATCACGCCCACCTACTAGTGCCGAGAATCGGCCAGCACTCTTTTGTGTGCCGCTCATTACTTCGGCTGTGGATGGCTAATGGGATCGAAGCAAAATTATCTGTTATGTCGGATCAATGTGTAATCTGATGACAGCTGATTTTAGGAATCGGCACATCTATGCCCAGCTTAAAAAATGCAACATACACCCTGGTGGCACACTTGTACAGGGAATGTCAGCCTGTAGAGTTTTGTCAACAGCAATGAGGGAGATCATAGTAACAGACGATGTTATTTGGCAGCAAGTATGGAAAAACATTTTGCTTACACTTTAAATATGTAGGTAAACTACATATACATTATTTATACTGATGCTTATATAACTATAAAGGAAATGTATATGATAAGAGATGGACTTAAAGCAGTAATCTTCATAAATAAATACATCAACCTTATATCAAGACAAACCTTTACAATTAATCACTTTTCATTTGACAAAGGATTCTGAGAACACTATGGGCTAACTTAAGAGTCATGACTGCTTAGTCCTGCTGATTTAGTATACAGTGAAATGTTTAGGATTAATTTAAATGTTTGTTGAATAATAGTTACATTTAATAAGAAGTAGATGAAAGTATTGTGCATGTAAAATATAGCTATATATGGTTGATGGCCGCTTAACGTGTTAATAATGACCTGAAGTATGGTTATGGATCAATTCCAGCAGGTAAATTATGTATTTGACTTCAGAAACTATAGTAAAAGGCAGAATTATATTGATGATGATTTTTATGTCCTCAAAAGCCAATCCACTATAAATCCTGTTGAAGAGGAATAAGGATCCATGTCAGTCACATGGACACACCAATGCATTTTTGAAGGCCAGGTTCATATCTGGCTTTTCATGTGAACAGGCCATTGAATATAATTTTAACTTTTTGGATATTCACAATATGCAATGCCCAACTAACATGGTGTGATTCAAGTGTAGTGCAGTTTTTTTTATTCAAAATCAATGAAAACACATCTCAATGCATGGACATGCTACCATGAATTGGCTAAATAGTGGAATGTCTGACTTCCAATGAAATGTTTTCATAGGAAATGTACTTTCTAGTGCAGAATCAGTCTTACCACCTGGCCCACTGGGCAGAACTGTACTTTTAACCAACAGTGCCAAACTGGTTAATTAAATACACTAGTATTTTTGTTAAGGCTGGATTTTAATCTGAATTTTTTGACATGGGGGTTTATAAAAGAAAGCTCACAATAAGCTCTTTGGTATGTAAATTAGGTTTTCTGATAGGCTGGACATTTTTAAACTATTTGATTAGTTTTGCCTCTAAATAGCGCGTCCCTTTTTGTTATACCTCTTGGATGTTCTGGTTCGAAAACTGGGCAAGTCTGATAAGCCAAGAGAGGAAAGATAATCACTGGTAAATATTAGGCTTGGTCTACACTAGGCAGCCCCACAGTTTGCCCACTGTTCGGGTTCGGTATTCGCTATGTCTGTAATACGGTCCCCCCCCCCCCCCCCCCATGACACGGGTTATGATGCACCAGAATAGGCTGGCATGTCATTTGCCCTAGGGGAATGGAAGGGGGTGCCTGCAATATGCAGTTTTACCCGCAAATGTAGTGTCCATAAGGATAACATTAAAGCCCATCTTATTTATATCATTTAAATTTGCGCTAGAACGCTGTGTTAGTACACCTAGAATAAATACTTCTCTTTCAAGGCAAATAGGCACCCTAATTATTAATTAACTGTAGGCATATTTCTGCATTGTCACCTTGTAGATAGGTATCTGCCAAGTATAAACTATTCATTTTATTGTTTTTGAAAGGATTTTCACTTTACAGCATTTTCTCTCTAATGTCTAGAACATTTGCACAGCGCTCCTTACTATAGTATATAGTAAGTATTTAAGAGTTCAAAATTAAAACTGACTTATGTTAAACTTATGTTGTTGGGTTTAGCTGATGACATAATTTTGTCGCACATTATAAAACACTACTTATACTACCTCTATATAATACCAGGCACAAGATCTTAGCAAAATGGAATCCATCTCTGTTCCCCAGTAAAAAAAACATGGATACTGTAACATGCATATATCTTTCTACTGTAGAAGTGGACTTTTTAGCCATGACGTTTCCATGGAATTTTGGATACAGTGCACACATACCAATCAAATAAATATGATAGTGAAATATACACTGAACAAAAATATAAACGCAACACTTTTGGTTTTGCTCCCATTTTGCATGAGCTGAACTCAAAGATCTGAAATATTTTCTACATACACCAAAGAGCCATTACTCTCAAATATTGTTCACAAATCTGTCTAAATCCGTGTTAGTGAGTACTTTTCCTTTGCCGAGATAATTCATCCCACCTCACAGGTGTGCCATATCAAGGTGCTGATAAGACAGCATAATTATTACACAGGTGTGCCTTGGACTGCCCACAATAAAAGGCCACTCTGAAATGTGCAGTTTGATTGCACAGCACAATGTCACAGATGTCGCCACGTTTCCAATTAGCATACTGACTGCAGGAATGACGAAAACCATGGCAGCAGAGGCAGTAGATGACAGACACACACCACAATATGGAAATAGATGTACCCACTTTCTGTTTTGCACCTACATTTGTCATGTTGACTGTTAACTGTTATTGATCTATAGTAGTGGGGCAAAGCACAAAAGGCTGATTTTTTTTTCCAGAGAAAAAACAAGAACATAATAGAGATGAAAGAAATTGAATGTTCCCCAAGCCGCTGACTGAACAATCCCGCTGTTCCTTATAAAAACTTTAGAGAGTTATATCTGGACTTGTGGCACCTTCTCTTAAAAAATTAATATAAAAATTTTGCATCAATTAATTATATCTTAATTAATTAATTAATAAATATCTTAATGAATAACTAAAATATTGTGCACAGATCATCCATGAAGAGAGGGGCAGGATTTTAGTCCGAACCCAGCTAATATTCCATAGACAAAGTTAACTTCCCAAAGTAATATATCAAGGAACCATGAAAATATTTTAATCGGTAGTCTGTCTTTTTTTCCTTTCAAATTAATACCACAAGATAGGAGATAAGAAATGAATAAAATATGCTTTATAGCTAATTTGTTGAAGCAAAAATGAAAGCAAATATATATTTAGTGACATTTAAAAATAAACATTACGGTACTTAAGAATCAGAAGGCCTGGGTGAAGAACATTTCTGTAATCTGGAACACCATGTTCAGCTAAAACATATTAATATTTCTCTGTCTGCCTCCCACGCTGACTCTATGCAGGATGCCTTTTCAACTGTCATTGATTGCGTCTTTAAGAAGCAGGGGTGTTTTTATTATCTCCAGACCTTGGAAATTCTTGGTTGCAAACATACGCTCAGATTTTTTTTTTTTAAATGCAGAATGGTACCAATATTTAACAGGTTTAGATTTGTGGAAAAATAATCAAAGAGTCGGGGGTGATTTCTGTATAACTGTTACAGGCCATAACTATGGGTACAGGTCATCCAGAGCCAGCACACACCATGCTATGATTCTCACTAAGGCCAAGTTTTGAGTCCATTGTGAGTCACTAAGCCAAAAAACACAGTTCAATTCACAGCTCAATTCACCCCCTCTTGGTCCACATAACTAGAGGTAGAACCTAATTTTCTCAAAGGAGGCTCAACCAACCCACCAACCATCTCTTTGACCATGTTACCAAGGACATACCTTACTCAACATACTATTACGTTTATGGATTTGATTACATAGAAAGACTCTAAATTAAAGGTTGTGTTTGTGGCACTGGCCCTCGTTCTTCATCCTTAGCTCCCCCCAGGGGGAGGCTTTTGGCTGCTTCTCCAATGTTTGGCTTGTTCACACGACTACTTAAACTAACTGGTAAAAACACAACCCCTGAAGAAGTACAAACGAAACGTGTGTTGGAGTGGATTCTGGTGTCACAGGATCCTCGCTTTTGTGATCATACTCATCAAATCATACTATTCAATGGTCATTGTGTTTATGGACTATATGTATTGAATGGTGGGACAGGACATTATCCCAATCCATGTATTCACAACTATCGGCCAACATTGCAAGGTTTTATATGTTTTTAATTGCGCATTGAATTAAAAATGTTATTTAAGTTATGCGATTAATGATTTAAATGTACAGTACCCATAAAACTATTACATTACCCCAGTGACGCCCTAGTGGTCGGGACGGCACCATCTCATCCAGTGCTGCTACTGCTACTATAGAACTGGACGAGATGGTGCCGTCCAGTCATCATCGGGGCTCCGGCAGTGCATACTTCCACATCCATCACACCAGGTTAGAGAGGGTTAACTGCAAATGGGCACATCTGGGGCACCAGAGACTTTATTTGGGCGAGATTTAGTACATAGCAGCATAGCTTTGTGCCCTGATTTTTGTGTTTTCTCATTAATTGTTTGTTTTTTGTTTTTTTACATAATTGTTTGTTTCAAACATTATTATATTCAGGATGTCTATTAGACCCTTGTACGGACATATTTTGGGAAGTTACAGGTTACAACACAAAGAAATATTTACCATTGAAGTCTATGGTGCACTTTTGGTACAGAAATCTGGACCTCAGCAGTGCGCTAGGGAGGTTAAAATGTCCATGCACCGATGCTTTCCATCCATGATTGCAAGATGTCCTGTCCCTGCAGCTCAACCCCCCCCCCCCCCCCCCCCCTTGAGCATGATGCTGCCACCATCATGCTTCACTGTTGGGACTGTAGTGGACAGGTGATAAGTAGTACCTGGTTTTCTCCACACATACCACTTAATTAAGGCCAAGAAGTCAGACAAGAGAATCCTTTCTCTCACCATCTTGGAGTCATCAGTTGTTTGTTAGAAAACTCCATGCAGGCTTTCATGTGTCTTGAACTGAGGAGAGGCTTCCTTCGGGCCACTCTGCCATAAAGCCCCAAATGTTGGAGGGCAGCAGTGATGGTTGACTTTTTTACAACTTTCTCCCATCTGCCGACTGCATCTGTGGAGCTCAGCCACAGTGATCTTTGCATTCTTCTTTACCTCTTTCAAAATGTCTCTTCTCCCCCGATAGCTCAGTTTGGGCGGATGGCCAGCCCTAGGAAGGGCTCTGGTCGTCCCAAACGCCTTGCATTTAAGGATTATGAAGGCCGCTGTGCTCTTAGGAACAGTAAGTGCCGCAAAAATTTTTTGTAACCTTGGCCAGATCTGTATCGCAGACATTTGTTTTCCTTGCTCTATCCTGTTACTTCTGCTGAGATATGGTGAAACTTGTTATGAAACCCGTTGACTCCAAGGACATACCACAATCCATTTTGCCTAAGCAAGAAAAGACGAAGGGGTATAGTACAGTTGGTATTAATGACAGAAATGGTCCATTTATGTGTTGCTCACACAGTGGCAAGCTTCTTCCAAGTAAGCATTTTATTACTTGTGATGCTTCTACTTTGTTCATATAACAGTATCCCTTGACTTTGATCTTTTGAAGTGCTGAGTAAAGTTCATTTTCATTTAGTTAAAAAAAAAGAAAAACAAATATGTGATTCTGCATGTGACGAATAATCGCTGTATTCGCCATATATTTCGTAACCTAAGCCACATTACATTTCCCCAGACCCTTCATAGTTAAATTCAACCATTCTGTAGAAATCCTGGAATGGCTCCCATGGCTGGTTGTGCCCACCTGTGTAAACATCTAGGGGGTCATAAATGCTCAGTGACCCTACTTCAAAGCATTGAAATAACCCACTTTATTGCACCCCCCCCCAATAAACCACCTAGTATCTGGTGGAAAAGGGAGGGGGACGAGTGGATTCATTCAGGGAACACCAAGTAAATTGACCCCTGATTCAACTTTAGATTAAGGATTAAAGAGATTACCCATAAAACCATCTTTCCATACATGGGGGATACTGGTAACTTGCAGAGGTGACTCTCCATAGGAAAACACATATTTGTAAGCAAGGATGGAATGTGTGTGGCGTTCCTGGGCTGAGATCTCTAGATTGGCATCGTGGCATAACATATTCTATTCATGTTTGGACTCTATAAATTAAGTAAACCATGCTGAGAGTGAACATGTCCCCCATATCATGGTCACATGTTCCTCTGGCAAGTTATACATATTCATGTGTACATGGCTATCTGTCCTATCTAATGAGGGGGCTGTCTCATTAACCAAGTGAGAGGTTTGGTCACGCTCCGGGGTCAACTCCTACCAGGGAGGAAGAAGGGGTTAAAAGCATCCCCCATCTACTCAGTGATTGTCTTGTCTTGGAATTTTTGGTCTCAACTCTTGAAGTCTTTTGTTTTGTCCTGTCTTGGATTGTCCTGAAACCCGTCATTGCATCTCCAGAATTGGACCGCTGGATTACAATATTTGGACTCATTTCTAAGGACCCTTTACCGGTAAATTCTTGCTCCTCAGACAAGTTCTCTTTTTCTGTTTTTACCCCGTTTATTTTTACTATTGAAAATCTCTGTTCCTTGTTAGTTTTGTTACCTTTTTCTTTAATATTTTTATGCACGATTTTATCTTTTAAAATAAATGATTTTAATCATTTCAAACTGCATCTGTTCTGAATGACCCACAAAGAATCTAAGCTACTGGAGAGACGCTATCTAGTGATAGATATTGTTATTTCTAGATTTTTATTTTGAATTAACCTTTTCTCCCACAGGGATAGTTTAGTTAGGAGACGTCTGGCTCATTTTCCAGACTGGTGGCAGTGATACCGAGAGATATACATATACAATCACCGAGATTGCATGGAGATTGTATAGTGTATTGCATCCACATCCCCTCCAACCAAATCGGTTCCCATTTTTGGCCTGTTCACAGTGAGGAAGGCAGTCCGAGGGCTCCCAGTGGCTGGGACCGGGACTGCGACTGTGAAGAAGTGACAAGGAGACTGATTGCTGCTGGTGGGGGGTTTGTGACACTGCAGTGTTCAGAGTGTAACATTATGTTGAGAAAACATGTGCCTATAAACTGTATATGTAGTCAGGTCCGTAAATATTGGGACATCGACACAATTCAAAAAAAATTGCGCTTTACACCACCACAATGGATTTGGAATGAAACAAACTCAATGTGCTTAAACTGCATGCTGTCAGCTTTAATTTGTGGGTATTTACATTCATAGTGGTGTAGGAATTTCAACAGTTAAGGAACCAAAAGTAATGGAACAGAATAATAATCAAATGTTCCCTTTTTAATACTTGATCCTTTGTAGTCAATTACAGCCTGAAGTCTGAAATGCATAGACATCAACAGACGCTGGGTTTCATCCCTGGTGCTGCTCTGCCAGGCCTCTACTGCAACTGTCTTCAGTTCCTGCTTGTTTTTGGGGCATTTTCCCTTCAGTTTTGTCTTCAGCAAGGGAAATGCATGCTCAATCGGATTCAGGTCAGGTGGTTGACTGGGGCATTGCATAACATTTCACTTCTTTTCCTTAAAAATATCCATCAGCACTGTAAAGTGCCATCCAATGAGTTCTAAAGCATTTGGCTGAATATGAGCATAATATTGCCAGAAACACTTTAGAATTCATCCTGCTGCTTTTGTCAGCAGTCACATCACCAATAAATACAAGAGAAGCAGTTCCATTGGCAGCCATACTTGCCCATGCCATGACCACTACCACCACCATGAACTGATGAGCTGGTATGCTGCAATCATGCGCAGTTCCTATCCTTCTCCATACTCTTCTCTTCCCATCACTCTGGTTTAAGTTGGTCTTGGTCTTATCTGTCGATAGGATGTTGTTCCAGAACTGTGAAGGCTTTTTTTAGACTCTAATCTAGCCTTCCTGTTTTTGAGGCTCACCAATGATTTACATCTTGTATTCCCTCTGTTTACCCTCTGTATTCACAATGGCATTAATGGCTAATCTTTGGCATGTGTGCAAGAGGTGGTATCGGAGCCCTCTCTGTGGCCACGCAAGCTGTCAGCCAGCACAGTGGAAAGAACTTCAGCCTATTGGCTCTTGATGCTGTCAGTTCTCTTCCCCTATCTTCTGGTTTCACACAGTGCCCCATAACCTCTCCTATTCTATCTTATAGGAAAGTAGAGTGTGTGTTTATATGTTTTGAGTGTGTATAGGAGTTGTGTAATTCAGGTTAAATTGCCATGCCGTAACTTTGAGATAAATAAGTTGGGGTTGGGTTTCTGTCTCTAAAATGTTCGCCATTACTGCATTATTATCACTTTGACACACATACACCTACCTCCTGGAGAGTGTTCTTGAACTGGCCAACAGTTGTGAAGGATGTTTTCTTCACCAGGGCAAGAATTCTTTGGTCATCTATCATCTACTTTTTCTGTGGTCCGATGTCCCAATAGTTATGGACCTGACTGTATTTAAACTGTAGGCATATAATTTTAAAACTTCTTACCGTAACAAGTAGGATCACAATGTGTTTACAATATAATAAATGTTATACTTTTTATGATCAAATCTATCAAGAGAACATTTCCCATGGGGGTGGCCACATCCCAAACAAATAGTGAAGGTTAAAGGTGGTGAGGGTATATATCCCTCAGCACCGGGATTTCCCTTGAGGTACAATCCCAAGGGCAAGGGGACTTTTAAGGCCACAGATTCCTAAAGAAATAATATAATGGTAAATCAGTAAACGATAGTAAACAGTTCATGCAGTTTTAATTAAAAAGGTGGTTCTACACACGGTAGAATACATGATAACATGGAAAAACGGCTGATGTACATGGATAAACGTCGCATACAAGGTACAGGGTACAATAATTAAAGATATAAGTGCGTATAGAATTTATATATATATATCACAGACATCAATAATATGGTCAAAGGATGTTGTAGGATAATAATTCAACCGACAGAATCTATCCCAACGTGCGTTTCGTAATTCACTTCTTGAGGGGGTATATTCAAATTTATGCTGTAGCTTACGATTTTTATAGTGGTAATCAATCGGTGTCGGCTGAGTCCCGCTAGGGACTGCCCTTCGGGGGGAACAAGTGGCCAAACAGGCCCGTCATAAGTGGGGCACCATCTCACTCTGTAGACAGGGTAGATAAGGTTCCTCTTGGGAGTAAGGTTGAAGGAGTAATCCAGGTACGCAGTGTTAGTGGTATTTTTAAACCGAGTTTCTGCTAGTAGTGACTGGTATCCTAGTTCTCCAGACATATTAACAAAACATCACTGGAATTCATGGCTGGTGGGGAATAGGATGATTTCTCATGATGATAATTAAATAAAAAACAAAATATACTCACAAATAAAACAGCATGGTATTAACCTCAACAGTGATAGAACAAATAGAGAAAACACATATGAGTAGTAACTGACAATGTTTGAGGGCATTCTCTCTTCATCAGAATGCAACAGAATGCTACATTATGCAATGTAGATATATATATAATATATATTGCGACAGATGGGTTGTCTGTCCCTTTGTAAACCAAATACAATGGTAGAAGAGACAGGTGGTGTATCCTGGAAGGAGTCCAGGATAGTATTGTGCTGTTACAGTAGGTTACTCTGCAGATTTTGTTAAGTTGTTTTTGTTTTAGGTTCCTGGACTCTGGAATGGCAGGGAATGAACTGTTCCTATTCCATCTATGTTCACTCAAGGGATTTACACCTGTGTGAATGGCATATCTGTCAACCCTACCGTTTTGGCCAGGGAAGTCAAGTGTTTTATGTGGCTTTCTCGGCCAATTCCCAATTTCAACAAATCCATTTTTTCCCGTATTCGGGGTAATTTAGCAGGGAGCTATATATATATATTTCACATTTCTAAGCAGACCCTGATTTTCAAGCAATATGGGAAAGAAGAATTGTCTTACTGCTGCTGAAATATGAATGCCTTGGACTAGGTATGTAAACCTTAGATATGTCATATAAACGTAAGCTTCAGTATCATACTATGAAAATATTTGTGTCTGACACATAGCACATATGTTTACGCAGATAGAAGGCAAAATTAGGACGGTTTCTGCCAGACAAATACACCGAATTCAGCAACTAAAATGCCATTACAGAGCAGCAAACAGGTTATTAAATCTGGTATTTCTGTAGGTCCATCATCAAGGTGCTGGATCATCCAGATAATTGCATTATGTATAAACCTTCTATAGGCCATCACTACTTAAAGCTCACAAGCAGAAATGGCTGCAGTGGGCCCAGAATCTGAGAATAATTTTCAGTCTGGTTTAATGATGAGTGTTGTGCACCCTGTATGATCCAGATGGATGGAGTGGTGGATGGTTGGCCCAGCAAGGCTGTGATATCAGGGACTTGGAGCGTTTATCACACCCTGTACATGTGCTAGGGCTTGTGAGATACTGATATCTGTCTATTCTTAAAATAAAACCTTGTTTTAATAAAGACAATGAGAAAAAAAATACAAAAGAGCTTTGTGTCAGTACTGCACCCCTGTTCTGGAGCAACTTTTCCCACAACACTCTTCTACATCTCCAGCAAATCTGAGGATGATACAATATTCAGGGCAATTTAGGTGTTAGCTGTTAACTCCCAAATAAATTAGTCAGAAATGCTCAACTATCTCTTGTACCTACCATGAGTAAATTGGTGTGGTTAGGTTGAGTTATGAAAATTTAATCGATAATGTTAACCTTTTATAGAGGGATTAAATTTAAAGCTAACTAGAATACAATTTCTTATACTGAACCAGTTAGTTCTGAGACACTTGGAAAAACAAATATGTGTGGTGTTTACTTTTGTTTGAAATGCTGTTTATGACGTGGGCACCTTTCTACTTTTTTAGCTTCAGGATTAGAATTCATTTATGTATTAAATTCATTGAAAGAGGTGTAACAGAGTCATTTTGTTTACAAGATTCCTAAGATGCTTTTATGTCTGCAAGTGAAGGGAAAGATGTACAAATTCCCTAGTATGCATGCTTTTTTTGGTTTACACTTCATATGCCCCAAGGGAAGTGGTTATGAAATAAAATTTAGAAAGTGGTTGTAAAAATTTGTGGTTTTATCACAACCCGAAAAACATCTCAGGTTATTGGGATTAAACATCGCCGCTTTCCTGCATGCCTTTAATTAGCGGCATAAAAGAAAAACCCACAGCTCTGAAACTGAAAATAGATGAGCCGAAGTGACGCAGATTCCACTAGATGAAAGAGCAGATTCCAGAAGTCTAATTAAAAGCAACTGAGAGACTAGTATTTGATACAGCGTTTACTCACCTGAACAAATAAACTAAGTACTGTAACAGGGTTTTAACACCGAGATGTGGGAAAAAGGCAAAGGGTTTTACTCAGGTCACAGGAAGGCCCAGCTATGCAGGAACACTAAATCTGTCTGTTTCTGCGCCACATGCAGTCAGCGGGAGTTCAGCCAGTAAGCTCAGGCCAATACCATTAAAAGAGGAATTTTATCAAAGTGAAATCACTGAATCAAAGGTTTCAGAAAAAGATTTTTTATAATTATAAGGTAAAATAGTAAGAAACAAACTTCTCTACCATGGATTGTTACGGTGTTATGTTTTAGGAAGCACATGTACTGTAATTGTTGCTAAATAGTATTCAATATGCCAAGTTGACATATTCCACAAAATATATTTGGGATAAATAAATACCATAGTTAATAACTTTGATTCACCTTCATTTGGGGAATTAAAAAAAATTCATATTCAAAAACAATATCTTCCACAATGTACATTTATAATTTTACCTTCAAAAGGTAAATTGATAAATGTACATTGTGGAAGATATTGTTTTTGAATATGATTTTTTTTATGCTTGTAGGATATGGGTCTTCTAGACAAAGTCCCAAAGGGATGAAATGCATCAAAGGTCACCCCTACATTCAGCCTGGATATCATCCCTGTTTTGGGCACTTTTTTTGAAGAAAAGTTGTAATTAACCTCCCTGGCGGTTCACTGAGGTGCAGATTTCTGTACCAAAAGTGATACAGTGTTTTGCCTTTCCGCCCCCATCGGCGTCACCGATGACGCCGATGGGGGCGGAAAGGCTCTGTGTGCCTGCAGCTTTGTAGAAATGCTGCAGGCACACAGAGAGCCAGCGATTGCGCCTGATTCCGTCACGGGTGCAGTTTGATTCACGATCAGACTGCGCCAGTACTTGCTTCGGGCGTAGACGCTATGCTTGGCGGGCGTTTATCGAACAATCGGCCGCAGCATGATGACATCATCATGCCATGGTCAATTGTTCGAAATACACCACTTACGATTTGACAACCAATACTTTGGATGGGGACCCTTGTCCCCATTCAAAGTACTGGCGATCGACCAGAGAAAAACGTTTGTTCTCTGGTTGATCAAAGTTTTGTGCGAGTACGAACGGTTGCTCCAGGTGGGCGCGTTCATTTTGCGATTGATCACCAATCGATCACCCCGAATGCGCATGGTGATCGTTCGCAAAATCGGCCAGAGATTGAAGTGCTATGGTGGCTTTAGAGGTACAGAAAAAAAATTTTGGGGGGAAAAAACATTTTTGGTTTTTTTTAATAAGTTTACACTTGTTTTCTTTTGATTTGGATTGGATAAAACATTTATAAAACATTTATCCAAGCCAATCAAAATAAAAACAAATGTAAAAAAAGGAAAAAAAATTTAAAAAAATCTAAGAAATTTTTTTTTCTGTACCTTTAAATCTCCTGCCCGGTGGATGACGTCATCGGCACACGAGCGCAGATCACGGAAATAGCCGAAGACCTCGGCTATTTCCGGATCGGCTCGTGTGCAGCCGGAGATGATCCCACTATCAGAAACGTTCAGCGCGAGCGTTTCTGATAGCGGGATCCACTTTGAACTGGATTATAGAAAGGCATTTCTATAATCCAGCTCAAAAGTTAAAAAAAAACATTTTTTTTTTCTTTAAGACCGGGTCCCGCCTCCGTGACGTCACACGTCACTCCGGGACCCGGAAGAAGACGGACATGGAGGCAGAAGATGGCGGCGAACCCAGTTTGGGCGTATCGATAATTGCAGCGCCCCTTTGCCCGAACTGGGTTCGGGCATATCGCTAGGGAGGTTAAAGATTGCTTTTTCCATAGAGGAAAAACAGGACCCACCAGTTTCTAGGGGCACATTTTTCCCTATGGGAGGAATTGTTGTCCTTTATTTGTATATCAAGGAGATGCGTGCTACTTTGCACCAAAAGAGGATATATGCGTTTAAACAAAAAATATATATGAAATAAAATGTGATTCTTTTAATATTTTTTTGTTACAAGTTGATTGAATGAAAAGGCACCCTTAAAACCCCTATCATATCACGTTATATATGATTGTTTGTACCCCTACTTCTCAAATGAAAAAAAAATGGGACCATCTGTAAGGGAGGACTAGTTTGCAGTTGCTCGAATTCATCCCAGAACTTTTCTATCAGGTTGACATCAAGGCTATACACCAAACTTGCTCATCCATCTTTGTGTATATGGATGGTATACTGTCATGTTGGAAGAAGTTGTTATACCAAAAACATTTCCACAAACTGGGGGCATGAAATTGTCCAAAATGTCTTGGCAAATGACCCCACATCATAATCCCCCCTCCACTAAACTTAACACTTGGACCAGTCAGACAAGTACTGTTCTGGCATCCACCAAATCCAGACTAATTTATCAGATTGCCAGTCAGAGAAGAATGATCACTCCTCTTTACTGCAAGTCCATTGCTGGTGTCCTCAATTCTGCTGCATCTTTTGCTTTGTACTTTGTTTGGTAATGTTTGGCTTGGATGTAGCTGCTTGACTAATGAAATACATTCCATGACCTAATCATACCAAATTGGTAGGTCAGTAGATCGTTTGGTTGTGAAAAGTTGCACAATTTGCCTTAGTATGCCTTAATATACCTGAATATACCTGTGGCCATGGAACTGATTTGAACAACTGAATTCATTCAATTACTTGGCTGGTGCAATACTTGACAAATATAAGTGGTGGGAAAGCTGTATAAAAGTGTTTTTTGAGGTGACAATGAAAAAAGTATTTCTTTCTGTACGTATATTATTTAATGTTATCTGTTTTACCTTAAATGTTTGTAAAAGATCCCAGCTCCTATATTGTCAGGATAAATCACCCGCTTGTATTGTTAGAACAAGCCACCCACTAGTGATGGCCGAACTGCCCGCAAGGCGGACAGTTCAGCCGCAAACAAGCATGTTCGCCCTCCTTCTCGCCGGCGGACAGGGCGGGTCGAACACCCGTACTGTCTGCCAGCGAGAAGGAGGGCGAACATGCTTGTTCGCGGCCGAACTGTCCGCCTTGCGGGCAGTTCGGCCATCACTAGTGGGTGGTTTGTTCTCTATTCTGTTCTCTATTCTTCCTCCGGTGAGATCATTAGCAGCGAGATCCCGCCGCAGGAAGAATATTTCACTGAAGACCGGGTAGAGAACCCGGTCTTTCAGTGTAAAACCGGCTTGTGAAACCCGGATGAGACGTCAGTGACGTCACATCCGGTTAGCACAACCAGGAACTATGCGTTCCAGGTGCCGGATGTGATGTCACTGACATCACATCCGGGTTTTCCGATTCAAATTCCCCGCCTAGAGGCGGGGAATTTAAATCTGTCCGCGAACGGGCGGACGGCAGACTTTTTTAAAAGTCCGCTCCGCCCATTCGCGGACGGACACGGCCGAAGTTCGGCCATCACTACCACCCACCAATAACACAATTTTCCTCTAGATTATTAAGCACAAGAAAATGGTCTGTCTTCCCCCAGGCTATGTGGCCAACAGAAAGTATGCCACCGCCCTATGGTGCCAGTAGGATTAATTTTTTCTGCTCTTGACATCAGAAAAAAATACATTGTGCCAAATTTTGATGCTAACAAGAAGCAATGTGCCGATCCTAGAAAATGTCAATTCTGATGCAGAGAATGTAAAGAAAATCTCAAAACCATACTCATTTTATATTGTGATTTATTTAATTATTCTGGAACCAATAACATATGTTGTTTCATTACTTGCTTTTAAAAGATTAATAGGCCAAACTCTGATGCCAGTAGTGAAACTAACTGAGACACTTTATAAAATGTAGTACCAGCCAGGAAATGCTACTTGGTATCGCACACCAACAATTCATCTAAACCTAACTTCTATTAAAGCTTCTTTATCCACATTCTGTCTCAAATGGAATCATAAAAGGTGATGTTTCACTGGTTACTATGGGTTATGTCTGTGTACACATCATTAACATGTAAAATGTAAGTATAATTAAAGCACTCATTTTCATTAAGAGATGGATGGATGGATTGATGATAGGTTTGATAGGTCTAACAGTATTGATCAGTGTTACTAGGAAATTTGCAACCAGAATAGGAAAAACTGGGCTTGTTTTGACACTTGTTTTGGATTTAGAATTTCCTTCATATATGAAAGTATATGTTCTCACTTCCTGTTAAAACTTCTGGACAGGAAGTGAAATGAGGTCTCCCTTTCTACAGGGAGTGCAGAATTATTAGGCAAGTGGTATTTTTGAGGAATAATTTTATT
>CM070036.1:69680309-69697621 GCA_036250615.1 Ptychadena robeensis | reverse complement strand
ACAGCATGGGAGGTGCTACCTCGGAAAAACTCGTCTTTCCTGCTTTAAGATTTATTTTATCTTCTTTTTGGACAGTGATTGCCCTATCTATTGGCAGCCTGATGCCTTAAGGGGCAGAGAAGTAAACAATGGGAGGTGTTCTGTCAGTGCAGCGCCCAAATCCTCCTGTGTGTCCTCCACCATCACCTCCTATCTACCTAACCTCATCCTCAGCCTACTTGTGTACCCCCCAAATCCATGTCACCCCCATATCACCTGCACACTGAACCCCTTCTCCACCACTTATCATGTCCATCCTCTCCTTCTCTTTGTGCTTTCCCTGTCACCTAGTGTCATCTTCATCCTTCTTGACATCAAATTCCATCCCTTTGGGATTGGTAAATATGTCTGAAGGGGAGGGGCACCTTAGTAATGTCCAACAGAATGGGCGGAAGTGGCTTCAGGTGCCAGTAGATGGTGCCTTAGGGAATGAGGAAGTGAAGATTGTAAGTACCTTTTTTTTCTCTGTGTAGCAGTTTTCACAGCTGACAGGTGTGTAATATGTCCATGTAATGTATGTGGGGGATTTTTTTGGAGTTTACAATCGCTTTAAGGGGGCATATAACCCCAGCTCCAACCAATACACAGACTTTGGCAACGCAGCAGTGGAATTGGCCAGCCGGAAAAGACAGAAATCCTGGCATTCAGGGCCTTGAAGCCTCATTGTGTTTTCCCACTTGGAGACAGTATAGGGGGCATATAACCCCAGCTCCAAGCAATACACAGACTATGGAAACACAGCAGTGGAATTGGCCAATCACTATAGAGGACTATTTCTATTGAGATTTTTAATATATACAATCCTCAGTAGTATAACATATAAATAAATTAATAGATGAACATATAGTATACATTATATATAAATCACTTGCATATAATTTTAGTAAAATAAAAAGTCCTAAAAATTATATATATTATTCTTAGTATCATAAATATAGTTAAATACATACATATTAATAAATTTATGAATTATTTTTATATCACATATATAATATTTACTTATAACATTAGTAAAAAACTTAATAATAATGTATTATAATACACATATATATTATTATATAATATAAGGCATATATAAAAACATGCATAAATAACAATAAATAAAGATATATATACCACATGTTACACATAAATTACACATATATATGTATATGTTATATTAGTTTAACCCCCCCTAGCAGTCTGCCCGTACCGCGTTTTTAATGCACAGTAAGGACAAATGCAGAGTACAATGTGCTCTGCTCCAAATTCCCGCCTGACTCCGGCGACGTCGGCTGGGAGACTGACGCGAACGGGGTGGTGCCAGTAACCCAGAAATGCTACAGCGATATAGAGAATCGCTGCAGCTTTCCGGGGATGTTGGGCGATCATGCGGTTAATAAAAGAAATCTTGGAAAATATAAAGAAGAAATTAGGGAGAAGGGAAGGGAAAGAGGAAGGATTGCTGTGTGCAGAAAATTTGTATAAAGTATACCAAGAGCTATTAAATATAGAGGATAAGTTATCTAATTATAGTCATCTATTAATCTGCATTCTCATAGGTTATGAAACTACTTGCAGATTTGTTGGAAATGCCACAGGAACATTTACTACCATTACCAAAGAACAGTTCTTTCACCTTTTCACACTCATCTACTGTCTACTGTAGACATAATCTCACTAAATCTTTCATCTTTCAGATTGACCCTAGAGACTTGACTTCCTACAAAACACTAAAATTCTTGATGATCGGTATCTTAACCATAAAGCTGATGGAAGATTTGTTTTTTTTCCAGCTCCCATTATGTCATCAGGTCACCAACTCTGAATGCTTTCTTTGTGCTTTTAGACCACTTCCTTAAATGCTCTGCAAAAATAAAACTTGTGGAGTCCATGGGTTGTCTTGATCTTGAAGCTTCAATCCATATTAGTTTAGGTTTAGGTTATGGAAAGTGCTAATTTCTTTGAAGTTTCCAGTTCAGAAACTCCCTACAAGTGTAGGAAATAATTTCTTGACCCAGGCAAAGCTAGCAACGATTCACAAGTTACTACAGTTAGTACAGTAGTACTACATTCAAACAAGTTTTATAAGTCTTCAATCCTAAAAGGAGTAAAGAATGTGTGATTGTCGAAGGCATGAACTGGATGCAAATAAATTAGGAAACAACTTAGATGTTTTATCAACCACAGGGTTTGACCAAGAAACACAAGCAAGATTTTACTTCAAATATAGGAATATATATCATATCTATTATAGTAGGGAGTTTGGAGTTCAAGTGCTACCCTTTATTGGCTAACTGAAGTCATTCGAGAAGTAAGCTTTTGGGATGTCGCAGATGCCTTCTTCAGGCTAATACAATTCTGTTTTTTCGAGCTTCTGAACATCCTGAAAGCTTGCTTCTCTAATGACTTCAATAAAGTGTATGACTTAAACTCAAAACTCGATGGCTAACACGGTACAACACTCTACTATTGCTGAAATATTGTCCCTGGTAGATTCCAATATCTACTGTAAGATGAATAATTGCAAAATTGAAACATTTATACAAAAACACAAACATTTTGCTAAATAAAGTCATGGATTTATCAGGTGCATAGTGCGTAAACATAATCTATTGACTCAATAACTGCAGAAATCCATGCTGCCTCTGGAAACTATTTACCTTGAGCTTTACGAAAAGGTTTCTATGGCAAAGCAGCTGAATGTATGCCTTACATCACCAAGCGCAAAGCTAGGTCTCATGTGTATATGAACTACTTATATTGAGCTATCTGTAAAGTTTAATACAGAAAATATGATGGTAGGAGGATGGTTTTTTGGGTTAGGTCCCTTAGTTCTAGTAAAGAGTCACCCTAATGCTTCAGCATACCAAGACAATTAAAAAAATTCTATGCTCCCAGGCTTTTGAACGAAACAGACAAAAGGTAGACTATACAACCTCTCTCTTGTCAGCCTTCATTGAAATGGGGTCAGAAACACCTTTGCTCCTCCTTCTCCATACCCCAACCCACCATAGACATATGAGAGCCCTCCATATTCTTTACGCTTATTGATGCAATGGTGCCAAAATCATATTATTTGTGCCAAAATATGTGCCAGGGAGACTGAAAAGGCCAACCGGCCCTCTCCTCTTAGTTATATAAGGGCTTGTTTCCATTGATGCGATTCAGGGTGTTTGCAGCCGTGCGGCCGCCGCCGCTGCCAACCGCATCCATTGGAAACTTCAATATAGTTTCCACTGGTGCGGTTGTGAGCATTCGGGTGCGAATGCGGTTTAGGGCGCGTTTCTGAATGCCAGCTGCAGCGTTTTTAAACCAACCGCATCCACATCTACATTAAAAAATCGCGGCGCAAAAACGCGTGACAACTAGTGGCATGCATTCAGCCGTGCAGCTGCCGCGCAGTTACAACCGCGCGGCTGCAACCGCACGGGAACGCTTCAATGGAAACAAAGCCTGAGTTTACCCACATTTATATGGGACTGCATGATCTCCCATGAAGTGCCTGTACATCAGAATGGAATGTTTAAAAACATTGCATAATAAAGTATTGTAAACAACTTTTTTTAACAAGCCATGTTTAGATTTCTGACCCTTTAAATCTAAAATGATACAAACTATATATATTTCAGATGCTAATTCCCCTCGTCTAACAGGAGTTAGGGGGATAGTAGAAATTGGTAATTACTTAAACAGCCTGTTTTCCATCATAAATACAGTTGCAAGAAATATTTATGTGAATGGGATTACGTGGAGTTTTGCATGAGTTGGTTATAAAATGTGCTCTGATCTTTATCTAAGTCACACCAAATGAAAAACACAGTCTGCCTAAAATAATACCACACAAACATTTTACACTCACTGGCCACTTTTTTTAGGTACACCTTGCTAGTACCGGGTTGGATCCCCTGTTGCCTACAGAACTGCCTTCATCCTTCATGGCATAGATCCAACAAGGTACTGGAAACATTGGTCCATATTGACATGATAGCATCACGCAGTTGCTGCAGATTTCTCAGCTGCACATCCATAATGCAAATCTCCCATTCTACCACATCCCAAAGGTGCTTTATTGGATTGAGATCTGGTGACTATGGAGGCCATTTGAGTACAGTGAACTCATTGTCATGTTCAAGAAACATTGATTCGATCTCTTTATGACATGGTGCATTATCCTGATGGAAGTAGCCATCAGAAGATGAGTACACTATGGTCACAAAGGGATGGACCCTACACCATTACACCACCACCACCAGCCTGAACCATTTATACAAGGCATTTATACAAGGATCCATGCTTTCATGTTGTTGACACCAAATTCTGACCCTACCATCCAAGTGTCGCAGCAGAAAGTAGGACTCAGCATTTTTCCAATCCTCTATTGTCCAATTTCAGTGAGCTTGTGCTAATTGTAGCCGCAGTTTCCTGTTCTTAGCTGAAAAGAGTGGCACCCTGTGTGGTCTTCTGCTGCTGTAGCCCATCTGCCTCAAGGTTCGATGTGTTGTGCATTTAGAGATGCTCTTCTGCATACATTGGTTGTAATGAGTTATTTGAGTTACTGTTGCCTTTCTATCAGCTCAAACCACTCTGGCCATTCTCCTCTGACCTCTGGTATCAACAAGGCATTTGCGCCCACAGAACTGCCGCTCAGTGGATGTTTTCCCTTTTTCGGACCATTCTCTTTAAACCCTAGAGATGGTTGTATGTGACAATCTCAGAAGATCAGCAGTTTCTGAAATACTCAGACCAGCCCATCTGAAATATCAACAACCATGCCACATTTAAAGTCACTTAAATCACCTTTCTTCCCCATTCTGAAGCTCGGTTTAAACTTCAGCTGTTCCCCTTGACCATGTCAACATGCCTAAATGCATTGAGTTTTCACCATGTGATCAGTAATTTGCGTCAACGAGCAGTTGGACAGGTGTGCCTTTAGCATCTAAACATTCTCAGTACAGGGTGGAAAAAGTATGTGAACCCTTAGCCTAATGACTTCTCCAAGAGCAAATTGTAACCAGGAGGGAGCCACCCTTGAGTCCAATCAGTGGGATAATATTGGATGTGTTGCTGAAAGCTGTCCTGCCCTTTAAAAAACACACACCAGTTTTTGATTTACTGGTTTCAAGAAGTTCTCAGAAGACCTGTAATCAAGAATCATGGCACAGCACACCTACACCAAACCCTTATCCCCACTGTTAAACATGGTGGAGGGGACATCATGGTTTGGGCTGCTTTGCTGCCACAGGGCCTGGATGGATTGTTGTCATTGATGGAAAAATAAAATCCAGAGTTTATCAAGACATTTAGCAGAAAAACGTAAGACTATCTGTCTGCCAACTGAAGCTCCACAGAGGATGGGTGATGCCAGCTCTGACCTGACCTCAAGAGAGCAATTCACACCAGACACCCCAAGAATATTGCTACACTAATACAGTTATGCGAAGAGGAGTGGTCCAAAATTATTCCAGGTCATTGTGCAGGTCTGATCTGCAACTACAGGAAACATTTGGTTGAGGTTATCGCTGCCAAAGGAGGGTCAACCAGTCATTAAGTGCAAAGGTTGAAAACATATAATGATTGTGTAGTATTATTTTAAGCAGACTATTGGTGGGACTAAAGCCCCCCATAGACAGGCAGACTCCTCCATGCAACTTCTGTACAACCAACTTTTCTTCTACCAAAACCATGTAATAGGAGGACCTTTCTACACCTTCCAATCACTATGTATTCTATCAGGGAGGTCACTATAGTACATAGTTGTTGGTAAGTCTCATGAAAGTTGTATGGAGGAGTCTGCCTGTCTATGGGGGGCTTTAGATGAAGATCAGAGCACATTTTATGACCAATTCATTCAAAACGCCACGTAATCCCAAAGGGTTCACATACTTTTTTTGAATTATGCACTTAGACTCTGCTTATAATTTTGTGCAAAACCTCTTTTCATAAAATATGTTAAAACAATAGGTGCAAATACTATACAAATACAGGATTAGCATTGGGCAGTTCTACTAATTCTAAGTTTCTTTTAAAAGTATTTGCTTTTTTAATTTAATTTAATGTACTTTTTGTTATAAATTGGATACCAATAAGATGGACAAAGCCAGTTTTTTTCTATTTGCTGTAAAAAAATAATAAAAAGATTAGATTTTCTGTATCTTAGTTGTGTGATTTAGTAACTGTAAGGCACAAGAGAATATTACCTTTCTATGGCTGATAAATCCACTGTGTATATAAATTTTTATAGTTTGTATGTATTTCAGGTCTGTGTTTTTGCATAGAAACGATGTGTGAAGTTGTAGCATTTCTTCTTCTGTCAATACTTTTTTGTATAAAAGGGATTAAAAAGTGCCAAGCACACTGCTGACTCTTAACAATGTGTCTAGTTTTGTAGCTTTGTTAGAAGCAGGGTTTTTAGTGGGGCTTGAATCATGCCCTTGAGAATTTATGATACAAATATTGGATGATTAAATTGACAACCAACTTCCTGTATGCATGACTTTTTCATAACATTTACACATTACAGAACAACTAGCTAATTCCTTGTGTTTCATTGCTTTGTGTTTGTGAAATTTTTATTGCAGATGTTAGTCATACGTTAAGTCCTTTGGAAAAGGATAATTGCTGTGCAGACCATAATTGGTCCCAGTTTACCTCAAATAGTCACTTTGCCTTCAACAGCTTTTTTTTTCCAGTTTGACACTTGGTTCAGCTTCACAGTAAAAAGGAGGAAAAGTAACAACATATCAGATAGGAAAACGTAGGAAATTATGTATTCAGTATATAACGAATAATTCCCAGGTTTTCAATGCGGTCATTAGATTACTGAAGGTCTACTGCAAATTTTCAAAATAACCTGTGAAAAGTCAAAGATAAAGCCCCCCATAGACAGGCAGACTCCTCCATACGACTTTCATGAGACCTACCAACAACTATGTAGTATAGTGACCTCCCTGATAGAATACATAGTGATTGGAAGGTGTAGAAAGGTCCTCATATTACATGGTTTTGGTAGAAGAAAAGTTGGTTGTACAGAAGTTGCATGGAGGAGTCTGCCTGTCTATGGGGGGCTTAACTCGCTAGACAAAAAGCAATGTGAAAATGCTGACAAAATGTCAGGGTGGATTGGGGGAAGCCAGGAAAGAAATAACGGACTGAGACAACACACATAAATAGACCAATATAGGCAAGGATTTGCTTAAAAAGTTATTTTAAACTGCACCATACTTGGAATGGGTTCCATGGCAGGCCACATAGAGACGCAAATTGTTTAACTCCATTTTTCTTATTTGTATTTTATCATAATTTTCATCAGATGATCAGTTAACAAAAAAAATGTCATGTTGATGTGGATTTTTTTTTTTAAAACATGTAAGTATAGAAACACTTGGTTAAAGCACCAAGAGCCATACCATATCAAAATCATTAAATCAATAAGATAAATGTAGTAAAGTTACCAGATCATTTTGATAAAACCAAGAAAAAAAGGGATTGGGGATAGTCAAAAATGTAAAAAAGGAGTTAGGTATTTGTAAATTAATCTTTATAGATGTTGTCTTTGTGTCCTTTGTCTACCAAATCTGTCTTTATATCGGTAATAAATTACTTTTTAGTACATTGAATCTTATTTTCCATTGCTTTGACAACTATTTTAACAGAATCCTGTTTGTTTGCTTACTTACTTGCCTTTATTTCTTTCTGCAGTGCCCAACCTTGGAGAAGCTTTCATCACCCCTTTAGTATCAGTAGGTGGATATGAACATAATTTTTACTGCAATTGTGGGTGTTTAATAAAATATTAAACTAATTATCCACAGACTGCTACTTCACCAGTGCAATTCTTTACTAACTGCCAATGCAGTAATCAGTGCACATACCATAATGACTTCCGCTACACCTACACACTAAATTGACAACCATGGAACCCACATACTTTATTGGCTACCTTTGCTCCACTGTCATATGTTGACAACCACTACCATTGCACACTGACTGCGGAATAGTAGTCTTCTTCACTGTATTAATGGATTAATGGCAGTCCCATTCTGGAAAATTTTCAGCGCTAGAATGGCAAAGTTATTAGAGAATGTAAAGATTACAGAGTATCAATGACAACAGGGATATTAGAACTTGGGATGCTTGTGCCTGTCTTGTCCTATGGGATGGCTGTGTTATCTGACAGAGAATAGGGAGACAGAGAGGAGATAGAGGAAGCCTAAAAATCACCTGCAGCAGGCAAGCTAGCCTGAGTGTTGCTTTTTGTTACCTCTTTTTGCTGAGAAAAACCACAAATGGAGGTTCATTTAAATCCCTGTATTTTACATTTCTCCACACACATATATTGCTAATAACTTACCATTGCAGTCCTTTGTGCCACATGCATCATGACCCATCTCATTCAAAAAACTAGGACTAGAGTTCCAAAATCAGTGGAGACAAATCACATCTGTAAGGCACAGTGGACTAAACTTTAAAATATACCGCATTAGTAGCTATGCAGAATGTATTTGTTGGCTATAGTAAATTACCTATATATTCTATAGTAAAAAAAAATTTTAGGTCTTGGTATTTCCCTACAAGTAAAAACACAAATATATAACCTCACTCTTACTAAATTTTGTATTAAAATAATTATATTATTGTTGAAACAGAGAAGCAAAACTGCACAGATAATTTGTATTCCATAGAAAGTGTTATTTTAGAAAGTGCTAAAATGTTAGATTTAAGCTTTAGAACTTGACACGCATAGTATCCATACTAAAGCTGAATACACTTTGGGTAGGTTGAGTATGCCACAGACAAGCTTGTGATATATTGCAGATCACTATGAGGTTTCCATGACAATGTGAGCTGGACTAAATTACTCATTTGCTCAATCTATTTCTACTGCAGTCTATTTTTCATTAGAATACCTGTTATATTTCATTATAAAGTACCATGCCACACTACAGAACTCTGACTTCGAAAACTTGTGCAGCAAGATTCATACTTTGTTTCTATGGTGACAATGTGTATTTTGGCAGACTTTAGTGTTCTAACAAGTAGCTAAAATAGTAATACGACCTCCCCAAACCATGGCTACATTTAAGTGTCTAATATTGCAAATCCAAATACTGAAGTGTGCCCAGCAATATTGAGGGGTATCTCAAGTCAAAATGATTGTGGTGACGAACCTCAAAGAAATTAAAAAAATAAGAGTGAGACATTTGAAAACTTTCTCTGTATATCATTATTGGATTTTAAGTCACGTAAAAATCATTTTAGAAACTCAGCAAAAATCTCTTTTGCAGTCCTTCAAGCATACCTATTTTTAATAATAAGATAAAAATATATTGTAATATATTTGTGTTTTTGACTTTGTGTTGTTTTTTTTTAAACAAAGAAAACTGAGACGGAATAAGGCATATACCTTTGAAATGTTTTTTTACATTTATGGGAAGAATTATCATGATTTAAAAAAAAAAAAATGTTTAAACACTTTACTTGCCTCTGTCCCACGACATGCTCTGCATGAAATTTAAAGCAATGTGACTTACACCCCATTCTCCTGCAGATGGCACTGCTAGTAAAGTTTGATGACACATGTAATCCAAATGAGGCCATGAATAATGGAAGAGCCCTGTGTGCCCCAAATCCTTGGTTGCAATACATACACAGAGATGGTAAGTGCTTGGTCCCAATAAATCTCTTAGGCTGTAAGTTTTTTGTGGTTAAAGTAAAATCTTCCCTTTCCTTTTAGTTAAAAATATATTGCTATAGTTGCTAATAATGTATTATGTGACCTGTCCAAAATTTAACAGGTAACAACAAACATATACAGGGCAATTCCTTTGGTTAGGAAATGTTTAGAGCTGACAACAAAATTGCATTTTTATAAAAATTTTAATATGTATTTTGTAAGAAACACAATACATGCTTACATATATTCATAGCATACATTAATACACAGTTATATTATCTACATAAAATGGGATCAGTATTGGATATATTTTTTGACAACTACATTAACACAAATATTAACAAGGTTTTTAGCAACTAATATGCATACTAAACTAATATAATGTATGTATACAACTTATACATTTAGCTTAAGAATACAGTTTTTGGCCAAAGTCCTCATATGCTGAGATGTAAAAAAAGTATACAAGTTTATACCTTAGAATAAAAATGCTAGATTGTATATTTGTTTTAAGTTTTCAAGAGATATTCATGTTATACAAACATAGATGGACAAAAAATCATAATTACAACAACAATAAGAGATTCATAATTGATTTGGTATTGCTATTTATGTCTCCCCTGGGTTAGTGTCCCTTTTTGTGCCCTGGACACCACTATCAGTGGAACTAAAAAGAAAATACAAATGATTTAGTAGTGACTACAATGGATGGGAACACAGCATCCAATAGGAGCACATACATCACTTAATTCTGGAGATATCTCTGGTTATTTAAATACTACTACTAAAATGGAAATCTCTCCAATCAACTCACACTATTCAGTTAAAATCAAGGGGTCTGCAAGAGACAACTTTTAAGTTGGAAAGGATTTGAAAATGGCATCCAATGTTAGCTACATTGCTTGACTGTACACTTGCACTATTGATACAAAAGACCCAAGCTTACACAAGTTACATCTTCTTTGTTGGTAAAAAATAACTTGTCTGATCTTCTAGGATATATCTGGGCTGTATGTCAAGAACACACTGTCAAGGAATGACAGGTAATATAGGAATCACATCTTAAATTATAGATTGGTACAGAATGACTATCATGCCAGCTATAGCACTTAGAAATTTAGGGTCATACCAGTCCTTGATCTGTTATAATTGTTTTAGCACAGATAAAGGGGCCTAGTTTTCATCCTGACAGATCTAGACACTTTTCTGTTAACCCCATAATGACAGTGTAAAAAAAGTTTACTCAAGGTTTTGGCAAATTTCTAAATAAATAAACAAACTGAGAAATCACATGTACACAAGTA
Source organism: Ptychadena robeensis (assembly GCA_036250615.1). Lineage (NCBI taxonomy): Eukaryota > Metazoa > Chordata > Amphibia > Anura > Ptychadenidae > Ptychadena > Ptychadena robeensis. The sequence goes on along the minus strand of CM070036.1, from coordinate 69,686,623 downwards.
TTCACAGCCTTTGCTCAATACTTTCATTGCTACACCTTTGGCAGCAATAATAGCCTCAGGTCTTTTTGAATATGATGGAACAAGCTTGGCACACCTATACAGTTTCACCTACTCATCTTTGCAACACCTCCACCTTCACCAGGGTGGATGGGAAGTGATGGTGCACAGCTATTTTAGGATCTCTCCAAAGAGTTGTCCTGAAGGCAATCCTTTGATATTTTGGCTGTGTCCTTAGGGTTGTTGTCCCTCGGAAAGATGAACTGTCACCCCAGTCTGAGTTCAAGAGCACTCTGTCAAAAGCACTCTGGAGCAGGTTATTATACAGGATGTCTCTGTGTATTGCTGCGGTCTATCTTACCTTTATCTTTATCTTCCCAGTTCCTGCCACTGAAAAATATCCCCAGAGCATGATGCTACCATCACCATGCTTCACTGTATGGATAGTATTGGCCTGGTGATAAGCTGTGCCTGGTTTCCTCCAAAAACAAAACATGGCATTCACACCAAAGAGTTCACTCTTTCTCTTATCAGAACAGAACATTTTCTTTCTTATGGTCTTTCTTATGGAGAGTGCTTCAGGTGCTTTTTGGCAAGGCTGTAACATAAAAACTAAACTAAATATTGGAAAAGTTATGCACTGTTAATACTTAATATTAACTTACAGTCAATTTTTTTTTATCACACAAGTGAATCAAATTGAATATGCATGTATGAATAGGTTGATAAGAATTGTGACCTAACTGTCCCTTTCTTATAAATGTCCTGGTCTGGTAGCATCCATAATTGCAATGTGTGGAAACATTGGCGTTCTGTTCATCAACCTTCATAATTGATTTTCAGTCCAATATGGTACTATAGGCCATACCCATAGATGTTTGTACAGTAATGAGGAAAAAAGTGGCTGCTGCAGAGACAGAGGGGCTATTTATGATATAATGTAGAGATGGCCAGTATATCTCCCCATATTATGGGCTCTGGTCTCAGGTGTATTCTGAGTAAGGAGTCCAGGCATAGATAGGAGGCAGACCTGGTCTCTGGAGTCAGAGGGGACCCTTGTCCCCATTCAATTTTTTTTTTTTATAAGTTTACACTTGTTTTCTTTTCTTTTGATTTGGATTGGATACAACATTTATAAAACATTTATCCAATCCAATCAAAATAAAAAACAAATGTAAAAAAATGAAAAGAAATCTAAGAAAAAAACATATTTCTGTACCTTTAAATCTCCCGCCCGGGCTGTGACGTCATCAGGACATCAGGAGTGCCGATCACGGAAATAGCCGGAGAGATCGGAGACACTCGGGTGCAGCCGGAGATAGATGTAACTATCAGAAACGCTCAGCGGGAGCGTTTCTGCTAGTTGGATCTACTTTTGAACTGGAAGACATTTCTATAATCCAGTCCAAAAGTAAAAAAAATATTAAAAAAATATTTAAGACCAGGTTCCGCCTCCGTGACGTCACACGTCACTCAGGGACCCGGAAGAAGCCGGCAAAAAAAAAGATGACTGCGGCAGAGATGTTTAGGCTCGTTGTCCTGCTGGAAGGGGAACATTCACCTCAGTCTCAAGTCTTTTACAGACTCCAAGAGGTTTTCTTCCAAGATTGCCTTGTATTTGGCTCCATCCATCTTCCCATCAACTCTGACCAGCTTCCCTGTCCCTGCTGAAGAGAAGCAGCCCCAAAGCATGATGCTGCCACCACCATATTTGACAGTGGGGATGGTGTGTTCAGAGTGATGTGCAGTGTTAGTTAGTTAGGACAAAAAGTTCCATTTTGGTCTCATCTGACCATAGCACCTTCTTCCACATGTTTGCTGTGTTCCCCACATGCTTGTGGCAAACTGCAAACGGGATTTCTTATGCTTTTCTCTTAACAATGGCTTTCTTCTAGCCACTCTTCCATAAAGGCCAACTTTATGCAGTGCACAACTAATAGTTGTCCTATGGACAGATTCCCCCACCTGAGCTGTAGATCTCTGCAGCTCGTCCAGAGTCACAATGGGCTTCTTGACGGCATTTCTGATCAGCACTCTCCTTGTTCGGCCTGTGAGTTTAGGTGGACGGCCTTGTCTTGGTAGGTTTACAGTTGTGCCATACTCCTTCCATTCCTGAATGATGGCTTGAACAGTGCCCCCGTGGCATGTTCAAGGCTTTGGAAATCTTTTTGTAGCCTAAGCCTGCTTTACATTTCTCAATAACTTTATCCCTGACCTGTCTGGTGTGTTCTTTGGACTTTACGGTGTTGTTGTATTCTCTTAGACAACATCTGAGGACGTCACAGAGCAGCTGTATTTGTACTGACATTAGATTGCACACAGGTGCACTCTAGTCATTAGCACTCATAAGGCAATGTCTATTGGCAACTGACCACACTCAGACCAAAGGGGGCTGAATAATTACACACACCCCACTTTGAAGTTTTTTATTTGTAAAAAATTTTTGGAATCATGTATGATTTTCGTTCCACTTCTCACGTGTACACCACTTTGTATTGGTCTTTCACGTCTTTCAGGTATTGGAATTCCAATAAAATGTATTCATGTTTGTGGCTGTAATGTGACAAATGTGGAAAAGTTCAAGGGGGCTGAATACTTTTGCGAGCCCCTGTGAGCTTTGGATCCCTAATAATGTAGGGTCTTCACTTTTTGTTGGGAAACATGAAAGGATTATCAATGTATCAGCAGCAGGGTTCCCACGTCTGTTGACTTATTATTTTGGAGGGCTGTCATAGAGTGTGAGTGAATAGTTTTTTTATTATAATTATTATATTTTTATTAAACATGGAGAAAGGTAAATACATTTATCTGTATATATGTAGTATGTGAAAAGGAAAACTAGATAAGCAATAAGACCAACTCCTCCATTGGTGTGTTTTTATTTAAAGTAATCCAGGATGTATCATATTTCTTATTTCTGTAAATTTTTTATTGAATATGTGTTTTGTGTACAATATCTTAAAAATCATGTCCAGTAATGTGTAATACAGTTCTTAAATGCTGACCAGTACTTCTGAAGTTTACATCCACAGACTATTAAAAAGACGTGAGTGACTTCACCAAAGTTAAAGATTTATATCCCATATATTCTACACTGAGTGTGCCATTAAATGCATTTACTTCTCACAAAAAGCTCTCAAGTTTACTTCAACACCCTCCCACAGACATTATGAAACAACTGTTTTTGAGGGGTATTTTTATTCACAATTTTAAGTTATAACATTTAAGAAATGACTGAACCTTCTCCAACAATGTGAATAATATGGTAATGGTACTCATGTAATAATTACAGAAATGATTATCATATTATCAAATAATAGTAAATTGTTGTACCGTGTTAGCCATCGATAAATACAGAAAGCTTGGAGTTTAAGTGATTTACATTTATACACAACATAACAAGGTCATAAATATTTTAACAAAAACAACTGTTTTGTCTTGACACACTTGATGTCCAGTGTGTCAAGACAAAACAGTTGTTTTTGTTAAAAATATTTATATACCTTGTTATTTTGTGTATAAATGTGAGAACAGAATTGTTTTTAGCCTGAAGAAGGGATCTGAGACATTCGGAAAGCTTGCTTTTTCATAATTTCAGTTAGCAAATCAATGGTATCAATTGAACTCCAAACTTGCTCTATTATCAAATAGTAAAAATAAAGCAATGCACAAAATTCTAAGTGTCTGAAACAATGTCCACTCACACGAAAATAGAGTTTCCATACTTGTATTTTATTTTATTATTCAAATCTTCCCTATTAAACAAGTTTACACTGTTTGCGTTGCTTGCGTTAAATAGTGCAAACAGAAGACTGTTGCCTTCCACTCATTTAAAGTAACTCTAACCCCCAAAATATATAGTAATCCCGAAAACACACTACTGGTCTCAGGGAGACACCTTATGTATGATTGTAATTGTCACACTAGGCTGTTTCTAGGAATAGACTTTAAACGCATCTCTAAAGGTACCGTACCTATTGACGATTAGATCCCCATTCATTTTGCCTGCGATCGTTTACAGTGTGGTGACGTCACCACACAAAGTATTTGGATCAAACAGGGACTTACCATTTGACCTTTTAGGGTCAATCGCTCTGTGGGAGCGCGCACACATATTGATCTCTGGGGAATCTATGGTATATCTTTATACGCATGGGGGGCTAAACTATATTCATTATCGTTTATTTGGTGGTACGGAAATTGTAGAAGATGCCTTGGAAAGGAGATATCACTGTGAATTCAGATATAAGTCTAATAAGTCTAAGGCAGACTTAAACTAAAATAAAATGTATCTTAGAATGAGTTATATATATGTATTCATGTACTTCCAAAAGAATGTCAACCCCTCTTTTCAGTGTATTATTATTCATTTATGAAGATTTATGAAGAACATTACCACTATATTTGTAAACATTAGCATCTTGTACATGGTGATGTTTATCTACCTATTAACCACTGACTTTGCACCCAAACTTACCCTTCAACCAAGAATTCAGTGTTTTTTTTAATGCTATTGGTTGGCTTATGTTATCTGTAAGGCATTAGGCCTTGGCTTTAACTAATAGGGTAAAAGAAAACTTTTATATCTTGAGATGCATAATCCACTTGTTAAAACTTACACAAAGAGACACATGAGCACAAGTTGCTTACATGAATTTACACCAATTTAACAAAACAGCTACAAAGAAAATACAGTTTTTTTGTTACAGTTTTTACTTGCTAAATCTGATGTACTTTATGAAATGTACTGATGTACTTGTAAAAAATGTAGCCACTAGCAACTGGTATATGTAGATCGGATATAAGTTTTAATCTGGTTGGCTGCAATAAATTAATTAAAAGTAGATTCTGGTTGCTATGAGTAACTATTTTGTACAACAGTTCACCTTTAACACATTGATAAATGAGGCCAAGGATAAATATATATCTCTGGGGAGAAAGAAGGGAATGTGTTGAGACAGGTCAGCCTGGCCTGTATGTTATAATTTATCAACCACTCCAAAAAAGCTGTTTGTACTTTATTTGACCTGGTGCTATGTGACAGGCTCTACTTTGTGAACACCAGAATGATGTTTTTGTCATTCCAGTACAAGTGATGGTATCTGGGACACATTATTTGGGTTGGCTTGATTTATTATCTGTGCTGTAATTTCATAAATCTACAGAAATTATTATGATACATCTCATAGACTGTACAGTATACCTGTTGCATCACTTACTCTATATGGTATTAAATCATTGGTTAAACACTGGAGCCTCTCTCATCCCATTAGCAAAACATGGAGCAGAAAATTCACTGTCGTCTGTGGGGTCTGTCACAGCATATGAGAACTGGCACAGATCAGACTGTGGCTTTCTGTCAGAGCTGAAGATTGATTACCCTGCCTATGGATCCAACTTTCTGCTTATGTCTCACCATAATTGTCACAGGAATAGAATTTCTGTCTGGGTTCAACGCGACGTCCAATCATTTTCTGCGCTCCAATGCCGTGGGTGCTAATCTTGCTGTGAACTGGAGTGATAATTTGTTTTAAAGAAACCCAGAACCCTATGAATCACCTCAGCACAAATCTGTTATTCTTTAATAGAGGAAATATGCTTTTTTTCTGTCTGGTGGTAAGAGCAGTTCAAAATAGCTCACGTCCTGATGCCAAATATCTCAAACACCAGAAAAGCAACAAGCTGTCCATTTTTTTTTATATCTTAGCACATAACGACTTTAAAAACCAACACAGTTGCTAAGCATAGCTTTCATGTTTTAAGTATTATTTTTTTCCCATTATCCCAAAATTTCTTTAGAAAGTAGACATGTGCATAGGGTTTAGTCCTCAGTGTATAATATGTATAAGTCTCATATATTGTATACAGTAAGTACGGCATCCGCAATAGTGGGAAAGGTTGCAAAAAGAAGGACACGATTGTGAGTAGGTCAGTGTCAGTCAGGGATATTGAAAATGTATTGTCTGAGTAAACAATAAGATATAATTTTAATGGCTCATGTTATGTAACATATTTTTACATACTGTAATTTTACATTTTAGATAAAAAAATTCAAACCTAAGACAGGTTTTAGTGCTGTTTGTGTTCCTATCAATGAGTATGGTCTCATTGACAGAACTGGTAGAGGTGGTTTCTCAATACTAGGAAATCACTATTTTATGCAAGTCAGCTTTGTGCTAAGCCAATCACTGCAATGCACTGGGTCTTAGTCATCAACAGCCTTTTCCTGAAAATTTTGTAAAATGCTGAAAATTATACTAATGATTAGTGATGAGCGACTAGGCAATATTCGAATTCGCGTAATTTCGCAAATATCC
>CM070036.1:69630474-69649918 GCA_036250615.1 Ptychadena robeensis | reverse complement strand
TTGTTTCAATCTGAGCAAACCTTCAGTTTTCAGACGTCCATAATAACTGTGATGATGACACACAGCAGAGTAGATACAGAAGCAGAGACTGAAACTGATACTGATGATTACAGCACACAAAATGATTCTGATTAAACCTCATCCCCATTCATGCCCAGGCCAGCTGCCAGCAGGAAATATGAGAAATTGTTACTTCTGGTTTTAAATATTGTTTTCTGGAGTTTTTTTTTGTTCCACAGAAACTAGTAAACAGTTCAGGAGATTGTTGCTCCATTTGTTACAATACAAATAAATATCATTATAAAAGTCAGTTCTGTGTGATCTGTGTTTGGATAGTCACTATATTTTTATTATACAAGTTGTGATCATTTTATGCCCAGTAACATTGTCCATAGTTATATTTTATGTTTCTAAAGTAACAGAATGACTTTCAGTCTGGAAAAGAAAAAAGTGTTGACTGGAGCATTTTTTCAATTTTTCCGAAAATTTCAGTTTTTTTGTCCAGGGAAAAAAATGGGTTTTTTTACGAGCTTCAAAATTTCTGGAAATTTTAAATCTCTAATTATGGCTTCATCTATTCACAAAGCATCCTTTCAATATCCTTCTGCTTTGTCCACATGATACTTGGCTGATTAGAGACAAAGTGCCACAAGTGTTTTTTTAATTTAATTTTTTACACTAACTTATTAATTGAAGTTAAAACAATAACTATTAACAAATCAATATCCCCTATAAAACATATCTGACTATCTAGTTAATGTTTAAATAGGTCATTTATTTTGTGTAGCTGAGAAATAAAGATGATTAATGCTGAAAATTGAACATTGTAAATTGTATGCAGGCTGGAGCTTGCAGAACATTGTTGAAAAACTGCTTTGGATTTTAATTAAGTTAAACCCTGCTTGGGGTAAGTGTGTGTACATACACACTCAACAACTCATGCCTTAATGTACATTTTGAGCAGAGTCAAGTATATAATTGTCATTTTTTTGGCTTGTACTCTTAACATCCTGCAGGGTATCTAGAGTGTGGCTCGAGGGATGTGACAAGTCGTTATTTTCCTGTTTGACCCATTACTTTGGATGTGGACCATCATTCCCCATCCAAAGTATCTGCCAGGGATAGATTCCCCAGGGTGGTGCGCATCCATTCCACGAATGATTGTTAAATTAATCGAAGGGGAATCTATATTTAAGCTACCCATACATGCATAAAAATATCAATTAAGATCTATTTATTTCCGTTGAAAAATGGATAGTTGATAGTTGAAAGTGAATTGATCTCACACTGTAATCAATACATGACCAATGAATTGTAATAACCCCTTCTTTCCCAAAATGTCATTCCAGGACAGCACCCGAGAGATGGTCTCCACCCCCAGAGGGAGGAAACACCAGAAACCAGATTTTGGAAGGCCAGCTCTCTTCCACCTTGTCAGTCTTTGGTGTTTTCTCCTCTGGAGAGAAACATCAGGCACATGGGTGGTGTCCTCTGGGGATGCTATACATTTCAAGTGGGAATACCTGCTTTTTTAAAATGGGTCCCAGTCAGCTTACGACACCTTGAGAATAAGCGTTTCTGGTGTCGTCTTTCTCTGCTTCTAGGGGAGAGCCAGGACTGTCCGCATATTTGTGTTCATGCTTCATAATCCATTCAGTTTCATATACTGTAAATATAAAAACTGTTCAGAAACTTGTACCTTTTTTTTTTTTTTTTTTTTTTTTTTTTTTTTTTTTTAGAACCGACATCAATACCATGCGGTAAAAAGAATACTTTTTGTAAATGAAATTTAAACCTTGTAGTCCAGGCTTTTTTCCTTTCTGGGTGCCTCCTTAAGTAACAAGATTTAATTGTTCTTGAAGAGGCTATAGATATCTCGCTGTCATATATTTATCTTTTAAAGTCATATAAAAAAAAAACGGCAATCTTTAATTGGTAACTTTAAAAGTTTGCACAGAGCACACTTGTTTGTACTGCTTTGCACTTTCTGACTTGGAAACCTGACTGACTTTTAACGGAACACGTGGGCAGAGTAGGAGTGGCAGAATATTTGACGTTCATTTCCTTAAATAGCACAAGCAAATGTTGTGTTCTAGATAAATAATTCTTTTCTTTCCCAAGCATTCCTAACAATGGTTTATTTTTACTGCTCTATGAGATCAAGGATTGGAACTGCTTTTGTCAAATCTCTGTATGCTTGATAGTTTTAATGTTTTCTTAGTGGTATACTTAAAGAGCTATGGTATTGATATTCTTTGGACTTATATTATATATTTCACGGAATGGTAATCCTATATTACTGAAACAAAAGCTAATTTACAGTGTAGGTTCTGTGCCTGTCCCACCCTAGGTTCAGTTACTTCTGCTTATACTTAAATTTTTATACTACACATCTGCTATATATAGTGCTAAGGATCTCTCTGGTCTCTGACAGCGATTCTCAAAGAATCCTTGGCGGCTCAAAGCTGCCCCTCTGGAGCACCCCTCCCCCCTGGAGTACCTACTAGTCGTGGAAGTGGAAACAGGCTCATTGGGGGTTATAGGTGAGGTTCAGGCGTGGCTAAAGTGCCGCATCTGCTCCCAAACTGCCTAAGTGGAGCCTAAGGGCTTGTGCCTACTAGCGAAGCTAGTTCACGAGCGGCTGCTGCCGCAGCTAGATACATCTCAGTACAGCTAGTGGCTGCATTGCTTGTGTTTTCAAATCGTGGCCACAGGCAGATGCACAAGTGGGGACAAGCCCATTGAAATTAATGGAAGCGGCCCCCGCCCGTGGCATGGCTAACTTTGCAAGTGGGGACAAGCCCTTAGTGGGTGTCCGCCTCCATTCATTTAAATAGCCTTGTCCCCACTTTGGCGGATGACCGCAGGTTACTGCATTTTTGGGCGGCTGTGGCCGATTGCCTCAAATCCAGCCTATAGACATGAATGAATATGGTCAACAATCACGTGTGGACACGATTTTTTACAGTGTCCATTCATTCTCTATAGACGCAATCCGGGGAGATCGAGGGTGGCTGCATTTACTCTGCATGTTGTCTCCCCTCTGTGGCCAACCCACCAAAGTGGGGACAAGCCCTTATGCATGAATCTAGCATCTGTACAGAAGGTTCACATAGTCATTAGTGGTCTGTCTTTCTGGATTGCTAAATGATTGTTGCTTTTTCCTTGAGGACGTCTCCCTCAGTTTTTTTCCCCTCCATATAGCAGTTAGTCTGTCCTCTAAAATTCTAAGTATTACTGTTCTAGACTTTTTTTTAAGCTGGACGGTCAGTGCAGGCAGTAGCTGTGGTCCTCATATGGAGGAATTACACTGATAAAACTGTTCACATTAAAGTTGTACATTCTATGCATTTAAGTGATCGTCTTTTGTTACATGAAAAATCATTAGCAATCCACACAACGAAAGATATGATTGAGACTTAAGTATAACTGTTTTTTTCAAACAAACTTTGGGATGCAGGCAGTGTTTTGTTTCTGTAAGTAAATACACACCCTTAAGCAGGGAACACACAACTCGATAGAGGAGCCATTTGAGGTCCCCTGCAGCAGGGTGATGATGTCATCGTGCTGCGTCCCGATATCGGAGGAGCTGGAAGCGCAGCACTGCTGTCTCCAGCTCAGCTGATGCTTTGCATGAAGACCCACGGTCTCCATGCAATGCAATAGACATTCACTGTGGTTTACAGTCCCATATCCTTGTTTTCGAGGGGGATTGATTGGTCCAGCTCGAAAACAGGGATGGCCACATATGATATGGGCCAGATAGATGGCTGAGATTGCGCATGGTGCTTGAAGCGGCCATTAATCTGGCCCATATATACATGTGTGTTCCCAGCTTTAGAGGAAATCGGGACTGCCATTGCTTAACATGCTGAAAAGTACATGGCAGTCTGGATATCTGGAACTATGTAGTCTAGCCTCATTTGTAGTCACAGCATAGTGTTTAGAAGCCAGTAGCAGTTTAGTTGTAAGTGGTAACAAACTGTCTGCAAGGTGCTAACAGATGGGAGGGTGTGGTTTACCATCCTTGCCTTGTAAAGTGTTAAACATATTTAGGAGAAAGTTCTTCCATATTTAAGTTCATGTTCACCCACTCACTTGACTAAATGGTTTACAGAGTAATTAACCAAAGTATGTAATTATTACCCCTGCCGGTATGACAACTAAATGTGAACATCACAGTCTACATACAGCAATGACTTGCTCTGTGCAGCCAGAAAAGGGAGCTGTAAATTCTTTTGCCTTATAAATGAAGTTCGTAATGCATTTTATTATTGGACAATGGCATGCAAGAAAAATAAATGACTATATTTTTTATATTTTAAAATAGGTAAATTTTTATATGCAAAGTTTTCAACATTTTCTTTCTAAAAGTGTCCCCCGCTGTTGAAACCTTTATCATAACAAAAATAATCTTTAGGGAACATAGTACTTTGCAATAGAAGGCACCCCGGCCATAAGACACACCTAGTAGTTTTGGGAAAAAATATGAAATGATTATACAGAGCTGAAAGGTTGGCATGTGTCTATATACTAGCGGTATAGAGGTACCCTTTCTTTCAATCCTCTGACCAACTTATGGAGAGACACATTTATCAATCTGACATGCAAAACTTAACCATGAACAGCTATTTAAATATACAAGGAGATGTGAGTTTGTTGCTTAATTTTGTTTTTCAGTTCAGAATGTCAATATAAATACACAACTGCTATCTAAATAACCTCAATTCACATGGATAGGACAAGTAATTGGTTGATGCTAAGATCTCTTGACAATGGCCTTTTGGCTTGGTGGGAGGTAATAGAACAAATTCTACCCTCCTGGGCTGCAGAGTTATTGCTCCCAGAATGTATGGAACTTTGTCACTCTTGGACTGCATTCACATGAGAATCTGGAATACCGAATTTCCAGCCCCTGAAAGTGGCGTTTGCGACCTGTCATGTTTTCTGGTCACTTTGCATCTTTACAAGGGCTCTAAAGTTGTGTTTTTTATTTAGCTTATTGCAAACTGAGATCCATAAATCTCTTAATACCATCTCTACAGTACTAGATCTCCCCTGAAACTGAGTTATCTGAAACCATGACCAGTACAGGCAGTTTAGCTAGCAGTTCTCCCACATTTTATTTATGTACTTGCAGGAGTAAGGTTATGCACAAATCTGTGGGGCAAGTTATGCCAATATTTATATCCTACAAATGTGCCCCAGATTTATACCATTTTGGCTGTTTATCTTTCCTGGGGAGGTAATGTCAGAATCTTGTGCGTCTAGGCATTTACTTTTGGCATGTTGGTGGTGGTTTTTTTGCCTCCTGGGTGAGACTGTCTGGGGGAAAAAATGTTAAAAGCAGTAACCCTCAAGTGTGACTTGCCTCTGCCTGTCTCCTCTGGTTCTTTTCTCTTATTTCTGATCCAGGGTAATGTTAAGGGGGGGGGGGCAATTGATAGGGGGGGGGAGGGACATGAAATTAATGTTCCTATGTACCATTTATGGAACAGAAATTGACCACTCCCTGTCACGGTAACATTTTTGACTTTGCACCACAAAATAACTCTTTTTAACTTGCCATGTAAAAAAATTAGGACACGCTATTGTGTATTTTTGTACACTAAAATTTGAGTTTTAGAGGAATAAATGTAGATATCCTTCATTTATCAATGCTTAAAGTTGCACACATTACAGATTGGGTGTATGACTTCTGGTGCACATAAGAACCTTTTCATCTACGTTTTAAACAGGGCTGTGGAGTCGGTCGATAAATTCCCCGACTCCGACTCCTCAGTTTCAGATTCTTCCGACTCCTCGACTCCAACTCCTCTGTATGTAATATGCTAATGTATTGTATCCATCCATTGAAGGAAAGGAAGGCATCATACATTACCCACAGAACTACTGGCTAGGAAACCAACACTGTAATGGCCAATGAAAGCAGAGAACGGGAGTAAGGCAGAAGATTCTGCTGCTTTTTCCTTAAGCTAGGCACCACACTGTCACTGATCGGGGATCAATTGAACGGAAATCAATGTGCACCACATGGGCACATCGATTCCTGTTCAATGGGGACCCATTATCCCCAGCTTGCAGTGTGTGATTTACAACACACCACAAGCTGGGTAGAAGCAGCCTGTCTCACATCTGGCTCCGGTCCCCTTCACACTGACAGCCGACGGCTGTGGAGGAGGCAGGAGCTGCAGCTGTTTCAATACTTTCTATGAAGACTAATGTCTCCACGCAAAGTATTGGAGATTGAACGGGGTCTTTTCAACATATTGGAACCCCATTCAATCAAATTCCTTCGAGCCGACTCTATTGATCCTGCCCGAAGGAAGGCACACACGGGTAGGTTTGTAAACAGATTAGAGTACAATCAATCACTGAGCGCACAAGTTAATTGATTGTACTCAAATCTTGTTACAGATCTACCCGTGTGTGCCAAGCTTTAGTGTTCTGATCTTCTGCTGAAGATAGGGCAGTGGAAGGCTCCAAGAAGAGGCAGGGCGAAGGGGCACTTCAAACATGATTCATGATTTCCCTTGAATCCCATAGTCCTGTATAAAGTTGAAGCTAACAATCTAAGTATTTGTCGCCTCAGCTAAATGACAGCGGTTTTCCAAATGCTTTACGGTTCAGCCTTGACCTATTGGCGATCCATTCCCTTCACTTATACAAGCGTCTGTAGTCCGGCAACACACATTTACTTCATTATCAGCGAGAGTTAAGGCCACCATACACGCACCGAGCGGCGGCCGATTTTGCTGCCGATCGATGGGCATGTGTGTATGCCGATCGGGGGAGCCCACATGGGGTGACAGATCGCTGATGCCCCACAGTTAGGCCAGCCAGAGAACGGACATGTCCGATAATCTCTGGCCGATGCCGTTAGTCATAATGAAGACCGGTGTCTTGCTGTCAGCTCTGGAGAGCAGCACTCTGCACTCCGGAGCTCTTCTGAGCTGGTCTGTCGGCCCCCACTCGGTACGTGTGTGGGGGCCTTTAGGATAGGGTCACAGTGGGCGCTGCATGCATTTATTCTTATAGCAGAGAAGTCATTATGTTCATTATGACTGTTTCAAAATTGCGACATTTTAAGTAATTTTTTTTTTTATAAAAAAATTTTTTTCATTCCCATTTAAATTTAGTTGGAGTCGGTCCATTTTCTGCCGACTCCCACTCCAGGGACAGGGAAAATAGTCTACAAGGCCTGGCTGTCCAAGCAAGGTTACGCAAAAGTAGAATGCAAGATGCCAGAAGAGGTGTCCAAAGCTAGAGCGATCATGACTGTAGACAAAGAGCATAACTTAGAATAAGATCTGTAGTTATTCATTCAAATTTACTGGGCATTTCGCTAGTCATCTGACTGGCTTTCTCAATTCAGAGTGACTGTACACGATCTTATTGGAAATATATACTCTGGGGTATAGCTCCAATACACATAATGTTGACCAGCATGAAGCCTGAGCCAGAGGTGAGCTGTTACTACATTGGCATGATTGTAGCTGTGAGGTGTTATTAACCTGCCCAGTCATGAGGTGTTAAAATGGCGTTGTATGTGGCAGACAATAGATGTCGTACTCCCCTACCACCACCCCCGTTCAAACTTTTCCCAAAGGACGTCTTTTCCAGGACAGCCTAACATGAGAGATGGAGCTCCACCTCCAGAGGGAGGAAACAAACACCCGTGAGGTATGCCGGTTGGCTTGGGATTTTTTTGTTTCCTATGTCTAGGCAAACAAGTCATCTGCTATGACGGACAAGGCTAGCCCTTTCCCTAAGAAAAAGTGTGCTACTTGTAGCGCCAGATTGACAGAAGCCTTTGTGCCCTAAATGTTTGGAAAACCTAGTTGGGGAAGAAGGGTCCTCAGCAGCGGTGGCTTCAGGTAGAGATTTATTGGCGATGGTTAAGGAAGAATTGGCTTCTACTTTTTCATCGTTTAAAGGTCTCCTGCAGGACCTCCGCCCTCGCTTACTTGGTCAGGAAGGGCGTCAACCGAGCGTTTCCTCGATCAGGGGAAGTGACATAGATGACAGGGACTTTATCAGGGGAAGAGTCGGGAGGCGAGGGCACTAGTGCACAGCAGGTTGCGCCTAGATACAGGTTGTCCCAAGATAGGGTGGACGACCTCCTGAGTTCAATTTATGTCACACTGGATATTCAGGAGGAAAGAGTTATTACCTCTCCACACAACCGCATGTACCAGGGTCTAGGAGGGCATAAGGGGCGGATCTTTCCGATTCATTCCTCTCTATCAGACACTATTTCTAAGGAATGGCAGTGCCCGGAAAGTAAGGCTTTCTTTGGCAACAGTCTTAAGAGGTTTCCTTTGGAAGATGGGGAGGAATGTCTGTGGAATAAGAACCCAAAGGTTGACGCAGCCTTTTCACAGGTCTCCCGTTCCACCGACTTGGCCTTTGAGGATATGGGTGCCTTAAAGGATCCCACGGACAAACAGAAGGAGATACTGTTAAAAGAAATTGGGAATCCAGCTTATGTGCGTTAAAGCCAGCTTTACCCTCCTCCTGCGTGGCACGAAACCTTGACTTCTGGTTGACTCAGGTCCAGACTCATTTAGAGGCCAGGACCCCTAGAGAGCAGCTCTTAGAGATAGTGTGCAGATATGCAGAGCCGCTACATGGTCGTCTTTCAGTACGTTTCATAGCCACTATCGGTTGGATCTGTTGCCTGTCCAGCATCAAGCGTTCGGCTGCAAGATTTTGCAAGCAGTGGTCCCACCCTAAGTCCGGTGAGTGCTTGTTTATCCTCTCATGTTAGGCTGTCCTGGAAAAGACGTCCTTTGGGGAAAGCTAGAGTTAGACTTACCGGTAACTCCGTTTCCATTAGTCTTTTCCAGGACAGCTGACTTCCCATCCTAATGTTGGTTTACGCCATGTTGTGGGCTATTTGTTGTGGGGATTTATGGGATCTTATTGGTATGTATAAGCATGTGTTTTCATGTGTTCCGCTCCTGATTTTTTCTCTATTTAAAGACTGCCAAGGGTACAGAGCGGGGTATTTAAACCTTTGGCGGGTGTTTTTTGTTTCCTCCCTCTGGAGGTGGAGCTCCACTTTCACATATATGGCCTCTTTCACGCCTCTCTAAAACCAGTCCTCCCTATCCAGAATGCAAACTTGTGAATCCTCAATCGGGGCTTCCTTTTTCTTTTAGCTGAAGATACACTGCAACTATTTTCCTCCCACATAAGTCGGAGCACCTCTTGCTGCACTGCATATATAATGTTGCTCTTCCTGTGTTGATGTGTTGGGTCTTTAGGGTGGACCAGTTGTTTCCTCAGTATGTTGACGGGTATGAAGCAGATAGGGATGTGGTGTTTATTAAAGATCCTTCTGAGTTTTTCTGATGTACCTGCCACATATGGGAGGACCATGTTCCTACTCTTATCACACTTTTCACCTACTCCTGTAGTCTTGGTGTTATTCCTTTCATACTCCCGGTATTAACAAAGGCCCAGTTTGGATACCCATACGTTTCAAGGGCTCCTTTGAGGTGTTTGAGCTCCTTTGTCTTGGCCTCTGTGCTGGTGGGGATCTTCTCTGCTCTATAGTGGAGGGTTTTGATGACTCCCAGCTTGTGATCGAGAGGATGGGTGGATGTAAGGCAGCAGGTACTGGTCCATTTAGGTTGGATTTCTGTATACATCAGTTTCCAGCCTTCCTCCCTCTCCAGCTACTACCGAACAGTCTAAGAAAGCCAATGTATTGAGTTGCATGTTTTCCTGTTTAAGGGTTAGGTTTGTGTCCACAGTGTTGCTGTGTTCAGTAAAAGCCTATACCTCTTGTATGTTTTATTTTAATTTAGGTGTGATCCACATATCTGAACCAATGACTGGGTGTGATACCCCTAAAAGTATTCAGAACTTTCTTTTCCACTTTTTCCATGTACAGGTTCGCCACAATAGGTGATCCCATGGCGCAACCATGTTTTTGCCTGTAGAAATTATCCTTATACTTGAAATAGAGGGTGCTCAGGCATAGGTCCAATAGTAAACACACTTGTTCTGTCCTGCTGCCCAGGGTGTTGTCTTGTTGCAGTCACTTCCTCACCACTTTCTCTGCCTCTGTGGTAGGAATGTAAGTTAAGAGAAGGAGTTAAAATGCTGTGTGTTTTGGCACATTGTAAACCAGAATTAATGCTGCTGACAATTGGCCTGTGAGGGGTTCCTTCCTTGAATTAAATCACTAGTCAGTCATTATGTAGAGAACCAATTTTAAGTAAATGATTTAAACCAAGCCTTACTAAGACCAGCAGTCTCTAGGTGAGGGGGGGGGGGGGGGGGGGGGGGGGGGTGTGCAGGCTGGCTGACTCTCTGCTTGTGACCGGCTGGGGAAAAGCAGAGACCCCGGGGGATGTAAATGATTACTATTCGATTGACCCGTGTTCGATCACAGCATCACTACTCTGGTCGGTTGCTTGGGAATCTACCCGTGTATGCCAAGCTTTAGTTTCACTTCTTGTGCAGATCTATTCCACTCCAAACAATCAGAAAAATATTTTTTCTCTTCTATACACTTAACTTCTTGATTAAACTGGTTGCATGGAATTTATTTACCCAAAAAAAATGTACAGCCTTATTCTACATAATTAAAAACTAATCTTTATTTAATGATGGAATAACCTTTTGGATAGTGTTGTTTTTTTGTTGTTTTTATCATTGATTTTTATCCACCCTGAAGTCAATACATAAATACATGGGGTGCTTCTCCAGGGTAGAGGACATGATATGTCAGGTTTGATGGAGGTGGTTTGGCACTGGCTATAGCGAGGCATACACGGTTCGTTTTTAGCACAATCGGTCTTTGATCTTTATCTTTTCATCATTGATTGTAATAACATCCATAGTAGAACCACGTGGAGGATTTGATAGGAATAAAACTAAATTTGTAAATTTTAGTTTTGATTAAAAAAAATAATGTTTTGAGTTGTTAAACCACGGACATTCCCTTATGAAGTAAATGGGGTAAAGGGTAAAAACAACCTGTACATGCATACAAACCTGTCCAACCAGACCTGATGCTATATCTTAACAAGGGGAAGACCTCTCATTTAGATAAGGGTGCCTCCCAACACTGAGGCAAGGTTGTGGGGGCTCATGGAGTATCTGGGGTTTCCCTTAAAAAGGGGGACCCATAGATCTGAGCCCCATACTTTGGAATCAGTATAGAGGTCACAAGGATGGCAATGGGTTAATGTTAAGCCCTAGAAATGTAGAGGCACATTTTTTTCCCTTTGTGGTTATGGAGGACATTGGTGTGACCAAGGATGCCAACCTGGCAAAACCACTTTCAGGGTTTTCTGGTAAATGCTGCTGATATATTAAATGCTGATATATTATTCTATGTGCTGGCTAGCCCTCATTTCCATGCAGTCCTGCAGCACATAAGGACTAGTCATTCTAACTTTTATTTGAAGAGTGACTGTGATTAACTTGTATTATAGCTATGAACAGTAGGTAACCCAGATCCACAAGTTCCCCCTGAGACAATCAGGGGCCAGGGGACTTTAAAGGCTCCAAGCAAGGTTTTTTTCAAGTAAGTAGATATGTATGTAAAATTCAGTTTGTTTATTACAGTAAAACATCAATGATGGGCTACAGGCCCTAAAAACAATGATAGACTCAACATATGGTTACAAATATATAGGACATTGATACAGAGATCTGATGGTGGAGATACAGTGGTCCCAGGCTTCCCACAGGGCCATCCAACTGGCCCTGTGGGAAGCCTGGGACTGCTGTATCTCCTCCAAGGCACTACCTTACCTTCTGCGTTTTTGATGGAATTCTCACCTTCCTGACACTTTAATAATACCTGATTTATGTTGGATGTGGGATACTCTCTTGGCCCCCCGCTCCCTGGCAGGGACTCGGTTCGGGCCCCGATTGGTAACATTCCTGTTTGGCTTACTAAGCCTTTCTTGACTACAATTCTGGGTTCTATGGCACTCTCTTGCATACCCCTGATGAAGTTTTCTTAAAAATGAAACGTGGGTTGGGAGTCATGCTATTCATCTATGTGTAGGACCACCATCAGATCTCTGTATCAATGTCCTATATATTTGTAACCATATGTCGAGTCTATCATTGTTTTTAGGGCCTGTGGCCCATCATTGATGTTTTACTGTAATAAACAAATGGAATTTTACATATCTACTTGCATGAATAACCCCAGTGCTTGGAGCCTTTAAAGTCCACTGGCCCCTGATTGTCTCAGGGGGAACTTGCAGATCTGGGTTATTGAGCTTAAGCTTAATTTCCCAGTGACGATCTATATTTAGTATTTTGGGATGTCCGCTCCTATGCCTTGAGAATAGTATCTTTCTTGTTCTATGAACAGTAGGTGGTGCTATACTGCATTGTATTTTTTACGAGGATTACGAAAGTGTATACAGAGGGTTATGGTCATTGCCGTATATTATGTTAATATTAAATGAAGGGACAAAACTAAAACCGAAAATATACATTCATATTCTATTCTTGGCTATTTCTTCTCCTTCCCCCTACACACACATTGCCCTCAATCGGTAGCTCATGCTGTGCAGATCTGTGAGGGAGGGTGCTGGATAGTTGTGTGGGGGAGGGTGTATTGCACGCATGCATATTCTGCATAGTGTGTCCTGTATATAACTAAAGACTTGTTAGGAGAAAGTTATTAAGCTGGTGTTTAAAAAATAGTTGTGCTTGCCTTGCACTACTAGCACGTTTTGTTGCATGTGCTTCATGTCCCTCACAAGCCAAAACTACACATTATTATAGAAAAGAAAACACTGGGCCAATAGTGTGGGGTTGTTAACAACTACCACACTTCTTGGAACTCAGTGGGATGTGTGAGGCTTTAAAGGCACCAGAGTGAATTAGTTAAAAACCATAATTTATTTAAACATTTAAAACATTTTAGATCTGAACAGATACAAATGCATACGTCAGGTCAGAGCCACACCATACATTGGGATGACCTTCATAAAACAAAACAACGTAATGGAAAATAAGGGGGGGGGGGGATGGACAACAGGAGTACTTGCTGTAAACCTTAATGTTAAAGGAAATGGCAGACTACCCCCGACATGTTTCGCCCCATCTGGGCTTCTTCAGGGAGGATGCAAGTCTACAGATAAACAGTATAAATTTACTCGTTTGGAATTTACAAACAATACATCATCATACTATGTAAATACAGTACATAGACAGTAGATATCTCAAAAGAAAAAGAGCATATACAGTAAATATATCTAGTGTGTTGGTTAAATCATGCATGAATGCCACTACACTCACCGCCATCATTGCTGCGATGTAGAAATACCAGGTTGTCCAACCGTGGAAGGTGGGGTGAAAGACGATATGGGTGTGATGAAAACCCTTGGACCAGAGGCCACACACAGGATGACCCACACGGGGAGGACAAGTAAAGTCCCCCCTGTACGGGTGTCTGGGATCCCAAATGGGAAGCCAGAAACCGAGACAGCTTACCTAGGGCGAGTGGAAAGATGGAAAGGCAAAAAGGGGGCCATAAGACAGTGAACTGGTGGGGGGGGGGGGACAACCCACTGAATGGAATTGTGGCTCAGAAGTGGAAAGGTTTACCTGAATATCAGGTTTTCCCAAATGGGAGGGGAGGGATTTGTTTCCTTGTAATTTAAAACTACATAACCCAAGGGATCATAGTAATGAGGATAAGGGAACATCAAGGGGGAAAGAAAGAGGGGGAGGGGGAAAAAGGGAAGGGGGAGGATTACAGACCATGAGAAGGGGATCGAGCAAAGAAAAGGAGAAAGGAGAATTACAGACCGTGAGAAGGGGGACGAGCAGGTAAGCAAAGCAAGAAAAAGAGAGAGGGGAGAAGAGAATAATGGGGAATGTTAGTGGTGTGAAAACCAAAATTATAAGAAAATTGAAATGGTACTTGTGGGTGATACTCACAGGTCAAGTTCGACCGTCAGTAGGGTCAGTCTCCCTCACTCTCCCATACCCGTGCCACATATCTCCCTAAATAGCCGTCTCAATCTGGGGTCAATTGATCCCAGGTGGTGGAGGGGAGGTGTCTGGGCACGCCCGCGGGACCCGCCCAGATTGCGCCCACAACATTGGACCCTGTCTCGGTGACAATCAAGGCAACCGGCGTAGGGAAGGCACAAGTGCCTTAAAACACCAATGTGACCACCTGGGAGATGGACCCCCGATGGGTGGGTACCCCGCTCACTGTGGACGGGCGGTGGTATCTACAGTCCGCCCCTCACCCCCACTCTGGGTGGGGGCGGATGGAAAAGGTAACTAAGTACCAGATGGTGAGCGGAGACGGAAGTAACCACACTATGCGTTCCAGATTGAAAGGAAGTGCATAGCCGTCTATGAGGGGTCACGCGCATGTGCCCAATCTCTCCACGTCATGCCCTAACTCCAACCGAACTGGCGGAGAGGCTACTGAGGAGGCGGGTCACAGCCGGGCACCCTCGGAGTGAGCGCTGTCCCCCCATGAATATCGGGGGCAGACTCCAGATGGACCGGAGAGAGTACCCACCCAAACTAGTCACACCTCGGCACGGCGACCAGACCAACGCCTCCACCAGTAATCCCCAACGTCTCTCCCCATTGCTCAAATCCATCAGTTCTGGATTGCAAAACGACAGCGCTGAAGGAGCAGCAAATAGGCACAACCCAAACCCCACAAAGTAGCCCAAAGATCAATGAGTATAAACCACTATATTTAGAACCTATAAAGACGGTGTATAGTGGAAGTCAGTCACAAAGGGGAGCATCTATTTACAAGTACAAGACCAGATTGTAAACCATCAGAGAAAATTACACAGGAACATAATTTACATAAAATTCAAAAAAACACACAAATTACAGTTGACAGTTAGATACAGACTTGCCAGTGTCACACACCCAGATTGATGTGCGAAAGTGGCAAGTAGTAAATTTTAATTTTAGAAATATTAATTTAAGGTGACGTTGGAGTGTCCAAAAAATTGGGGTTTAGACCATCGCGATGACGCATAATAGAGCGTCGCCGCGATGGTTACCTAACCTATAGAAAAGGCTTAAAACTAATAGTCATTAAGGCCTGGGTAGGTAGTGGCCTTAAGTCTGTAGATCCACTTTTGTTCTGTCTGGAGGAGGACTTTATCAGGGTCCCCCCCACGTTCATCCTCAGTAATTCTCACCAAAACTGAAAAAGTGAAACAGCTCAGACTGTAATTATGGTGAAACCCCATGTGCCTTGCGATCGGCACATGAAGGTCACCTTTTTTAATAGCTCGCACATGCTCCTGAACTCTAGTTCTAAAAGCCCGTTTGGTCTTTCCGACGTAGAAACATCCTCAGCGGCAGTGCATCAAGTACACCACCGCTGTGGATCCACAATCGGCTCTAAACTGTAGTTTGTGGATTTGTCCATTGGGAAGGTTTACTGAAGGTCCCTCAGTGATGTACCTACACTGTGGGCAATTGCCACACTTAAAGAGGCCACATGTTAGAATTGTTGGGGGAGAGGATAGGTGACTCTGGACTAAATTGTCCTTGAGTGACCTACCTCTCCGGTATGTTATGGATGGAGAATCGTTCACAAATTTAGACACAGTTGGGTCCGAAGTCAGGACATGCCAGTATCGTTGTACCAGGCTTCTTACAGATTTATGGGCTGTTGAGTAGGTCAATATAAGTCTAGTATTGGTTGGGCTATCGATATTCCTATCCCTAGGTTGCAGAAGGTCCCTTCTGGTCTTAGACTTCGCTCGTGCGTATGCCTTTTTCAGGAGTTTCTGGCTGTACCCCCTATCCGCAAGGTGGGCGTGCAACTCCCCAGCCCGAATCTCGAACTGCTCATCAGACGAGCAGTTTCGCCTTACTCTCAAATATTGAGAGTAGGGGATAGATCTAACCAGGGCTTGGGGGTGCGCGCTCCCAGCGTGCAGAATGTTATTGCCCGCTGTCTCCTTGCGGAAGAGGGTAGTAGACAGCTCACCTGACGTGGTCAATGATATCCTGAGATCCAAGAAAGATATTTCCCTGAGAGACTGTTCCATCGTGAATTTAAGATTCCAGTCGTTCGACTGTAGTCGTTGCACAAATTCAAAAAGCAAATCTTGAGGTCCCTGCCAAAAAAGAAGGATGTCATCGATGTACCGCCTCCACAGGTGGATGTGGGGGCGGTACATCGAAAAACTTGGGCTGGAAAAGATCTCCTTTTCCCACTCCCCCAGGTACAGGTTGGCATACGTGGGCGCACAACAGGTGCCCATCGCAACCCCCTGAACCTGGAGGTAGTGGGTCCCTGAAAACAAAAACACGTTGTGGGTAAGCACGAAGTCAACAACTGGACCAAAAGGTCACAAAAATCACCCGGCAGTCCGCTGGATCCCGAGAGGAGGCTCGCTTTCACAGCAGTACCCCTCAAATGGGGGATACTACTGTACAGGGCCTCCACATCGATGGCAACCAGCCGACTACCGGGTGTTACCATTAAATTATCAAGAAGGCGCAACAAGTCAGGTGTGTCCCTAAGGTACGAGGGTAATGCATATACCAGGGGGTGTAACTGGGAATCTATAAATCGACTAACTGGTTCGGTCAGGGACCCACAGCCCGACACTATGGGTCTCCCCGGTGGGTCAATCAATGATTTGTGGGTTTTAGGTAAGGCATAAAATGTCGGTGTGCACGGATTGGCCACAGTTAAATATTTGAGATCATCTTTGTCAATCAAGCCTCTGTTGAATGCCTGAATCAAAATAGTGTCCAATGTTGCCTTGTATGTCAGTAGCGTGGTATCCGGGATTGGCCGGTACCAGCTGATATTGGTAAGAATCTTTAGACACATACTGGTGTACCTCGACCTATCCATGACCACGACGTTGCCACCCTTGTCAGAAGACTTGATGACAACGCCGTGGTCATGTTGGAGAGTAGTCAAGGCCGTCCGCTGCGCATTGGTCACATTCATAAGGCCAGTGGGTAAAGCATCCCATGTCTCCTCTAGTTCCCTGGTCACAAGTTTGACAAAGGAAGCAATAGAGGTACACAGATGGAGGGGTGGGAATTTGTTAGATTTGGGCTTCAGGTGTATAGGTTTCAATTGGGGATCAGTCAATGGGACTTCTTGTGGTGGTGCCGGGAGGTCTGTGTCCAACGGAAGGTGCCACTCTTCCATGGACTCGTTTTGCTCGTTCAATAATTGGATTAGGTCCTTTAGGGCCCTAAATTCTGACTTGGTATAATCTTTCCAATTATCTGACAATGTCTCTGATTGAGTTTTGGACTTATCATGTAACACTTTCAACAGAAGTTTTCTGGCGAATAGATGGAGATCTTTGTTGACGTCAAAGGAGTCCCCCTTAGATGTGGGACAGAAACTCAATCCCAATGTTAATAATTGTGTTTCGTCCTTCGATAACATATGAGTGGATAAATTAATCACACTCAGGTGTCTGGATCTGGCGCCAGAGCCACCTGAAAATCCAAAGGTGTGGCATCTGTCTGACAGATAACTTGCTTGGGGGGGCCAATGTGCTTGGGAGGGTTCTCGGCCTGTGCTGGCTTAGTTACCTCCATAGGGATATCTTCAATAGGTGAAGGGTTAGTGATGTTAGCATCAGCGGCAGCTGGAAGAGATGGAGTAAAATTAGTGGGCCCTCTATCTATCGATATCTTCGTCTTAAAGAGTGGAAACAGTGGCTCCAGCGTATTTGTGCTCTGCGTTTGGGGAGCTACGCCGGGACCTAACTCATCAGGGGATTGGGTACCTCCCCATTGTGTCAGAGGTATGGAGTTAGAGTTTTGGTTGATGTTGGTCTTACCATTAAAGAATGGGGGTTTTTTGGTTGTGTATGGACCCTGTATGCTTCCACGTTTCTTATTATCCTGTGAGGTTTTTATTTTGTTAGATTGATATCTCTTGATCCCTTGCCTGACATTGGGGCTTGAGAGCACAGAAAGTAGGGCCTCCACGGAACACTTAGGAGGTAATGAAGTGATAGGTTTTAAACTTAAAGTTGCTAATTTCTGTATGGGCAAGGGGTTACCATGTGGAGCTTGGGTCACTGTAGATGTGCTAAGGTGTCCCAGGGGTTTGGGAGTCTGGAATGTAAACTCTGATTGTTTAAATTGTTGATTACTAATCGATTCTGGGATAGGGGGAATGGGATTCAGTGTTTTTGTTACCGAGTCAGGTTGTGTCTTAGGGGTATGTTCAGCTCTATCATTATTCCGTTGACCAATGTCCGGTCTTCTACCAGTCGTGGTGTTCTTATTCTTATTTTTATTCTTATTATTAGGGTTAGGTACTGTGTGGTCCCCTTTAGGGGGTGGAGGGGGAGCATTTTGAGTGTTGTCATTATTGGGTGGTTGGTTGTCTGAGTTGGATGGCCACTTGTAGGCCTTTCCCAACCTGAAAGTGACTAAGTCCTTCTGGAATTTATCCTCCTTGTTGCGCATAATCTGTTGTGCGTATTTGGCTATTAGGGATTTGACATATTTCTCCTTGTCTGTAAATTTGACCCCTCTAGGGTCATCCGAGTACATTGAATAAAGTTGATCCAATTCACGTTCAACCTCACTCAATAAACTATTGTAGCGGTCAATTAGGAGTCGCATTAAATCTGCTGTACATTTTGAAAGAACATTCTCCCACAGGGTTTTGAACTTTTTATCACCATCAGAAAAGGTTGGGAATACCTGAATTCTCAAGCCATGAGGGCAAATACCATGGTCGAGATATTTGTGGAAGAATTTTATGTTAAGGAAATATCGAGACTTTTTTTCAAGTAGGCGTCGTAATTTCAAACCAAAAGAAAAGAAAGTCTGGTCGTCAGAAAAACTCGTATCACATTGTGAAAGCAGGTCAGACATAAATTCCTCCCAAGCGGTGCCTGAGAAGAAAGCCATGTTGTCACACCAGGTACTGTTAAATCTTCTAATCAGTAATACACGTAATCAACGTGGATTAATGAAAGAAGTCCTCCGAGAGCACAAATTTGAGGTTCTGCACCTCAGTCATTCAGAAGAAAAATAGGGGGTGGAGGACTATAATGGTCAGATGGTGGAATGGCACCTATTCCACCATCTGACCATTATAGTCCTCCACCCCCTATTTTTCTTACACATTATTATATGCAGTATGTAAAATAAAACCCCAAAAATGGGAGCAATTCCATTTGATTGTCAAGAGAAAAATAATTCTTTTCTGAAGGTACCCATACATGTTGCGATTCGGTCGGGTAGGTCGATCGTTCGGGATTCCTAACATGCAAATGTAGTCCGACCGATGCTGTTTTTAGAAAAAACGGCTGAAAAGTCGGCCACTTTTAATAGATTCCCAATCCAACTAGCCGATCGGTCGGTCGGGATGTGACTAATCGGGCATCCGACCGACTTTTAAAAATAGCACTGAAGCAAGAATCGGGCGTCGAAATCGAATATCGCATCGGTCCCCGAAAAA
>CM070036.1:69611866-69621968 GCA_036250615.1 Ptychadena robeensis | reverse complement strand
GTAAGGTGTATGGGGGGGGGGGGTGGCGGCTTTAGAAAGGTGATGAATAGTTAAGCACAACTGTAAGCATTGATTAGACAGTTAAGCTCGGTACACACAGGTAGATTCCCATGCAATTGATCATGGGTCAATCGAACGGTAATCAATGTGCACCACATGGGCACATTAATCACCGTATGATGGGTACCTGATTTCCCTGTGGTGGAGACAGAAATTAATTTAAGGGGTTCAATCACAATATTCATGGGTTGGTCTGCCGCATCCCAACATAATATTTAGAGAAAAGAAAAGTTTGTCTCCCTGACTGGGAATTCCAATGAGGGATAAAGGGACTTTTCAGGCAGTACCTTAACAATAGTAAAGATCAAATAATTTTGATTATTGTTTTTTTATTAAAGTATTTCGTAGTACATTTGTCATGATTATTCCATCAAATCACCATATTTACATCAACAATGACCATGGATTTCTCTACCACAACATATTTCGCACGTGATATGATAATCGATGCTTCATCTGGAGATGTACGGAGATATTCAATAGTCTCTGTGGGGAAAAAAGCAATCAGGTAGGTGGGTATCGTATCTGTATCCAATTTAAAGTATGTTGTGTTTCAATTGGGTTCAACTTGCTATGGTATAGCCAGATTATATTGATCTGACCTAGATTTCAAAAATGGTTTTCTGACCTCTTCTGGTTATCTTAAGTATTGGATCCTGGATTTGCCACTTATCACATGCTCCAATGGCTGCATGGGGCACGGGGGGGTGTCCACTTCTTAATGTTTTGATAATAACCACTGTAAGAGTATGTAAAAAATATATACATAAAAATGTGTGTAAATATGGGGGGGTTGATGGACATTCTATGGGGGCGTGGACGCGCTCTGGTGGGAGCTCGCACACTGTGTACGCGTCACCCCATGGTCCCACAACCACTCCCCCCTGAGAAGGGAGGGGTGTCGGGCATGGTGACGCGTCGATCGTACTCTCTGGCCCTCCCCTAAGGCGGAGGGGCTTGTCCTCAGGATCCCTGCACTGAGTGCAGGTTATCCCATGGCTGGGAGATGATGTAAAGGATCGACACATCAACCCACCTACCCCTCGCGTCCAGTTTACACATTGATAGTTAAACTACTTGAGTAGATGAACATCCATACACCTTTCACCACGAGTAGAGAAAAATTCATACACATACCACCACTTATTCTCACATTACACCATTCATCACATATCAATTTAACAACATCAAACATCAACATATAAAGTCCCCAATTAGTCAACACAACCTTCAAACACAATGCAAACCTAACAGTCTTTCACATAACACACAACACTCACTACAGTCATCACCCCCCATTTAAACATAGTATAAGACACACAGTAAACACGTATTTCACACATCATAGAATGTCATCAACCCCCACATACCTACCATATTTACACACATTTTTATGTATATATTTTTACATACTCTTACAGTGGTTATTATCGCAACATTAAGAAGTGGACACCCCCGTGCCCCATGCAGCCATTGGAGCATGTGATAAGTGGCAAATCCAGGATCCAATACTTAAGATAACCAGAAGAGGTCAGAAAACCATTTTTGAAATCTAGGTCAGATCAATATAATCTGGCTATACCATAGTAAGTTGAACCCAATTGAATCACAACATACTTTAAATTGGATACAGATACGATGCCCACCTACCTGATTGCTTTTTTCCACAGAGACTATTGAATATCTCCGTACATCTCCCGATGAAGCATTGATTATCATATCACGTGCGAAACATGTTGTGGTGGAGAAATCCATGGTCATTGTTGATGTAAATATGGTGATTTGATGGAATAATCATGACAAATGTACTACGAAATACTCAAAATAATCAAAATTATTTGATCTTTACTATTAAGGTACTGCCTGAAAAGTCCCTTTATCCCTCATTGGAATTCCCAGTCAGGGAGACTAACTTCTTTTCTCTAAAACATTTCCCTGTGGTGCCCCGGATGTCTGCATCTCCCCTGCCAGAGAAGCAGAGATTCAGTGACCCTGCGCAACCCACCCCCTCCCTCCTCTGCCACAGAGACATGCTGACCACGCCCCCTGCAGCTAGCTGATCATAGCAGTCTGTGGGCAGCTGTCCATTATATTGGATGGAGAATTGCTGTCCCCATTCAAAGTAATGGATTTCGACCAAGGTTTTCCAAAATGTTGGAAATCTGTTTGGTCGAGTTTAAAGGGACTCCATTTCTTCATTGAGCCGTGTGTGCCCGGCTAGTGGTTTCAGTGGCCAGGAGTGCCCTGTAGTAGGTAGGTGTATAAAGCTGGTCAAAGATCAAAGAGTAAAAATGGGTCAGTATGAGTGGTGGGTGTTTTTTAGGTTGCGTGAAGGTGTGCAGCTTTAACAATGATGGGGAGGAGGGGTGGACCCCCGTGAGAGAAAAATAGGAACAAGGAAACGAGGCACAGCCTAGTGCAACAAAGTAAAGTACTGTAACTGGGAAAAAAAAGGAGGATATATTGACATTAAATCAACCAGGTTGATGTCCCTTCCTGTATGGGACCAGTTCTTGGTTAAAGATGCTGGAGAGCTCGGCAGGAAAAAAGGGGCGCGTTTCGAGCAGCAGTTCTTTTTAAAGAAGTGACTCTTCCCATATGTACATAACTGTGTAATAGCTGGATGCATTGATGCATTTTTTATTGCAAAACGGAATGTAAATTAAAAACACAACACATGCTAGCAAAATAGCAACAGGCTCAACTCTCCTCCCGTATTTAAATGTTGGTTGGTGCCAGAGTACAATGTACTCTGCTGTGATCGCCTGAAATGCGATGTTAAAAACGCTAATGGCAGAACACTAGGGAGGCTAAGGGGAAAAAAAATGCATTTGTATTTTAATCAGTTAATTATTAACTACTACATTGTAACAAATGTATATTTACTTGCAGACATCATTTGGAAAGGCCCAAGTGGTGGTGGTTGGCAGAAATAAAGACCATTCTTATTATGTGGTAGCTCATTCTAAAGCAATAAACTGTAAAATATACACAAATGTGGTGTGGAGTTGCAAGACAAGAATGAAGCTGAACTTGAAGGCTTCTTTCACATGTCGTTTGATCAACATAAATTTCATGCTCTCCTGGTGGCCCTCAGTGTCTGGAAGTGTAAATTGAGCCCTTTTCTAAAGTCAAGCAGTTCATTAAAATATTAGAAGCTGGATATCAATGATGACAGTTAAAAGCTTAGACACTTAGACTATGTCCGCAAAGCGATCAGGAAAAAACACGTGATCTTCTCAATGGGGGACAAGCCCATTCAAAATAGTTTAGGCGATTGACAATGTTTCTGCAGGCTATTGAAAATCGCAAGCGCCAGGCTATTAAGTGGGAACATAGCCTTAGAAGCCTGTTAAGCGCCAGAGAGGGAGACTTTTAGGAGTGGTTTTGTAGGTGTACCTAGGTGATCACATCCAGGCATTTAACACTTCTTTCATTTTCACAGGTGCCTGCAGTGCTAGCCATTCAAGTCCAATGAGTTCTTTAAACCACTATCCAAATGTGACCTGTTGGTGCACAGCTTGATAAACGAAAGCACAGTTTGTGCTTTTTAAACTCGCTCAAACTCCTATGATATCTGAAGCACATCCTTTTTGGCTGATTGGCTGCAAAAAAGCAGCCTAAGCTGCGTAAATTGAGCATAACCCTACCAAATGATTTAAAAGAATTTGTAACCACTGTATAGCACAATAGTTTTGTTGAAACACCAATAAAAATATTTTATTACCCAGGAAACTGTTTTTTATATGCAAAGTTCCAAAAATCTTTAATGCGTTTGGCACTACTCAATCAGGTAGCAGTTGATGGCCACGAACACCAGAGGACCAGTGGGGAGATGGAAACGGTTGGTAAGGCCCTATTCATGTGCTTTGGAATAACCAGTTGAGTGGAAGGGCTCAAACTGTCCCAGCAATAACTCTGGAGGACGCCAACATAGAAGAATGGTATGCTAGAGAATAAGCTACCACAAATGTGGCTATAACTATTGGTAATGAAATCTACCCCAACCACACTTAGAAGTCCTTGAATCTTCCTTGAAGTATTTCCACCAAATTACATTTGTGTATGTTTTACTGATTGTGGTACAGAGGTGGGGATATCTGTCAAATCGATGACCGTTTCGAGCGCCGTGCCCGCTTACGGCCATCTAGCTGACCCATATGATCTGCCCCTATAGCTGTTTTCAAGCGGGACAAATCGATCCCGCTCAAACAGCCTTATCGGACATGACCGTTAATACGGCAATGTCCGTTGCTTTGCCTGGGTCCCCAGGCAAAGCATGGCTGAGGAGGAGGAGGAGGAGGAGGAGGAGCCGGGGAGAGGCAGTACTGCTCTTCCCGGCTTCTCCAATATCTGAAAGCAGCGTGATGACGTCATCACGCTGCTGCTGGGTACATCGGAGTGTACATTGGATGGCTCGAATATCTAGCAGTCTGTACCCTGCTTAACTTAGCCCCCCCCCCCCATTACATCTATAGATCACGCCATACAATTTCCTTTTAGATCTACCAACAACTATGTAGTATAGTGGCCTCACTGAATAGGATACAGAGTGATTGGTTCCTCATATTACATGGTTTGGTAGAAGAAAAGTTAATTGTACAGAAATTGTATGGTAAAATTGTAAGGTGTATGGGGCCAGTCTTGTTGCAGAAATAGTATTGCTTTAAGTTGGCCATAGGCAAATATGACCTGGTCCCCATCCAAAGTAATTGCAATTGTCCAGGGACATGTCCATTCCCTGTTCAATAATTTGTTTTTCTTAATGATCGGGATCAATTGCTCAGTGTGGATCCAGCATCAATCGCTGTGAAAATTGCAAATGACCATCGATCTTGCGAAAATTGCCTGCTAAATCGCAACATTTATATCTGGATTTAGGCTTTCAACATTTCTGCAAGCAATGGTAGAATTTTATTTCTTTGAAAGCCAGGGAAATCCAATCATGGTTTCTTTAGTTTCCTTTTTGGGCCTGTTTGTTATGTCAGGCATGCTGATGGGTTTTATTTTTGTTTTTGTTTTCCCCATTTAAAATGGGTTAACACAGATTTGGTTGCATTTCATGATTTCAGTAGCTGTCATACCCAATACAAGTTAATATACCGTGCCTCTTGATTTAACCTTCCCATACCTTCCCACTTGTTAAATATACACTTGTCATTGTCTGAGCACTGTCTGCCTCAGTCAACATAATGTTTAGTAGAAAAGCATAATGAAATTGAAACCCATCAAATGAGTTCCTAGAGGCCACATCTGTTTCTCACTACCAAGGGCCAATAAATCAGACTCTAGTAATCAAATGCATAAAGGCGCTGATTTCTGTGTGACACCCTTATTCTTTAAATAGGCTGTATGTATGTTTTATTGGGGTAAGCTATACAGTCAAGTGTTCTCATGTCCTACTTTCCTTTTTTTGTATTACTACGCAAGTTTGATGGGATCCACTTACATGCATGGTTTTGACCTGAAATGTAATCTTATAACGCTCAACCTTTGCTAAGCGATGATTTTTACTAGTGGACGAAAAACAAATCGTACATTGGGACATCAGGACTCATGTCTAAAGGTGCCCATACACCTTTAGATCTCCGTCAGATATCCTATATATATCAACAACTATGTAGTATAGGGTCCTCTGCGATTGAACACAGGTAGACTTGATGGTTTAAATGTCCCTCATATTACATGGTTTTGGTAAAACAAAAGGAAAACTTAAGGATATCTGACAGAGAAATCTAAAGGTGTATGGGCACCCTTAGGTTTACTTTTACTTTTAATAGAACATATTCAGTAGAAAAGCAGAGATAGTAGATGCATTGTTTCCAGTCATGGAGACATAGTAAGTATTTATTTTGAATGAGAATGTGATTGGTCAGCCTGCCAACTGAATTTTTTACTGAACCTTTTTATTGTCATTATTAGAATATATACAAGATATAGATATGGATTTTTTTTGTATCCCTTTTTTGTTTTAGTATATAATTTGGGAAACTTTTTTAGTATTACCTTTTTATCCAGCAGGTGGCCCTAGAACCATGCTTTTTTCTATCTTAGTCAACATAACTTTGCAAATTTCAAATTCTTAACCTACTAGGTTTGTCTAAGGGCTGTATCTATGTTGACTATTTGGCTCATGCTAAACCAATTTAAAGCTTTAATTTGTTTTATTACAAAAAAACATAAATCATATATTTATAGTGTTGCCTTGAAATGTGTATTATATGAAAATGGGGAAAGTGTTAGTGTGTGTTTTTTTTTTTTTAATGGGTCACGAAATCCTAGAAATTGGGATTAAATGGAGATGACAGTTTGAACTGTAGAATCCCTTGCCCTATATGAGCTGTATTGCTGTTCCCACATAGTAACATGTGCTGCATTATGACATTATAAACCGTGCAGATGCAGAACTCCCTGCTGCATGCGTTTTATTACCGCAGCACTGTAGTTTCCCATACTCTGATATGGAAAGCAATAACGGAGAACATGAGTTAAAGCATCCTGTGTACAATGTGCACGTTGTTAATATGTAAGTTTTTAATACACTACTTTGTATTGTGTGTGTGTGTATAGTGGGAAAGGTCATTTAATGTGCTTCTTCAGGATCTTGTACACCATTTTTGAGTCTAAGAAAGCTTTTTTGTGCTAAATTTACCTTCAGACCTGGAGTATAAATTGCATTTTGGTAACTATTGGTCAAGGAAATCCTCAGTGGGATGCATTTCTCTCTTCCCTTTGCCAAGTTTTGATCAGTATTTAATTTTTTTTTCTTTAAGTGTTAAAAACTCTTCTTCAATGAAGGTATGAGACTCCAATTCCTGAAACAAATCATAGCCGTATTAATTTGGAGTATGCATGAAGATTTTTTAGTTCTTGTTGGTATGATGCACTGCAAAGTCTTTGCAGTCTATAGTAGGCTATATAGTACGGCGTACGTAGGGGTTTGTCCTAAAGTTGGCTAGTGTTGCATTCGCCTTAGCAGCTGAGTGAGACACATTTTTACCATATTGGTTGCTTACCCATACCACACATTTTCTGTGTAAAATGTGTGAAATATGACCACCTGCCACTGCAGATCAAAAACACATGGCCCAGCGGTGGTCCTAATTGACGGTTTTCACTAGATGCATTTTTTTCTGTCAGAAAGGGGGATAGTTGGCCCAAAAGTAGTTTTGACATATGAGCTGAGAAATC
This sequence comes from Ptychadena robeensis, assembly GCA_036250615.1. Classification (NCBI taxonomy): domain Eukaryota; kingdom Metazoa; phylum Chordata; class Amphibia; order Anura; family Ptychadenidae; genus Ptychadena; species Ptychadena robeensis. Next base: position 69,614,717 of record CM070036.1, on the reverse strand, counting down.
ATGACGATGGGGACCTGGGTAATTTGTCATTGCACAATATAAGGCCTGCATCAACTATCGCCCACAAAAGCGTTAACACTGTTCCAATACATCTGTGGCACTGAAGCAAGCGCTCAGACCTGTCTTGGTATATTGCCAATAGTCTCCCAGTCACACTACATCATGGTACAGGATTTAATATGTTTGAAACAATGAGGTAAGCTTGGAGTTCAGCTTACAAATGCCCACAGGCTGTGGCTTAGGTACAGCATTAGCAGACCAATTCAGATCCTCATTTGTGTTTGCTATAAATGCTGTCTAGCTACCATTACAAAGTTATGGGATCTTTCTGTTTAACCATCAGGTATAGCTCATGATTGAGAGCTACAATTCCACACAAAAAAGAAAAAAAAGTTAATGCAGTTTAGCAAGAGTATATGTACATTTAATTTTATAAACTGATGTAATATCTATGGACTCGCTCCAGGGCTCAATTAAATTCTTGGATTGAAAGTCCTAATTTAGTTAAGCAATTTAAAATGACACCACATCTTGAGTACTAATAATTATTCTTTTTGCCGTCATTTCAGTCCCACTCTTTGATTAGTCACATCTTGATAAGTGAAACTGTGTAGGTTGTTTAAGGTTTGAATGCTTGTTTGACAGAGTGGTTATAGGGGAAAAAAAAGTAACAATGGACTTCAGTGTGTTCTGCTGGAAACACCCAGAGGCATTTAGGAGGGGTACCAAATATCTAGGTTAAGTGTTTACTAACCTTTTAAATTACTGTTAGTGTGTTTGATTCATTATTCTGTAATGCCTAAATAATAGTGCTTCTGTAGTAACATCTTTAAATGACATTCAACTTGTCATTTGTTTTTCTGTAAAATGTAAGTTACTTTTATTGCTTGCAACGTTTATAGTACAACTTGATCAGTGTCAAAAGGGCATAACAGCACCATGACAGATCCTGCTTTACCTTGCATCGTGGCAAAGCTTTGACACAATTTCCTCCTTTAGGTATGAATGCACGATGGAGTAGAGTTTTCCACTCATGTTTAAATAACTTGAAATAACTGTAATGTAGTAAAACTGCATCTTGCAACACTTGCAAAGTGTTTTGTGATACAATTTATATTAATAGCACAGTTAAGCCTTTTTTAACCTTCTGAGCGTTCTCCCCGCATTAACTCGGGCTGAGTTTCATGCATCATGAAACTCAGCCGGAGGAACGCCCGAGGTCTCGCTGTCTTCTGACAGCGGTCGGGAGCATCGGCATGTATGCCGATGCTTCCGGGTCCGCCCCCGATCGCGTCACCGGTGACACGAAGGGGGCGGGGGTAGGCGGCGCCATAGACCTCCGTCAAACTGGAGGGGCGTCGCTTTCTGTCAGCAGAAGTCCGGCGTCTCCAGCGACGCCGGACTTTTGTTTACATCCCTCAGCTGAGCAGGCAATCGCGGCGGAACACATTGTGCTCCGCCGCGATTGCCCGTGCCACGTGGCAAACGCTCAGAGGGTTAAACAGAAGTTACCATAATTTTTCAGACTGTAAGATGCACTTTTTCCCCCCAGAAATCAGGATGGGGGGTTAGTGCCCGAGTCCTATGGTCCAAATGCGAGACCCCCATGCCCGCGTGTGGTCGCGGCTCCCAGCAAGGAGATTAGCTTGGGAGCTGGAGGAGCTGTCAGATGAGAGATCCGCCCACGGACGGATCTCCCCTCTGCTGGCATAAGCAATACAGAGTCCAGAGCCCTGCTGGTTTAAGCAATGAAGAGAGAGATAGATGAACTCCTATCTATTTCTCTCAATCACTCTGCAGCTTCCACTGATACAGCCAGAGAGGGAGAGGAGACACTGCAGCTGTAGTTGTGCTGAAGCCACTCTATCTTTCAGCAGGTCAATGACCTGAAGCACCCAGCCAAGATATCGGTCACCCAGAGCTCTCTGGAGCAGGTTTTCATCCAGTGTGTCTTTTTTTTTGTTTTTTGTTTTTTTTTTTCCTTCTGGAATGTTCTCCTCTCTCCACGAAAGACCTCTGGAGACAGTGACCATCTGGATTCTTGGTCACCTACCTTCTTCCCCAAACACTCAGTGTGTATATATAGCTGGCCAGCTCTAGAAAGACTCCTGGTGGTTTTGAACTACTTCCACGTAATGAGGATGGAGGCCACTGCTCATTGGGACCTTCAATGCAGCAGATATATTTCTGTAACCTTCCCCAGATTTGTGCCTAGAGACAATCCTGGCTTTAAGGTTTCCAGACAATTCCTTTTGACTTAGACAGAGTACATAAGGTGACATGAACCAAGTATTATGTGGAGAGTGATATCCCGCTCTATGCTCTTAATAAAGTAAATTTTGGGAAAAAAAATATGTTAAGCTATTATCTGAGTTTTTCCAGTAATAAAATAACTGTGGGACCTTTTTATATAGACAGGTGTGTGCCTTTTCCCCAATCGTCTTTTCCAGGACAGCCAACATGAGAGGCTCCACCCCCAGAGGGAGGAAACAACACCACTAGGTCTTTAAATCTCCCGCTCTCTGTACCTTTGCCAGTCTGTGTTTCCTCCACCTGGGGGGGAACCTACGCCACGTACTCTGCAGGCACCTGGACGGTCATTCTTGGTCTGGGGGTCTGGTCCGGTCGGACGAATATTTGGGCTTACCTTCCATTCCGCCGGTGGTGAACTAGGTTGAGAACGGCGCTAACTCCAGGGCACCTTACCCAGCGAGGGTCCGGTCTATCTCCGCCATGTCCTGCCAGGAGAAGGGTCGCGCGGTAGTTGTCTCTCCTCTCCACGTGTGCAGTATGCCCTGCTGCCTGTGAAGGTGGAGGCGTGTCCCGTCGGCGTGCGCAGCGAGCGCCAAAG
>CM070036.1:69584305-69594510 GCA_036250615.1 Ptychadena robeensis | reverse complement strand
CGGAGCTCGCCGGTGGCGATCACGGCTGTGCCACAGTGGGATTTATCTGTGGTATTGAACAGGTTGCTCAGGGCCCCGTTTCTCAAAACCCATGAGTCTCAATCTCCTCTCATGGCGTACAGCTTTCCTTGTAGCTGTGACCTCAGCTAGACGTATATGGGAGTTACAGGCACTTTCCATAAGGGAACCGTATCTGCAGGTCTTCCCGGATAGACTGGTGTTGAGGACAGACCCAGGGTTCCTGCCCAAGGTAGCGTCCAAATTCCATCGATTGCAGGAGATAGTTTTGCCATCTTTCTGTGTAGCTCCGAAACATCCCACAGAAGAACGTTTTCACCATTTAGACATCAGGAACGCTGTCATTAGTTACCTAGAGCCCACCACTCTAGGGGGGCATCAAAGTCCACCATAGCTAGGTGGGTTAGGATGGCTATCATCGAGGCGTACAGAGCCGAGGGTTTAGCATGTCCATTAGATATTAGGGCCCATTCCACCAGAGCCTGGGCAGAGAAGGCGGCCCATCTCCGGAGCAAATTTGCAAAGCCGCAACGTGGTCCTCATTCTCCACCTTCGTACAACACTACAGATTGGATCTCGCATCTGTACAAGATCAGTCCTTCGGGCGCAAGGTGTTGCAGGCAGTGGTCCCACCCTAGATGTCGGTGAGTGCTCGTTTATCCTCTCATGTTAGCTGTCCTGGAAAAGACGATTGGGGAAAACATCGAGTTAGACTTACTGGTAACTCTGTTTCCAGGAGTCTTTTCCTGGACAGCGGAATTCCCTCCCTGCCTGAATAGCTTAATCGAATTTTTTTGGCTGTGTTTTCGGTTATGCGGTCTTACAGAGTTCGGTCCGCTCCTGGTGTTCTCTACAAAAAGACTGGCAAAGGTACAGAGAGCGGGAGATTTAAAGACCTAGTGGTGTTGTGTTTCCTCCCTCTGGGGGTGGAGCCTATCTCTCATGTTAGCTGTCCTGGAAAAGACTCCTGGAAACAGAGTTACCGGTAAGTCTAATTCAATGTTTTCCAAATCATGTGCAATCAACTGAATTTACTACAGATGAACGCCAATTAAGCTGCAGAATTATCTGAATCAGGGATGATCAGGGGAAACTGGATGGACCAGAGCTCAATTTTGCACTTCATAGCAAAGGCTGTGAATACATTTGTACACATGATTCCTATTTTTTTTATAAATTTGCATAAATCTCAAGTAAGATGTTTAATGTTGTCATGATGGGGTGTTATGTGTAGAATTCTGATGGGGGAAAAAAAGCATGAAAAAGGTGATGAGTTGTAAATACATTCAGGATGCACCTCCTATAGTAGATTTAGAACATGACAAAGCAAGCAAATAAAATGTACTACCCCTTTTACAAGTAGCAAAGTTTCTAGAAGTTATATGTAAATCATTCAGTTGGGGAGGCACCATCAACCAAGCAGGTGAACTTTCAGAGCAGGGTTTCTTGAGGGCAAGATCAAGATTTTTTTAAGTTTTGTTATCATTGTGGGAAGATGTTACTGAACCTACACTTAATGACCCCAGCAACAGCGTTGTCTGAATGTAGGTCTAATATTGGGTAGTTTAAGTGATTCTGTAATTATGTAGATGATTATGTAGACACCTCTTCTGTATGCTGGTAAAAATTTGTTCCAGTGAAGAACTGAATTCACTTGAACTGGTGCAAAGCAGTGCTGTGGGTTTCTTCTAATTAAACAGGGTCTTGATGTGGTTTTGAGGCTGTGGTTTGTTTTTGTTACAGTGACTATTGCAGGAACAATTGTGAGTTACAGCTGAATCAAGGCAGGCAGGTTTTAACATGGCTTAATGTGCATGGAGAGATCTGTTCTGGAAACGCATAGATCATGTTGTGTGTGGAGTGTGTATTTGTGGTGCATTCATGTTCCAGCTTATGTGCTCAATGCCAGGTTTAGCTCTGTGGGAGTATTCCATGAAGTTAGGCAATATAACTTGTAAAATTTTAGATTTATTCACAGCAATAAAGATTTTAGTTTTCATGGAAGTTGTTGAAGGTGATCAGTTAAAGGTAGCCTGCTCAGTGCAGGAATGAGGAAATGCCATGCCTTTTTTGAAGTTACTATCACAGGGCAAATATTCAGTTTATAGTCTGCAGAATCCCCCCCACCCCTCCTTCTTCTTTTTTTTTCCCAGATAAGTTACTCTTCCTAGTTGTGGTCTTTAGTGTAAGTTATGTGTAAACATTATTAAATGTCTTGCTTTGTGCTACACAAAAGGGAAAAAATGTGTGCACTCTGGAACATGCCCTTAAGACAGAAAATGGATGTCCACTGTTCCCCCCCCCCCCCCTCACATTTTGTTCCTTCCATTTGATGTTTGGGCATAGCTCTCTTCAGTCATAGACAGCCATATACAGGTCAGTTTTGCCCATGTATCTTAAGTGACACTAGATGCAGGGCTGTGGAGTCGGTCGATAAATACTCGGACTCCTCAGTTTCTGATTCTTCCGACTCCTCTGTATGTAATATGCTAATGTATTTTATCCATCCATTGAAGGAAAGGAAGGCAACATTCATTAACCACAGAACTACTGGCTAGGAATCCAACACTGCACTGTAATGGCCAATTAAAGCAGAGAAAGGGAGTTGGGCACAAGATGCTGCTGCTTTTTCCTTAAGCTAGGCACCACGCTGTGAGTGATCGGGGATCAATTGAATGGAAATCAATGTGCACCACATGGGCACATCAATTCCTGTTCAATGTGGACCCCTTCTCCCCAGCTTGCAGTGTGTGATTTACAACACACCACAAGCTGGGGAGAAGAAGCCTGTCTCATACAGCTCCCTCACTCACGCAGCTTCAGAGTGAGGAGTGCTGGCTCCGCCCTTACAGACTGACAGCCGAAGGCTGAGCAGATGCCAGCAGCCGCAGCTGTTCCAATACTTTCCATAAAGACTTACATCTCCATGTAAAGTATTGGAAATTGAACAGGGTTTTTCCAACATGTTGGAACTCTGTTCAATCAAGTTCCTTCAAGCCAGCTCTATTGATCCTGCCCGATGGAAAGCACACACAGGTAGGTTTGTAAACAGATTAGAGTACAATCAATCATCGTGAGCGCGCAAGTTAATTGATTGTACTCAAATCTTTTTACAGATCTACCCGTGTGCCCAGCTTTAGTGTTCTGATCTTCTGCTGAAGATAGGGCAGTGGGAGGCTCCAAGAAGAGGCGGGGCGAAGGGGCACTTCAAACATTTCCCTTGAATCCCATAGTCCTGTATAAAGTTGAAGCTAACAATCGAAGTATTTGTCGCCTCCGCTGAATTACAGCGGTTTTATTTAAATGGTTTACAGCTTCAGTCTTGAACTATTGGTGATCCATTCCCGTCACTTATACAAGCGTCTGTAGTCCGGCAACAAACATTTACTTCATTATCAGCGAGCGTTAAGGCTGCCATACACGCACCGAGCCGCCGACCGATGGGCGTGCACGCTCGCCAATCGGGTTTCCCACAGCTCGGCCGGCCAGAGAATGGACATGTCTGATAATCTCTGGCCGATGCTGTTAGTGTCAGTGTAGACCACTGTCTTCATTGAAGCTAACAGCTGGCACACAAAGGGTGGCCGGCGATGCTGCCAGCTCTAGAGCTCATCTGATCTGTCGGCCCCCACTTGGTATGTGTGGATGCCTTTAGGCTAGGGTCACAGTGGGCGCTGTAATGTTATGCACTGCATGCATTTATTCCTATAGCAGAGAAGTCATTCTTTATGACGGTTTGTTAATTGCGTCATTTGAAGTTAAATTTATTTATAATTTTTTTAATTCCCATTTTAAATTTAGTAGGAGTCGGAGTGGGTCCTTTTTTTTTGCCCAAAAATGTCTCCGACTCCGACTCCACAGCCCTGACTACATGGTGGACACCGGTTTCCTTTGTATAAGAATTTCCAGTAAATGAATTTGAAGAGCAATGCGATCTCTTATCTGAGCAACTTCCTCAAGTTTTTTCAAGCTTGACATGAGCCAATCTACAAATGTTTACGGTCTGTAATTTGTTAGAGCGATCCCATTACTTTGTGTGGCGTCCGGCGTCCCCATCTAAAGTAATGACTGGCACACAAAGGGTGGTGGTTGCGTGTGAGTATGTCATCACACAAGGGTCAATCTGCTGAGATGCCCAATACCATACATTTCGCCCAAAAATCTACTGCTCCATCTTTTGTTCTTTGGATTTTATTCAAAAATTTCTGTAAATTGAACTGTGTGTTTTTAAAAAAAACAAAAAATTGTAAAAAGAAAACCACTCTCCCCTGCATCGTGGGTTGGCCAACTGACGCTCCTCCATTAACATAGAGGCCTATGATGTGGCCCCCTGCACCACGGCCCCACCAATCACTCAGAAGAGGTGGTGCCTAAGTCGGCCAGTAGGTGTCGATCGATGCAGAATCACCGCTTTCTGGAGCAGAGGCGAGTTTTGACAATTCCGGGTCATCCCGAGTTTTTGTTAACAAACTCTGGATAAGCTGGGATTGCCTCTAAAGCTTGGGGTGGGGGGGGGGGGTTTAAGAATTCCAATGGTTTTATTGTCAAGTGAACCAACCACATGGCAAGGCATTGTCCAGACAGTACACTACAGTGATGTGACTTAATATGTATCAATGTCGAATATACTAGGTGCAGAAAATCAGATTTATTATGGATATTGCACTTTATGTTGATTTTTGTCTGCTACTTTGAATAAAAAATGAAAAAAACCCCCATAGTTTTCACAAACATTTCTGAATATACACATAGCTGATATGATAAGTAATTGACACTATCTAAAAGGTTAGTTTGTTAGATCAGGCTCATGGTAGCTTTATATATGTCCCAATTTAAAGAAAATGTGCATGAAAAAAGTTTTTCTCATAGGCAATGCCTTAATCGAAATAACAGAAACTTCTGTGTATATTGTCTGCTGTCAAAGGAGCTGATTTTAGGTTCAGCTTTGTGCAGAGCTGTCAGACAGGACACAGATTGGTTCAAAAGTCACATCGGGATCTTTTAGAAATGAGGATGTAAGATGCTTCCTTTTGAGCGTTAAGGGAGACATTTTCAAGGAGCTGTCCAGTGTGAGTTCAGACCCGAGGTCACAAGATTTCCTAACAAAGGACACCCACCCAGTATTTAATTTTATTTTCAGCTATGAAAGTTCAGCACTTTCTGGAATGTATCCAGGATTTAGGGACCCTTTATCAATTGCCAAACTTGTGCAGAGGTTTGCCTTAGTTGGAGTTCCTTCACTACATGCACTTTCCTGTCCCTCAGGATAATCAGAGGGAAACAGCATTTATAGATTGTAGACCAGTGAGAATAAGATAAGAGCTACTGTAATGTATATTGTGGCTGCTGTATGACTGACACTCTATATTCTGTAAGAAATCAACCACACTTTAATATTTACAGTTTTCTGCCAGGCTTTAATATTTACAGCATATTTATTTTTAGTCAATTCAAATATTTATATGGAGTCAATATATTATGTAGTGTTTTACATAGTATTGGAAACCCAGTTTGAAACCTATACCACAGTACGCTAAATACATGGGTATTTTGTGTGCCAATCATTTTACAAGACCTATGAGCTGGCATTAAATGAAAAAAACTTATTAAAAAACAAAAATACTAATGATTTTGTGCATACTTGCTTAAAATGACTACACCTTCCCAGTGTACATTCTCTGCTTCCATTTCACAGGTTCAATCAATCTGAATATGTAGCCAGTCCAAGAGCTGATGGTGTATCTTTTCAAAGCAGAGTGCCCAAATGAAACGCATAACCCACTTGCCCACAATACAGTAATTGGCCTGAATACTGAGACTTTTGCCAATAACTGGCACGGTTTCCACTCGCATGTCTTGTTATTGGGCAAAAATCATAACGCAGCTGCACAGCAGTAGGAAAGGATGCAAACATTAAAAAATTTCGAAAATGGAATGAGAAAGCAAAGAGCTTGGTAACCCCACAGCACTTGAGAGGAACTTGCGGCATTCTCACTGCCATTGCAGCATCATTGCTGTATCTTTAACAGCCAGTTAAGTATAGTCGACTAGTTGTGTTCCTAAGCCATCTGTGTTGTCGTCACAAGTGTCCACCAATAAACTGAGAATCAAGGCGAATTACATTGTGCTTCGTGGTGCACTTTACAAAAAAAATTAATAAGCTGTGTGCGCAACTCGTAGAAAGTTATGGACACGCTTAATGCATTTTAAATAGACATGTTTCGATACATAATGCAGGGCAAAGCAGTAAGCCATATTGAGAATAAAGCAAAACCATGCAGAAGCTCGAGTAGGTACTGAAGCCAGTGCTGTGGAGTGGGTGGATAAAGTCTTAGGAAGACAGCATACACAATCCTTCAGCAGGGTACAGACGTGGTGATATCGGTCAAATCTGTGGCCGTTTCGAGCGCGGGGCGTGCTCACGGCCATCTATCTGACCCATATAATCTGTGCCCACCGGTGTTTTTGAGCGGGACAAATCAATCCCGCTCAAAACAGCATTATCGGACATGACCATAATTTCGGCGATGTCAGATACGTTGCCTAGAGACCACTGGTCTCCGAGCAAAGCTTGAGCTGAGCCGGGGAGAGAGCAGAGCCATCTCTCCTCAGCCAGCTGATATCTTACAGCAGCGTGATGGTCATCATACTGCTGCAGGGTACATTGGACGACTCCAATATCAAGCTATCTGTACCCTGCTTAAGGCTTTGTTCCCACTTTGGCGATTAATCGCCTGGTGCTCGCAATTTTTCAATTGCCTCCGAAATCACCGGCGGGCGATCGTCCATTCATATTTATGGGCGCAATCAGAAAAAAACTCCTGCAATCTGATCAATGGGGACAAGCCCATTCAAAATAGTGTAGGTGATTGACCACAATTCCGCAGGGGATTAATAGATTTAAAAAGTTGAAACATAGCCTTAAGCTAGGCACACATGGGTAGATCTGTTAAAAGATTTGAGTACAATCGATCAATGTGCACACTCACGGTGATTGTACTCTAATCTGTTTAAAAAACCTACCTAAATTTCTTTCCTTCTAGCCGGATAAATAGAGCCCGCTCGAAGAAACTTGATTGAATGGGGTTCCAACATGTTGGAAAACACCGTTCAATCTCCATTACTTTGCACGAAGATGTAAATCTATAAAAAAGTATAGAAACAGCTGGCTCCTGCCTCCTTCCTCCACAGCTGTCAGGCTTAGTGTGAAGGGGCGAAGCCAGCACTCTTCAATAGGAAGCTGCTGCTGAGTGAGCGGCAGACTGGATTTCTCTCCAGCTTGTAGCCTGTGTTCTGCTTCACACAGGCTACAAGCTGGGGAGACAGTTTAATTGATCCCCGATCAATCGCAGCGTGGTGATGTCAGAGTGCTGTGATTAATTGGAGGTTGATTGCACAGGAATTTACTGGTGTGGCTAGCTTGAGTTTTCTGGTCTCTTCCTTGAGCCTTCCACTGCCCTATATTTAGCAGGAGGGAAGGGGCACTTCAAACACAACTGAACTGATAAAAAAACCGAGATTTTTAGCTTAAACTTTAAACATGAATGGCATTGAAGGGAAATCATATTTAGGGGTAGCCGTATAAATAAAATTGTCTAAGTATTTGTAGCCTTGGCTGAATTGCAGCGGTTTTTCAAATGTTTTATAGCTTCAGTCTTGAACTTTCGGCTATCCATTCTCTTCACTTATACAAGTGTCTCTAGTCCTGCAAAATACATTTACTTAACCTCCCTAGTGCACCGCCCAGTGCAGAGTACACTACCTGCAATTTCCTCCCTCTCCACACAGCCAGGGTCATTAACACAAAAATGCTGCAGCATTTAAGACCATTGCTGCAGCTTTCTGTAGGAGCATTGGCTATGCCCGATTCCCCTGCGGTTGAGGTGAGCCTGAAGGGCGAACAAACTGGGTTCATCTCAACCGCTAGGGAGGTTAATTATCAGCGAGAGTTAGGCTAGGATCACAGTGGGCGGATGTGCAAGTTGGCTTTTGCCAGCTCTGCCTGCAAGTAGATAAGCCGGCGAGCTGTCAGATGAGATGCGGCCATGGCTGTTTCGCTTATGCCAGCAGAGCCCTGCTGATATAAATGATGAAGAGAGATGGATGAACTTCCATCTATCGCACTCCTTGTCTGTGGAAGCTGCAATCTGTCTGTAGTGCATGTTATAGTCCGAAAAATATGGTAATTATGACTGTTTGTGAATTGGGACATTTGAACTTGCTTTTTAATTTTTTAAAAATTATTTATTCCCATTGAAGTTTCATAGGAGTAGGTTCATTTTTTGTAGACTCTGAGGCAATTTTGGGTACCTGAAGTCAGACTCCATAGCCCTGACTGATTCATTGATTAGCAATATAAACGTTTAGGTGTTGAAATGGCCACATTTGACAATTGTCAAACTCTGGACATGGGAGACTTGCAGGACTCGCTAGTGAAAATGTTATGTACGGAATACCTTTAATTTATCTGTTCCATAAATATAACATATAATATGTTGCTATGCATTATATTATATGTTATATAATATGTTATGCATATAACATGCTATGTATATAACAGGTGGCTTCCATCTTCAAAGAGCACACTTAGAATGTCACCCCCATTGTCATTCCCAGATGTGGTCTTTGAAGTTAACCCTTTCAGAAGGTGCCAAATGCCATTGTATTGGATACAGTGATAACTGTATTCAATACAATTCAAAGTAAAACCAAACACATTTCCAGTTGTAATAAAAATTTTATTATAAACAAACATAGATACTGTTTTGAAATCTTTCATACCAAATAAGTATTCAAGAGATTTTAGCATTCAAATGATAAATTTTATATTTTTTTTATGTACTTTTTTTATAATTGTGTGTTTCAAACATTATTATATTCAGGATGTCTATTAGACCCTTGTACGGACAGATTTTGGGAAGTTACAGGCCTGCAACATAAAGAAAAATTTACCATTGAAGTCTATGGTGCACTTTTGGAACAGAAATCTGGACCTCAGCAGTGCCTCATTTTTCGTTTTTGTTTCAGATTCTGGCAATTGGACTTTCTAGTTTTTATTGATATTTATAACAGGAACTATTTTTGGAGTCCATCACAGAAAACAAGGTACCTCTCTCTCCAAACAATTGGTGTTTACATGCTGTTAAAACTGCAGGCTTTCATCAGCCATCATTGTTCTATACTATGTTGACATGGGAAGCTTTGTTGATGTTGACTTGCAACAGATATGTTGCAGCAACCCAACAAACAAACTACAGAATTCTCACTTTAAATACTTGAGCATTTTATATTGCTTCCCAACACCGCTTGGGAAAGTACAATACTTCTTACTTTTACATTTTTGTAACACCTATTAGTATTTGCTCTGACACTAAGGAACAAACGTTTGAAGGTGGCTTTTTGTGCATTTACATGTCGCCTATCTCTAAAATGTGCCATCTTTAGTGAGTATGCAGAAATAAAGTTCAGCAGATGTCTGGAAAATAGTTTTCCAATAGAAGAATTTCATTTGGCAGTGAAAATTTGTAGAGTGGAGGAGTCTCAAAGACCTTTTTAACATTTCTATAAATACTGGTCTGCAGATGTTGGGCTGCTGTCTGCACTTTCTCGTGGGAGTGCTTGAGGCCTGTCTGGTTGTCACCAGGCTGTTTTCTATCGCCATTTTAATTGACAAATCTAGTTAATAATTAGTTTATAGTTCCAATGTCATTCACATCAATTTTTTTTTTTTTTTGTTTGTAACTTTGGTCTAAGACTTTCACTTGCATCAGTCATTTATTGGCTGTTGAGGTTACATGATCAGGCATACATCTCCTCAAATTTTTTTTTGTTACAATAATTGGTAGTATGACTAGCAAAGTGTTTGTTGCTAGTTGTTGCCTTATTTTTGAAGCAACTCCAATTTTGTTAGAATAGAGATATAACTTATTTACTGAGGAAGTGATATTGCGATTTCTAGACCTTTAACCTCCCTAGCGCACTGCATAGGTACAGGTTTCTGTACCAAAAGCGCACCATAGACTTTAATGGAATTTTTTTTTTATGTTGTAGGCCTGTAACTTAAATTTTTGAACTGTTACAGTGTATTTATATTTTTTGTTTTTATTAAGTTTAATTCTATTGGACAGTGTGTTTTCTTTCACTTAGAATTGTATTGGATACAGCTATCCCTGTATCCAGTACAAGTC
>CM070036.1:69560211-69571719 GCA_036250615.1 Ptychadena robeensis | reverse complement strand
TTTTTTATTCTTTATTAAATTTTTCACTGTTACAAAAGACAAAAATAAAACTGCGTGGTGCAACCGCGTGCATATCCAAACAATAAAGAATATACAGTCAGAAAACCATATATCACAAACAAACAATAACGAAACCTTGGGCAAAGGTCATTTCACAAATACATAGTCGATTACACAAAGCTAATACAGGGTAGAATTGGAGCACATTTAAAAATGGGTTCAATAGCTGCTGTTAGAGAAGACACCTGGTGTGGGGTAAGGGGAAGATTTACGATCACTGGTAATATGCGGGTGTGTGCCGTATATCAGGCGACACCCAGTTGAGCGAGGATTCAGGTTTGTTCCATGTCCGTAAGTGTAAGACATTTGTCTCTGCATCTTTCTATGGTGGAGTGGAAAAGTGTGAAAAACCATGTATAGTTACTATCTACGATTCTTTTAGGTTTCATGTGTTTCTGGAAGTCACATCATGAAAGTTGAATTGCCCAATTTCTAATGCAATGCTTGAATTGGGCTGGTTGGAATCTCCAGAAGAGTAATTTCTCATTGACTATTTTTTAACAAGTGTAAACATGCAGGCCAACTTAATCTTTATTAGTGTTGCAAGTTGTAAGCTAGTTTTTGTACACATCCATAACCTCCTATAAACAGTTCTCGTTTTACTGCTCAGTTCTTTCCAGCATCTGTAATATTTCTCAGTGTAATGACTGAAATAACATTTGATCTCTAAAGATCTGTCATTGGGTTTTAGTTTATTTGAGCTGTAAATGTGTATTCCCCAGAGCAGATTGCCTTTTACTGCCCATAGCCAACTAAAATGTTTTGCCATGTGATGGTATAAGTGTGTTCACCTCGCCTCAGACTATTTTCTACAGCACTGTATTACATAACGTGAGCTCCACTTCATGTCATTATATATGCTTCTCACATCCTCTAATCTCTGTATCTTTTCCTCTCTTCCCAGGATGGCTCTTATTTGGCTGAATTCCTGTTGGAAAAAGGCTACGAGGTAAGTTACTAAGAGCAAGAACAAGCTGATGAAATCACTTGCATGCAGCAGCCTCCAGAGCTTCCTCTTTTGCTGTCCTTTCTATGAGTTTTCCATTCCAATTCAGATAACAAATCAAAACTTTCAAAAAGAATGTGCAGCATGGCCTGTAATCACGCCAGCTCATTGTACTATTTATCAGTGAGAGTCTGCTAGTGGATTCCCTGGTCTCCTTGGGGTATAAGTGCTGTGTACGTTTCCCGCAAGGTCAGATAAGCCTTAACCTGCATAGGCCAACACTGTGAGGAGTTAGGGGAATAATTTATGATGTAATGCACTAGATGACCCCCTCCTCCGATGAAGTCATTCTAACCTGAACACCAATGTTACTAATATAGTGTAAAGTGCTGTTGGTTTTTTTATTTTATGTGGTTGTATATACCTAGTTGGGACTGTTTTAAAGGCCCCATCACAAACCATTTATTTCAATAGAAATCTTTCCTAAGGTTGCAGCAGGTGACACCAACCTCCTGAGGCATGCAGTGCAAAAAACATAAATGATTACAGAGGTGCCTCAATGTCTCCTAGGGTTTATGGTTCCATAATCTCTTGCCATATGGCCTGTTCAAACCCAGTTCAAGTATTGGCTTGATAAGCAAGTACAAGGAGTGTCAGCAAAGATGTTTGCACAAAGAGTGTAAAGGCGTAAGGAGGATGCTGCTGTCCAGAAAGCGACAAGTAGGCACATTGGTTGGGAGTTCCAACTAAAGCTGGGCATACTCGGGTAGATTCCTGTACCATTGACCGTCAATCAATCACAGCGTGGTGATGTCACCAGGCTGTGATTGATCGTGGGCCAATCAAACGACATGGTCACATCAATTCCCGTTCAATGGGGACCCAGATTCTCCAAGGTCCAAGCCGGAGAAGCAGTCAGCCAGCCTGCACGTCCCCCCTACCCTACCACAGAGACCTACTGACCACGCCCCCTTCACACTGCCACAGCAGCTAGCTGTGTGCCGTGCAGCTGGCAGCCGTCCATTACATTGGATAGAGACCCACTGTCCCCATTCAAAGTAATGGAAAACCTTGGTTGAAATCCAACATGTTGGAAACCCGTTTTGGTCGAGTTTCTTCTAGCAGGATCTGTTGATCGTGCTCGAAGGAACTGTGGATGGCTCAAATCTTGTAAGTCAGCAGTCTATAGTCACCAGGTGCCCAACCTGCGGCCCTTTGGTGGCCCCTCTCAGTCCTCCACTTGCGGCCCCCAAAACCTAACTGTTGATGCACAGGGCATAGGAACTCGCCAGTCCTTGTCCGGGATCTTATTAGGGGAAGTGGAGGAGAGGCAAAAATGTACGTGAAGTCCCTCGCCTCTCCTCATCTAGTGTGAGTGGGGGATCAGCAGACAGGCGAGTGCCTATGCTCCCACTAATCCATCTATGAACAGAGGGGTGATTGTGTAATATATATTGCAGCACGTAACCTCAGAATAGGGGCATACAACCTTTTAAATTAAAGGTTATGTGCCCCATAGTTATCAAAGGCTTTTATGATTTCTGTAAGTCACATAACCTTTAATATATATGAAAAATGTGCACTACCATACTACAGTGTTCCTTTATGCTTGAAGTATCATTACAAACAAGTTTTGTTATTTAAAAATGAAAAATGTCAGTATAGATTAAAAATGCACCTGTGGCCCCCCATATCAACTCAGTTGGCCACCACTACTATATTCCCTCGAATCATTCATGCAGACATGTGGTAACTGGCTTTTATTATCTCTTCATGAGATGACACAGAAGATATGACACTTTGATACAATGTAGTGAGTGCTGAGTAATTTTTAGTGCACAGCAGATGTACAAACAGCCATTATTGTCTGGCAACAAAAGTGAATACAAGCAGAAGTAAAAAAAAAGAAAAAAAAAAAAAAAAAAAAAAGCCCAAATTGTGCCCAATTAGCAATTTCCCTTTGCCCTGTGTCATATGACTTGTTGTGTTACAAGTTCTCAGGTGGGAAGCTGTGTTTAAATTTGGTGTCCTCAGAACTGAGTATGGGGAAAAATCAAATAAATACACAAAGGTAACTCCAGAAATACATTATGAAAGTAACACAACAAATGTGAATAATCTGCTAATGTACACACAGTTATAGATTTTTTTCAAAGAAAATAGCCTACAATTATTTATTTGGATATCCAGCAAAAAACAAGGCAGACGCTACTACAGCTACAGATCCCCAAAAACTATTCTTAGCACTTTTTTTTTTATTTTGTAAAGTATGATTTTTAGATATTGATTTAAACGGTTTTGAATTCATTTTTTACATTCCTTGTCAGAAAGGGGGACATTTTTTGGGGGGTTTTAATGGTTTTACTATCGCACCCTGTGTATGTGGTAACACACACATGAGATGCACTTATTTGTAGAACAAACCAAGAACATTGCAGTGCTGCAGGAAAACTTTTGACAAGGACATCTATTAATGGTTGTGTTCTCTTAATATGCACTTAGGACTTGTGTCTACTATGTCTTTTTCCCCCACTGTGGAAGTGGATTCGGGCGTGAATATGCGGCGGGAGCACACCCTAAGTCGGACGCAGTCTGTCCGGCAAATGTGTCCGCACGCAGGGGATCTGCAGTGGACACAACCCCTTAAGCTGCAGCTCAGAAATTACAGAAGGGGTTATACTAGGTTAAATTCAAATACTTTCACAGCTTAAGATATCTGTACCTATTCTATACCTATTCCAACCAACCTTTATCTTCCACTAAGACTTGGCCGTGCACTGTTTAAAACTTCTATTTTTTTTTTCTTTTTTTATTCCAAGAAATTGTCTATTTTAAATGGACTTACAAAATAATCAAACCAGTGTATGGCCAACTAACTCCTACTTGAACTTCATAGTTCTTTGTTTATCACTTCCAAATAGGATCATAGATGGCAACATGCACAATTTTAACACTTCTTTATAGACACACGATATTTTCAATAGGGGCACCTGCCTCTACACGCCTAGCTCATCCCAACCCATTCTTACTCCATAGGTTTTAGCCTATTTAGCCTACTTGGTTTTGGAGCGTCTGACAAATTTGGGATAATAAAACTGTCCAAAATGTATTTCCAGAATTGCTTTCACTGGAACAAGGGTAACCAATATCTGGAACACGACCCCCACACCATATTCGCCCCCCTCCCCACACTACTTTGCAATTAGAACAATCCATATTGGCTTGGGAAGTGATTTGAATATCTTAACTCATAAATGGAGTTGTGTCCCAATAATATTGGCAATATAGTGTGACACACTATTATCTGTTCACGATAAATATATAAGTAATGGTACAAAAAATTGTACATGGACAACAAAACAAAGGGTATAGATTGTTGTAGATTGCAGTACTGTAGTTTTAATTGTCACGGGTAAACCACGAGAGTAGTGGACCCACCGTGCCACCAAGCAAGCATAAACCAGGGCGCAGAGTCTAAGGAGCCCCCGGTATTCACCAGCGCATTCTGCGAGGAATGGTGGAACTTTGCTGCGGGAGACTCCCAGGTTGCAGTCCCAAGTCCCACTTGATAGCGGTTGACAGCGTAGTATTGAAGGCGCGGTATCAAGACTGCAGGCAGAGACGTAATCAGACAGGCAGTAGTCGGGGCAGGCGGCAAAAGGGGTGGTCGAGGGGTCGGTAACGATAAAGCAATAGATGGCAACAGAACCTGAGACATAACACTCTTTGTTCAGGCAACGCTCTGTTGTCTCAGACTTCCTGTTATACCCAGGTCAGGTGATCTGGTTGGACAACAGGGCTCCAGGTTTGGTAACTAGTATGCTACTCCAGCAGAGGGAGCAGGAGCCAAATCATGTGCCACGATCTTTATCCCCAGCAGAGCAAACTGATCTTCAGAGGTTCTCTGAGGTTTTGGCGTAGACCCCGTAGCACTGGTAGAGGGCGCTGCTGCAGTTACGGATCGCTGGGTGACACGGAAATATGTGACTAATCCTGGCAAGCCTGTGTTAGCGTCAACTCGAACTGGGCCATGCTGTTGTTTCCAGTCTCCCCTCTTCTTTAGATCCTGCACTACAGGAACGTAGTGTCTTTTATTTTCTTCTACAGTAAAGGAAAGATGTATTTGATCTCCTGCATTTTGTGTGTTTGCCTCTGACAAAGAAATTAATCGGTCTAGTATTCTCCAGCACACATAGAGTAAAATGGGACAGCCCACTCTGTTATTCTCCAGTTCTTTAGCTCCTGTTTAAAATCAGATACAGGGAGCCTTAGTGGCTGGGAAAGTACAAGATGACTACTTTTGGCAACATAGACTGTACATTTTAGGTTAAAACAAAGATAAGTTGTACAAGCTGATGGATTTGTCTTCTGCACAATTAAATACTATTCCCATCTGACTTGTGGGTTGGGATAATAATGTGCTCTGTAGAAAAGAGAATAAAAAAAGTCAACCTTAAACTGGGTCCTGTAGTGTTGGAAAGGGACATCTTTAAATAGGGGGAAGGAAAATACAAGCTCCATTTACTATATTTAAATTAGTTCACATTTCTCAATATTGGAATCTCAAGTGTATTGGGTTTAGTCCTTGGCTTGGTCAGAAGTCTGATTTCCTTTATCTCCCATATGTCTTTGCGGAACAATATTCATCTCAACGTGTTCGCTCTATGAAATCCTAAAATAAGTGCTATATATTGAAAGAGAAATATCGAATGGTTTTCTAGCTTCTAATTGGGTACCTTTTTTTTTTTTTTAAGGTATGACTTTATAGCCATATTAAAGTGTTGCTTTTATTGACTCCAGTATATCACCACAATGGCGAACCTATGACACGTTTGCCCACAATGACATGCAGAGCCCTCTTGGTTGGCACACGTAGAAACACTGTCTTGTGGCATGTCTGCAGTCTCTGGTGGGGATGGGTGAAGAGGGGAGGTAATTTTTTTTTTTTCTTCAGCTAGGGTAATGTAATCCGAGCCAGACTCCGGCTGGTGAAATGTAAACTGACAGCAGTGCCATCTTATGGCCATACTGCTAATTTACCTGGAAATCCGAGGTATTGGCCTGCTTTTTGTTTTATTGTCTTGACTGTTAATGTTAGAGAACTTTAATAAAAAATGTTTGTCAGTTGCTGCCCAAAAATCTACATTTCCCAATGTTTAACCCCGCCCCCCGCCGTTCCTGACGGTTCCACCTCTGACCTGTCAGAACAGCAGTGGACCAGATGGATTCATCAGGCAGAGATCGGAGCCACAGGAGAGCAAACTCACTGCCTGCTCCATGTGTCTCCAATCTAATGAGGCAGCTGCAGGAGAACAGATCACTCCCATGCTGTCCTATGTAACCTGGCACATCTGCACTGCCATCTAGTGGTTGCAGAGCTAATACCTGATAAAGTGAATTTTTGAAATATTTATTATCTGATATTGTGAGTTATTCACAAAGCATCTGAGCATGTTATATTCAGGATGTCTATCAGACTCCTGTATGGTCACACTTTGGGAAATTACAGGCCTGCAATATAAAAAAACGTTTTCTCCATTAAAGTCTATGATGCGCTTTTGGTACAGAAATCTGTACCTCAGCAGTTCGCTAGGGAGGTTAAACTAAAACTTCAGTAATCAAGTTAAATTGCTTTTTTGCCACTTTAAGGCCGAGTGTCCATTTGGGCACTCGGCCTCAAAAAGATTCGCCATCACTGGTATATAGTATCCAATATCTGTATCTCTATCTGCCAATGAAAAAATTTATTGATCCATGGACAGTTTGATTTATAGGTCTATATCCAATCTCCTTTTTGTTCTCCTTTTTCGTTTAAGTAATGAAGGATTAAAACTGATGTCTGGTAAATTTCCCTGCATTACTGTCCTTGTGGCAACTGTTTCTAGACAGGAAGTGAGAACATTTCTCTGGAAAACAGACTAAACTTAACTGTTTCAGTTCAGTAGGGGAATTTTAACATTCCAGTCAGATGTTTGTTGCCGTCTGTGTCTTCATTGGAGATTTTCCCTCTAATGCTGTCACCAGGACAGTAAAGAAGGGGAAATCGCCTAACCGTAGCCTTGGGATAGTAATCCGAATCTAACAGGTGCTTTTTAATAGTTTTCTCCACTATTCAGAAAGGTTTTGGCTGGACTAAACATCGATTCTAGTGCGTTTTCTGTGAACTTTAAAGATTAATTAAAGATGGCTATAGTTTCAGGGAGTTTAGAATGTCTAAATACTTTAGTGTGCTTAGTCTGGACACTGGTTTAGCTTAAGTTGGCCATACAGATTTTGATTCCTTGGCGATCATTGTGTGAGCGATCACGATGTGCTTACGCAAAAACTCATGATTGATCACTCAAATCTATGTACACCACCTTGGAAAATCAATCCCTGACCGATACTTTGGGGATCAAAGGTCCCGAGTTCAAAGTAATGGGGATTGAACATCGAAATAACGACACCTCGCATAACTCCTTTTTGATAGAGATAATACAAAATGGTAAAGGAGGGGACGTAAGTCTAGTGCCACACCCAAAATGATATACAGAGAACACAAATAAAGGTCATAGCATCTTTAGGAAACTAAAGGTTCCCAAGAGAGACCCAGGAAAGACGGGTTTTGAAGGCACTTAATTTATATTGATAGCGACTAGTGATTAATATCATAAAAACATCATTTCTTTATTTAAATAAGTTAAAAAACATTTTCAATTTGCAGTATGGGAGTCAGAGCCATCAACATACAATAGGTTGACTCCCCACATCAATAACAATAGATAGGCCACAAAATCACAGATGTACATAACCTTCATCCATATAAAGTGAATTATAGTTACTGGCTAGAGGTATATCTCCTACATGTTTCGGCGATGCGGCTTCCTCAGGGAGATGTGTGTGTAATCTATAACCATAAACACATGTAGATATCTTAATAAACATATTTGAATACTATAATATATTATAACATAGCCTCAAATTACTATATCAAACCCACTGGATATTTAACATGCTAGATAGTTACCAACCTAATTGATCACATGATAAGTACTCATCTAGCGCTTGGTGCTTAATACACATATTTAAAGAAGGTTTTTTGGATATAAAAGGTAATACTATACACAAACAATGAGAATAAACATGGGTGTGTGTCTTACCTAGTCAGTGTGTGGCAGGGGTGAAAAGGCAGCAATCCTCCAGAGTCCGATGGAGATGGCCCACCTCAAGCAGAGCGTGATGAAAGGTGCAAAACATCCAAAGGTCCTACCCTCCCTTGGGTATATACCTGGAAGTCCAGGGGCAACCCGATGGACACAGGGCGTATCACTGCCGACTAAGAGGTGTATCTATATGAGAGATGTAAGGCATCACATGGGGAAAGGAAACAAGGCAGCGGCCGATACCAGAGGGAAAATGGATACGGGGATCAAACATAATGAACATTGTATGATAAGAGGAAATACCTGGAGGCTCAAGTTCCTGACAGGGACTTCCAAGGAATGTTACAAGGAACCTAATGACCGTATCTGTAAAATGAGGATACGAGTGGTTGGTAAGCTAGTGACTGATAGAAGAGCAGGAGGGATAAGGAGCTGAGACTAGAAGAGTATTACCTGGTGTCAAAGAGTGAGCCACTCAAGTCAGCAGCATCCGCATAGAACCCTGCCAAATGATGCCCCATCCCATATATACACCCCCTCCCACTGCGGGAAATAGCAACACCTGGAGACAGGATGGTCTTCCAGGTGCCGGTGATCCCCATAATCAGCTACTGGAACCAGGTAGTGCAAGTAGGATGCGCAGTGTACGGCAAAGAGGGTGGGAACATTGGATCCCACCACCAGCCGATAACGGGTACATCCTGTGTCCATCAAGCGCGCCAACCCGCAGTGGGGTTGGCACCTCGCTCCGGCCAGTACAGCGCGTCCCTTCCGGTAAAAAACGGAAGTGATGTGTGGAATAGGGAAAAAGGTGCTGGCGGAATTGCCAGTAGATGGTATAATAGCTAGACCCTATACTGCACTCAGGAAGGAAGGGGGGGCAAAAGGATCGGGGCGAGGGTAATCCATATAGCCACCTCCCCAGTGGGAAGTGATCAATGTGAGGGACGGAGGGTGGTGTGGTAATGTTATGTATGTATGTTTGTCATCGGGCTGGCATACCGGAAATGACGTCGCCACGACAGTGGAGCGCACACTATGGACCCATTTGGAGCGCATAGTGTCCAGACTGAGAAGGGGCATGCGCAGGCGGATACGAATGTAGACGACAAGCGCAGATCTTGTGGAGAGGGGAAGGGAAATAGTATAAGAGGCGGAGATCCTGAGTGGGCCACTAAGGGGCTGAAACGGCCGCGATGGGGGTGGGGTGTGAGAACAAATGTTCCCACACTGCCACCTCCTGCGCTGCCCCAGATTAAGGGTCAATCCAGGACGGAAGATTCCTGGTGACCCATGTGGGGCAGTCTCCCCAGATGGAAGGGGAGAAGGTGCCCGTAAGATCGGAGGACAGGTGGGGAAGACATAGGCATGCGCACACCAAACATAGAACCTCCCCAAAAGGCAAAAGGACGTACTCCTCGGGAGCGGGAGGTGCCGCCCTGCCACACACTGGTACACAAAGAAAAGCAAATAAAGAGGCAATCATACGGCAAAGAACAATTAAATAATCCAATATTAAGCTAATCCCATCGACATTGTCCCATACCGATTACCATTATCAGGGAAAATTAAATATTAATTAATTTACTGTAGAAAGGGTTTGTAACTCAAACAATCGTTTGGGGCTTCAGTGGCCCGAAGGTTGAAGATCCATTTTTGCTCCTGTTGGAGAAGACGTACATCAGGGTCACCACCCCGACAGTCTGAACCTACAGTAAAGAGTACGCTGAAAGATATAAAATCAATATTGTAATGATGGTGGAGGCCCACATGTCTGCATATCGGGACGGTCAGATCTCCCTTTCTTATGGCGCGTACGTGCTCTTGAATTCTAGTTTTTAATGGGCGTTTTGTTTTTCCCACATAAAAACTGCCGCAACGGCAAAGCATAATATAAACCACTCCTGTGGTTTCACAGTTCACGGGGAATCTCAGTCGCAGATGGTCACCGTTGGGTAATGGAACCGTGTCACCTTCCCGGATGTGGCGACATTGGTCGCAGTGGCCACACCTGGAAAGGCCCCAATGAGTAGCCTGAGTTGAAGCCCGGCTGTAGTGGCTTCTTACTAATCTATCTTTAAGGGACCTTGATCTGCGGTATGTGATGGAGGGCTGCTCATCGACATATTTATTGGTTGAATCATCTGAGGTCAGAATGTGCCAGTACTTCTGTAGCACTGTACGTATTTCCTGGTGGTAATTTGAGTAGGTGAAGATAACTCTGGTTGCTGAAGGGTTGGTAATAGTCTTATGAGTGGTCCTGAGTAAATCGGTTCTATTTTTATTAAGAGCTCTTTGATAGGATTTTTTTAAAAGTCTACGGCTGTATCCACGTGCGGCCAATCTGGATCGTAATTCGTCTGCTTTAAGTTTGAATTCCTCTTCTGTGGAGCAGTTTCTCCTAACTCTCAGATATTGGGAGAAGGGAATAGACTTGACTAAGGCTTGTGGATGTGCACTATTGGCATGAAGGATGGTGTTTCCTGCCGTGCTTTTATGAAATAGTGTAGTGGAGACTGAACCATCTGGGTTTAGTCTTATTTTTAGATCGAGAAAAGAATTCAACCAAGGAATGTTCCATTGTAAATTTCAAGTTCCAGTCATTGGACTGGAGTTTGTCCACAGATTCAGTAAGCAGAGTGTGGGAACCTTGCCATATAAGCAAAATGTCATCGATGTACCGCCTCCACAATATGATGTGGGGGCGGTACGACGACAGTGAAGGGTCATTACTGATATGGCGTTCCCACTCCCCCAGGTACAGGTTGGCGTAGGTGGGCGCACAACAGGTGCCCATCGCAACCCCTTGCACCTGGAGGTAGTGGGTGCCAGAAAATACAAACACATTGTGTGTCAATATAAACTTAAGTAGATCAAGCAGGAAATCACAAAAATTGTCAGAAAAGCCGGTAGTACGAGTGAGTAGTTGCGCAATCACAGCAACACCCCTCTGGTGAGGGATACTGCTGTAAAGGGCCTCCACATCAATAGCCACTACAATACAGTCTGGAGGGACTGATAGATTCTCAAGGATACGTAGCACGTCCAAGGTATCCTGAAGGTGGGACGGAAGTCTTTGGACCAAAGGTCGGAGGTGTGAGTCGACAAACCGACTTATAGGTTCGGTGAGCGAACCACATCCTGAGACAATGGGTCTCCCTGGAGGGTCGGATACACATTTGTGTGTCTTTGGTAAAGCGTAAAAAGTAGCTGTCCGCGGGTTCTTCACTCTCAAAAAATCGTAATTATCTTTGTCTATTAGTTGCTGATTGAGCGCCTTCCACAGCAATAAATCCAATTGTTCTTTGAATGAAATCAGTACACTCTCATCAATGGGTTGATACCATTCTTGGTTTCTTA
>CM070036.1:69518424-69560111 GCA_036250615.1 Ptychadena robeensis | reverse complement strand
TTCTTTGAATGAAATCAGTACACTCTCATCAATGGGTTGATACCATTCTTGGTTTCTTAAAATTCTCAAACACATACGTTCATGGTGTAGTCGATTCATGACCACGACATTGCCACCCTTATCTGAGGATTTGATGACAATGTCGCAGTCATGCTCCAAGGTACAGACTGCCTGACGTTGCCTGCCAGTTAAATTATGGTGACTCTTAGAAGAGTTTTGACTGAATTAGTTCTAATTCCTTTGTCACTAGTTTAACAAAAGTAGCAATCGGGCTACTAAGATGTAATGGAGGAAATTTGGTCGATTTTGGTTTGAACTGAATCAGTTCCAATGGGAGATCATTGGATTGTTCCCCCCAAGAGGAGTTCGTTAAAGATTCAACTTCACTGATGTATTCCAACCAATCCGATGAATCATCCTGCTCATGGAGTAATTGAATCAAGTCCTTGAGTGCTAAAAATTCAGTTTTGGAAAATTCTTTCCAAAATTCTGGTTCAGTATCGGGCTGGGTTTTAGACTTATCGTGTAAGACCTTCAGGAGTAAGCGTCTCGCAAAAAGATGTATATCTTTTAATGTATCAAAGGTCTCACCTTTATTGGTTGGGCAGAAGCTTAAGCCTAATTGTAGTATTTCCCTCTCATCTTCGGTCAATAGATGATCGGATAAGTTGATAACACTTAGGTGTTCGGATCTGTAGGCTGGCTGAGCTGAAAATCCATTGGTTGAAACCCTGCCTCGCTAATGATGTTCTTAGGGGGTCCATTATATTCCAGGCCTTTAATGAGTTCTTCTCTCATAGGAATTTGGGGTTGCTGTTGAATCAAACCTTCTTTTGTTGGATTGAGTAGTTGGGTTAAAGTTATTGGTAAGGGGGGTATTGGTGGATCTATGAGGGCACGGGTCTCGACCACAGGGAAAAGGGAATCGGTAGAGATTCTACCCTGTGAGATAATGGTCCTCTAATTGATCTGTTATGTGCTCATTGGTTGCTTGATTGGAAAGGAAAGGGGATCGGGTTGGGGATGGATCAGAAATTACTTTGAGTTTTGATTGTATTAATTTCTTCCCTTGGGAGTAGGGACCCAAGGCTGGATTTCTCTTTTTGATATCTTGTTTCATTCTGACATCCTCAGACTGAAACCTTTTTGTGCCCGGACCAACGTTCGGGATTGGGAGCTGGTCTAAGGTGTATATGGACAATGTACTACCCTTAAGGAGTAAAGGGGTTGAGGTGATGGAGCAAGAATCCTGGGTCTGTGAGATATCTGAGCTTCGATCGACAATTTGGGAACCAGGGTCCAATAAGTTGGCAACAGGTCGTGTTGGTAGGTCAGGGCGTTGAGCAGGTACTGATACCGGATTAGATTTATCAGTAGAGGTCTCACCCCTAGACCGGGGGGGTTGATCACCTCTGGGGGGTTGAGCGCCCCCAGGGGGATTGTGACTCCCCGGAGGGGGTGGGCCCTGGTTGTCATCCCGTGGAGGTCATCGTCCACCTGAAGCGGGGGGAGGAGGAGCTTCACGGTTATCATTGGTGGTAGGCCATTTGTATGCCTTCCCTAATCTGAACGTAATTAAGTCTCTTTGAAATTTATCTTCAAAAAGGTACTCCTTTTTGATAGATTTTTTTCATGCGAGCATGATCGGTCACTCAAGGTGGGGTGCATTGATTCCTGAATGGGTGAACGTGCATGGCGATTGTGAATAAAAAAAAAAATCGTTTTTAGGACTTAGGGTTGTCTCCAGTCCTGAAGGGCCACATACAGGTCTGTTTTTTTATTATTTATTTTTATAATTTTCTGACCTCACATTTAAATTTCTTTCGGTTTAGGAAATATCATATATTTAAATCTGGCCCTTGAGGACTGGTATTTTGGCATACTGCATCTGATCTGTAGTATCTTTCTCTCCTTGTTGTTTTATTAAGGATTATGTAGCCATGTCAGGCAAGGGATATAAGGGTTTCCTCAGTTTGTAGGTATATGGTCCTCTAGGAGTTGGACCTGCGTTGGGTAACTAGAGTGTAGTATGTTGACTTTCAAGTCTCATTGGCTTCTTGATTTTGATAAAGGTGCCAGACCAAGATCTTGTAATGGCTGACCCGCCATAGGTATGCTAATTCCATGCATAGCCGGCATCGCGAATGATGACAGTGACGTGTAACAGGGACGTTTATCTTTTTAAATGTCCTGAACTTATTGCATTCATTTATTGCAATGAGCAGAGATGATTCCTAGAGGCTGCCTGTTGTCGCCAAAAGGATTTGCCCACAGTGTCATCACATGATCACACCACTGTATCGTCCCCAAGGCAACATTTGGGCACCTCCTAGGCATAATGTGCAGAGAACAAACAGAGGGGAGCATCTTTTCAACAAGTTGACAAAGGTCCGGGAAATGAAGCTTAATAGCTGCCCAGTCCTTAGTTTACCCATCCTTTTAGTCTTATCAACTGTAGAGTAAACTTCCTAACTAGATGATCTAAGCTAGGACTTAACGATATTCCTAGATGTCTCGACAGCTTTTTGTTACTTGACTTTGAAAGGCTTGCCTGAGCACTGATCTAATGGCATTAGCAAGCCTGGCACACATGGGCTTCATCCTCTTTCTGTATTGAAAGAAAAAAACAAATAGTTTTGGCTGGGGTAATTCAGGATGCAAGAGAATATTTTAGAATTTGTACACACAGGCATGCTTCACATTTCGGTTTTCATTTAGATTGTTGTGTTTGAAAGGACCGTACGTTAGCCTCATGAAGGTTTTGGTTTAGCAGGGTGACACTTTATGACCACACTGAGCTGCAGATTCTAAGCTTGCTTTTTCTCTAGCCTAGAAAGGGTAAAACGTCTATCTTTACACAGCCACTAATCTTGTGTTCTTAACCAGATTATCCAGTTTGCACACATTTTGGCTTGTCATAATGTTTACCTTACACCTGTATTAGCAGCAGACAACTTCAGCTTTCATCAGTTCTTACACTAATACTTGTTGTCACAGATTAGTCAGTTGACAAGTTTTTCTTTTTCCATGTACATTTCTACAAAAGAGAGAACACAGGAGGGCAAGAATGTGACTGCTACCACTATAGACGTAGGGTCTTTGAATTTTTAGACGCAAGCATGATCTGTTACAGTGCCAGCGTACTGGCAAAGTAGTTATTCTTTCTGTCATGACATACTGAAGTCTTTCATCACATGGCAGAGGGATGATGCACAGTGTCAGCCCACGGGCTGTTCAGGACATGATTGCAGAACGTCTCATACAAAACCCAGTCATAAGGAGACGAGAACACTTAATCATGGCTTTTGTAGGGGAAATAATGCATGTCAATAATTGAATATGCTTTTTTTTTTACCCTGGTTTAACTGGTTGTGTTATGGTTTTCATGCAATATTACATTTTGATTGTGGGCAGCTTCTACCATAGTTTTGCCTTACATTTGTTTGGCACTAACATTTTATCTCAGAAATGGTAACCGCAGGGCATTTTCTTGAAAGGGATTGAAAAAATATTTTTTATATCAGAGTGCAGTCATAATACCTTAAGCCAGGCATAAACGGGTTGATATAGTGGTTGCTTACCGCGCAACTGATCACCATTCATGGCGATTGATCCTGTGGGAATCAAAGCTGCTCACATGGAGCGATCAGTCCCACTCAGTAAAAAAAAAAAAAAAAGCAAAAGCCATCTTGCATGTCCATTTTTTCCCTGGTGAATTGCAATTACTTTACTCCAAAGTATCGAACAGGAATCGATGTGTACAGTGGTGCGCATCGATTCACAGTTTGATCAACGAACGCTTGAGTGCAGCGTGATGACATCCAGAGCATTTGTCAATCTTGCGTGGATCGACCAGTCTATGGCCAGCTTTAGGTTTATATCTGTTAGTGTAAAGAATCTGTGTTGGGATCCCACACCTGTAGATAATTGTAGACCAGATGACCTTATTGGGTTCAAAGGGGACCATGTAACTTCCCATGTGGCCATAAGAGCAATATATAATCTTTACATTTTCTGTATCTGGCTATAGTTGGTGTAACATACTACCCTTTCATCCTTTTATATAGAAGTTCCATTCTTTTTAGAATTTTTCAGGAATCGTAAAAAAAATTTAACCATTCCTTGCTTTCAAAGTTGTGTGGTGTTTTTTTTGGTACATATAAATCCCAAAATCAAATTATGCGTTCCAAGTCTGCCAGCTATATCTGCATTGTATGTCAGTCACTGGGGATGAACTGTGTTTTGTGGTTTGTACTTCACAGGTGCATGGCATTGTACGTCGATCAAGCTCTTTCAACACCGGCAGGATTGAGCATCTGTACAAGAATCCACAAGCTCACACTGAAGGGAGTAAGGAGATTTACATTCTGTTTAAGCTGTTCTCAAAACATTTCCAAACTTTGCAAAACTTTTTTTGTTATATTAGAATTTTTATACTGCATGTATATTGCCTGAATAGTCTGCTGGGAGGAAAAAAAACTAAACTTTTTTTCATTCTAGTCTTTTGATGTCATATATTCTTGTTCAGATGGCTGTTCCTGAGTAGGGCACATGCAGTTCTTGCCCTCCTTGAGGTCTTGTACAGCACACCACTTCACAGCCCCCTTGGCTTAGCCAATCGAACTTTGTCATTGGTTTATAATGTTTAATCAGTTGTGTATGTGAAAAAAATACATTGTTGCACACTACTGATTTGGACTATAAAATCCACCTTCATATTCATAACATATAAAGGAGGGAGCATGGCTGTAAAAACACTGTTTTCTGCAAATAGCTAACAGCTTATTGTTTGTTTTCTGCCTTGGTAATAAATATGTACTTTCAGAAAACACTCAATAACGCAACAAATATTTTTCAATAATGTGTGTTAGCGCACAAGCTCTTAGATAATCTATAGTTTATAAGTGACTGAAGAGTGAATGCAGTTGACCTGCTTCACATTTGTTGGTCTCTGTAAAGATTTTATAAGAAATGCCAAGATAACAACTCAACATTAATTATATGATTATTTGGTAGTAGCTATGATATCTGGCTTTTTTTTTTTTAAACCATCTATGCCATATGATGAAGACAAAATATCCCTAAAAAATGTTGCATATCAATAGACACTTGCTGTAAAAAGTATACCTGATCGAACTTTAGGGCCATTTCAAGCTGTGGTACAGTAACACAGCGCAGCTAGCATTGACTCCAGGTACACAGGTTGCCCTTGGAAACCTGCTCTACCTTTCACACTGGCCCTGCGTTTACAGTAAAGACTTCACTTTAGGCTCTAGAATCATTGGTATGACTTTAAGGTGCCCAGGTGGTGGTCTCTTAACACACCCATTTGCATACCCCATCCATGTTGCCATGGAGTTTGCAAGCCATGAGCACCCTATGCTTTTCAAGTGATCTTTTGATATTTTATCATGATGAAATATGAAATGTGATGAAAAAATCATGATCACACCTGACCATAAGACTCACCCAGTTTTAGAGCAGAAAAAACTGAAAAAAAATATTTGAAGTGTTCCAATCAATTGGGGAAAAAAATCCCCAGCTGTACCTATTTTCAGCCACAACTTAACTGGAGTCACTAGAACACACACCAGGGGAACTGCTGCATATGTCTCCTCTCTATATGGCTGTGTGTGAGGAAGCTGCCAGCGTGCAATGGTCGAATTTTTCAACTAACTGACTTTGTGAGCCGATTGCAAGGCTTCCGAAAATGGTATCCCCAAAATTGCGATATAGCAAAGGGTTGTGGGAGCATTGTAAAAACAAGTTTTGCTCTGGCACATGTAGTTTTTGCATAAATTTAAGTTCAAAGTCAAGTAAAAATTTTTGAAGTTGAAATTTCGACTTATGCAAAAAATCTTTGTATTAGGAATTTCTTTTTGTACTATACGCTCAACCCTTCTCCACATCTCCAGCAAGTTTGGTGATGATACCATGTTCAGAGGCTTTGCAATTAACGCAAAATCGTTGAAATGAATTTTTTTAAATCTCAGGGCTCTGCTGATATAAACCATACAGTTCAGATGGGCTAATCTTCTTGCCATGAGAGCGGGGAGCCAAGGTGCCAGCACTCTGCTGTGGGCGGTTGCACATTCGGACCAGGAACTTTTCTTTAGATTTAGGGGGTGAAAAAGTTAATGGAGGGTTGTCTGTTTCCCAGCCCACATTGCCAGCATTAACGTTTGATAGTCTGTATAGTATGTTGAAAAATACCACCAGGGAGGTTAATTTATACTCCTGTTAAGGTCTTACATAGGGAAATTAACTACAGGAAAATAGTTTAACTGGTAGATAACTGAGACCATTTTCTACCTCTTTTAACTGCTCACACCTCCTGGTACAGAATAAAAGCGTCTTATTTACATTGTATCCTGTACACGGTTTAGCCTAGTAGGATGTAGAGGGAGTAAGGTTAGACATGTTTAAATGGAATGGTTGTAAGAGTATGTCTGAGAAATGCACTGAAATACTAAGACTGCTATTCTATTTATTTTTCTCTTTTAAAGATATGAAACTACACTATGGAGATCTCACTGACAGTACTTGTCTAGTCAAAATAATTAATGATGTGAAACCAAATGAAATCTATAACCTAGGAGCTCAGAGCCATGTGAAGGTAAGGAGTCTACATTTTCACATGTTTATAATAGACTAAATGATGAGTTGTTTTCATGGTTTAAACATTTCATACTATTGTAAAGATTTTAAATAGAATAACAATGTTTCAAGAATCTTAAACCTCCATTTATCACTTCTCATGAATAAGCACAGACACATTATACAGTTTTTAATGATGGAACAGAATATTTGGTCTGCTTAGGAGGTCCCATAAATGTAGGCGGAATCTTACTAACCTACTATTGAAATGTGGGATGAAACTGTAGTCCAGGTGATTCTGCTCTGTTTAGGCACCCTGGCTCCCCAACCGCAAGCTTGGCCAAAAGTGTAAAATGTAAATGTCTATCACTGCCCTGCGTTATGTTGTGCAGTTTAATCGCGCACACAAATACCCCTTAATGTAATGCCAGCTTTCTTGCATAATAGTTAACTGCACATGGGCATTATACATTTTCTCTAAATGATCTGTAGGTTTACTATATACAGCAACTGTTCCCTTTAACTATTTTTTTTTTAGCAGGAACTATAATTTCTTTTCCCATTACAACATTAACACAACCAGATCAACTACAATACAGTACCCCATTGTCTAATTGTTTCCCAAGGCTACATTACAGTTCCTTTATTAACTAGTTTCTCACAGATGCTCAAGGTGTTTTTCATTGTAACACACCTTCATTTGGGCGCAACTGTTGTATGCCCAGCGTATTCCAGGTCAATGGTTGCCTGGTTATCACTTTGCGGTGTAACCAGTAATTCCTAATTATTGTATACTATAGTAAGCATTACTTCTGTCAACCTCCTATTATAATCCCCCACCCCAAAAAAATATACAGATTACATATATTTTTTTTCTTTTTAAATGGCCAGTGCTATCAACTACTGACCCCTTGTACTGGAATTGCTGAGCTGGAACATTGCAAGGTTCGGGAAATGTGGGATGGCAAAATGTGTGGTGATTTTGAAACCACAATGCAGACATTATGGTATTTCCACATAAATCCCTTTTGTGCCCATCCTAATTAGTAATTGTGCAACATTTACTGACAGGCTGTCCATTGGGAATATCTCTTACTGATTCATAATGTTGGCTCCACAAGCCTCCTTTCTCTGCCTTGTATGACAGTATGAACTCAACAAGTCAGATTCTTACAAAGTCTGTGAAAGGATCATGACTCTTGGCAATGCTCAAGAATATTTGACTCAGAGCGTCTTGGGGAATTTGGAGATTTGTCCGTTTCAACAAGTTATATTTCTCAAATCTGTTTGAGAAACTTATTTTGGGGGCACTACTTTTCATTCTTTTAAGCTAACTTGCATACAGCTAGTGATGATGAGCGCTGTAATTTGGGAATATCCTGACTTTAGGATAGCCAGTGTGGATGACTGAGATCACAGCTGTAGCTGTAAAACTGATGTATGTTCAGAGAAATTGCATATCTTTGATCCGTACTCCCACCCATCTGCTGCTTTGTCATACAATTGTTAGAATAAATAAAGTTTTCTTCAAGAATGTAGTTTGCCAAAGTTACTATTTTGACAATGTCAGATTTAAAAAAAAAAAAAAAGCTGTAGTGATATGTTTTGGACACTGTACACAGATTACGTTACTTGTCTGCTTTCTTTGTGTGTGTTTACTTTGGCTTATTTTTGTGCAGAATAACGTTTTTCTATCACTCTCACTTCCAGTCAGTTTTATGTGGGCTGCACAGAAAGCTATGGAAATAAAATAATAGGAAGTTGGTCTGGTTTCCTGAAGGAAACCAATGAAGATGAAATTGGTTCTTGGAATGAATACACAGGGTCTGGGATAGACTGTCAGAAGAGCTTGCACTGAATCATAAATAGTAAGCACTGTGACTCAGAGATGCTACACACAGACTGGCTTAATACAGCTTTGACACAATGGGGGAGAAAGCAATCTTACTTCTACTTATGAATGCCTTAAAATAGAAATCCTCAGCGCCGTGACTTCATGCTGATGGTGATTGGTGGAACAGGCTGGGTACTGAGCAGTTTTAGCCATTCTTAGGGGTGTGGTTTGGGAGAGTAGTGACCTGTATTCATCTGTCTGTACAGCACAGTAGCTCATTCACACCAAGGGAGTATTCAGGTAATGGATACATAAAATTAAAAAAAGAAACTCCTATGTAGCTTGTTACATTTAGTTAAACTCAAATGAATAATGTTTTCAGGGGAATTTTTGTGATGTGCGCTTTCTAAGCATTGTAATTGGCTGTTGCGGATTGGAACTTGACGACTAAAAAGAAAAGCAGTCTAAAAGAAAAAAGTTGTAAAAATGTTATACTGTGAATTGTGACATTTTAGAAGTATCTAATGAAGTGCTCTAGGGTCAAGAACTGAGTTAACCTTCTGGGTGTTTAGCCTAGAGTTTAGCCTAGAGTTAATTCGGGCTAAATAAAGTTGCTTAAATGGTTTAGCCCGAATTAACTCGGGCTGCTGTTACCTGCATTGACATGGATTGCAGGCAGCCCATGAGACTTGCTGCTTCTCTCCCCGTGTCCCCCGATGTCTGAACATCAGATCCCGGTGTCCGTAATCCCGCCGGCGGGAGCGCGATGACGTCATCGGGAGGGGGAGGGGCGGGAAGTTCAAAATGTGAATTTTTTTTTTTTGTCCTGTATGGTTCTCCTTTCATTCTGACTGATTGGAGCGATTCTTTTCGCTCCAATTCAATTCAAAATGAAAAAAAAACACATAAAAAATAAAAACATGGATTTGCTTATGAGTTTCCTTTCATGTTGGATTTGATTAGATTGATTTTTCTGTATCCAATCAAGTTCAAAATAAAGGAAAAGGCATACAAAGTAAATACTTTGTACGGGCGCGTGTCCACAGTGTTTTTTTCCTGCGGTGGACGTATGTCTGCAGCTGGGAAAAAGACGCAGAGAGTACACTTCCCATTCAAATGATGGCGCAGATTAGACACTGGGCCAATTTGAGTGGTGCGTCCGCTGCGCGATGCTGCCAATGTGCGGTCTTCATTGCAGCGCTGCACATTGCCGCCAGAGACACCAAGACGCGGAAAAACAGCGCTCGTGCTGCATGTATGAATGCAGTACAGACGCAGTTTTTCTGCATTTTGGCTCAACAGAGTGCAATCCTCCCAATGCAGCAGGAGCGAGCCCTAAGCCATGGGCAAGCTTTAGGTAATCCGCCGGCAAATGTGCATGCGTGCGACATTGTTCCTGGCGCGGTATATCAGACCGCCTGTCAGTCTTGGTTTATTAAAAAAATGAATTCGAGTTTGAGCAGATTTTTGTGTTTTCTATTAAATTTAATCATTGAATGTGATTTTTAAAAAATACTTAAGCGTTTGAAACTTTATACATTCAGGATGCCTACTAGACCTGTTTTTGGACAGATTTTGGTCAGTTACAGGCCTACAACACGTCTTTTTCAATGATAAACAGCGTAACGCTTTTGTACAGAAATCTGGACCTCGGCGAAACGCTCAGGAGGTTAAGGGTGGAAGTATGCATGCCCTCAATGTTATGTGTGGAATACCATGAGGGTTAGGTGCCCCCTGCATTCCCTACAGAAAATGACTTGCCTATCTATACTGGGGTTTTAATGACCCGTGTCATGCAGACACACTGCAGTTGCGTAACATGCCCATTAATAAACAATGAGTGTGTTATGTGGCATAAGCAAAAAGCACTCAAGGTGGTCTGCTCATGTATAGCTGGCAGTATTGCCAACATGGCAAATGGTGGGCACCATGAACATGGCATGCTGACGTGTCCTTAACCTCCCTAGCGCACCGCCCGTATTGCGCCGTTTACAACATTACTGACAACAGCTGCGTGAGAGAGAAAGCCGGCGCTCCTCCATTAACATGGAGGTCTATGGCGCCGCCCCCTTCCGCGACGCGATCGGGGCTGCAGCTTTCCGGGGAGGCATAGGGTCTCCCTGCCGCCGGCTTCCCGTGCGGTTGAGAGGACCGTCTCAACCGCTAGGGAGGTAAATGCCACTTACGAGTCTTGTGGAGACCCAGCTTTAGTTTCCACTTGAACATGTTGCCTTCCAACACAGTTTTTCATGAGATGCCTAGT
Organism: Ptychadena robeensis; assembly: GCA_036250615.1. NCBI lineage: Eukaryota > Metazoa > Chordata > Amphibia > Anura > Ptychadenidae > Ptychadena > Ptychadena robeensis. Next base: position 69,549,417 of record CM070036.1, on the reverse strand, counting down.
AGTAATGAGTATCGGAGTACTACTTGGTACAAGCAGAGAACAAACCTTCACATGCAAGACTCATTCGAAGTCTGTGAAGTACACTAAAGGGTCTACATTACACGGGTACATTTTTCAATAGATTCCTGTTTGACCAGTCTGACCAGCTGATTGTATTGCTCTTCCCTAATTTTCTCATTTGTGCTTCCTGTGCAGTCTAAACAGATCACTACTAATAATTCTTCTTCAGTTATCTATGATTTCTCTTGCAGGAGAACTTTCTAGGAGAAATTTCCATCCCTACAAAATAACCTGCATTTTCTGTGTGTGTGTGTGTATTATATCGGGGTGGACATGATATTTAGGGATGCACATAACTTTTTAGTGAGCTTACTCAGATGAGTACCAGGTGATTGTTTGGTACTCGTCCCATATGTAGCATGGTCTGTTTATTGAAAATTTTACAGAAAACATAACAGAAAAGTTTGCATATACATTAATCCATAGAAAAAAAAACAAAATACAGAACTTAAACACAACCATATAAGTAAATAAGGAAGAGCAAAACACATAAAAGCAGAAACACAGACATATCTCCAAAAGGACCAGCCCACCCACCTGTGAAGGGGTCCAAAAACTGTGCAACACAGACATAATTGATGACTTGCTGTGCATTCATATTTCTTGAACCTTATGAAATACATAGAGAACTACTTGACATTTGTTCAATGATTAAGTTGCTGTAATATGCTCTGCAAGTTTTGGAAATGGTTAATTCAGTTGAGGTGTCTGTAATATGGGCATGTAGTACCAGCGGGGGCACCAGCAGATGGCGAACTGGTAACGTGTACCATGATCAGTACTCGTCTTTAGCAATCTGCCTTGTACCAGACCCTGTCTGGACTCACAATTAATTGTCGGGAGCTGAGGAGGATACCCATCCACCGTAAGACCACACGTGAAAAAATAGTAAAATTTTACCTGCTGCTTCCCATTCCAACTTCATAAGAATCACAGTGCTGGTGGGTTGGCGAGGGAGTTGTAGACATGGTGGGGGGACCCTGTAAAGAAAAATAAGAAACTGGATAGTATGCAAATGCGCTGTAAACGCCTTACTGCAGCTACGCATAGCTACTTGTCATTTTGCATGTGTAGCTGCGGAACTCTTATGTGCACCCCTGACTATACTGCATAGTTGTATGTAGAGCTAAAGGAAATTGTATGGAGTGTTCTAAAGGTAATTGGGGGGCTTTACACATTCATGATGGAAGGTGTACAATGGCCAATCCCACGCTTTTGCGGTGCTTGCATGGTAGGTAATAACTGTTACAAGGGATCTCTCAGTCATACATTGTATACAATCTTTACCTTATTTAGAGAATAAGGTGGTATATCGGGTTCTCTCGATCCCCGCTCACCTAGCGTTTGAGACAATCTCAGTTTATTCGCTGTTTGGGTTCATCCCAATCGCTTGGGACGTTAGTGCCTAACTAAAAAATATAAACTATATACAAATATTTGGCTACCTTCCCTCCATACAACAGCCTTGGTGGGTCCTCCCTTTTACCGGAGGACTTCTAGCAAGTTTCGGAACGACTTAGGAATTCTATGGCTCTCGGCATCACACCCATAGAATTGGGGCAAATCTACAGCTGTTACAATATCAAGAACGAATCATGGTGGATCCTGGCTAAGCTTTGAACTATAGTGGAGCGCTGCATGCCATGTTTTCCGATGTAAAGGCTTTTACCTATGATTACATTTTTTTTACTGCTCTTTGGTGCCTGCTGATGTTGGACTGTGGTTTTTAAGTTAGTGGAAGATTTATTAGCATTCTGGCAATTATGAAAAACATGTGTCAGATTCCTTCATATGCTTTTAAATATTTCAAAACCAATACAGCTTGGACCATATAGGCTGCAGTATTGAGCTGTAATATTAATCACTACCTCTTTAGAATTCATTTATGATCGCTAATATATGCGAAGTAATACACTGTGAGACAATTGTCTGTTTAGATTTAGGTGGAGTTTGTGGTTTGCAACCGATTATCAGACCACACAAAGCAATCCCTAGTGTTACCCTAACCATCCATCTTCTAATTAGTGTATGGTTTGTTTTTATTACACTGAATAATAAAAGCAAATATTATTGTAATAATTAAACAATTTATTTCATAATAAAGAGATGTCATGTGGCATTACGTGAATAAATGTTCTGTACTGTTTTTGAAAACTACAAGCATGTCATATGAAACCTTGCTCCAATTTCTATATAGGGAGGATTAAATGATTTACATTCCAGTTTTTTTCTAGTCCGCTGAAATTCTTCAGTAGAATAGGTAAGGGTCCCCATACACCTTTTAGATTTCTGTCAGATTTCCTTTTCGTTTTACCCAAACCATGTAATATAAGGGACTTTAAACACAGGTAGACTTGATGGTTTAGAATCAGAGAGGATCCTATACTACAAAGTTGTTTGTAGATCTAAAGGATATCTGACAGATCTAAAGGTGTATGGCCAGCGCCATCATTAACATTTCTGCGTGTAAATTGTAAGACTTAAGATTTAGTCTGGAAGGCTTTTTGAGTTGTATGTGTCAAGGCAATTTGCAGTGTGCCACCCATGTTCCATATGCAGAAATGTGTGGGGAAATATTGTAACTTTTCACAAGTCTGTGTGTTATGTTATTTGAACACGTGGAGCATTCTAGAGGACACAGAGAAATGGCCTTCTTTACTTCAATGGCTTTATAGGTTAATGTCTCAACCATATACATTATTGTGTAGCTTACGGGCTTTTTTCAGTCAGGCACATGTGTCCTTGTGTAGGTTTTCCTCTACTACTTGTATTTGGAACTGACAGCTGGTACATGTTGCTTACCCTCATGTGGTGCCCATCCCTCATTTTACATAACCAGATTGAAGAACCCAATTTATTTAGGACTTTAATTGGAATTGGTCTACAAATATGTGTACATGGTCATTCATAGGGTTGTCAACATTTTATTGTGCTAAAAAAGGTGTATGTGTTGTCTCCAAGCAACAGATGTGGCAATGGCCTAACTGGGGGAAGTGCATTGAGATATACATTTATAAAATATAATAGAAGACTTATGAGATCTATATAAACCTTTTTGGTGTACAATAAAATGTTGATAAACGTATGAATGAACATGTAGACCTTTATTTTGTGAATATTAGATGTGCATGTGGTTTTGAATAACCGTCCTAAATAAGTTGGGGTTCTATCCTCCACTACCGTATTTCCCTGAAAATAAGACACTTTCTTAAGCTAGGCATACATGGTTTGATTCTAGCGTGATCGATCTTCCATTCAGTTTTAGATCGTGGTCTTTTCATCGAACACCGTTTGTAATTGAATCCAAAGTAGTACCACATGGAAGGTTTGATCGTAATACTACCAAAATTGTTGATTTTAGTTTTGTATCAAAAAACAGGAAAGAGTCATATATAAATGTGTTCGATTTACGATTGACCCGACCAAGGAACAAAATGCTGCGATTTGAGTTTGATCGTTGTACAATCGCCAAAAATTTTCCAACATGGCTGATAACTTTTCAATTGATGTTTTGATCAGTATCGCACAACTTTTGCTGTTGGAACCATGTATGCAGTATACAATTTAATTCTGTGTATGCCTAGCTCTATATTTTTTTTTTCTCAAGATGACACACTGGCTTATTTTCAGGGCATGTCCTCTTGCCTAGGAGTACAGATATTCAGGAAAAGCAGAGATGTAAGGGCTCGTTTATTTATCCAGTATCCAGTGAGAACTTCTGCACAGTGGTGCTGGGATGATCTCTGGGCTCGGTATCAAATGGGCTAAAATTAATGGTAAAATGTCCGTCTCTTGATCCGAATAATAGTTTGTTTTTTTTTGTTTGTTTTAAACATACTGGTACCAATAGCTCTGCATCCAAGGGGACTGGAATTTGTTCCATTCCCTCTAGCCAAGCCGAAAGGCTACTGCCATGAGGGAGCTGTATTAGCACTAGCAGTGCCCATTTTTTGAACACAAGTGATCACTTTACGTAGAGACACATTTTACAATCTGGCACTGAAAATATTCAGTGCATCACTTTTTTCACATTTTGTTATGTTACAGCCTTATTCCAAATTTTTATTAAATTCAGAATTCTACACACAACACCCCATAATGATGTGAAAAAGTCTACTTGTTAATAAATTTGCCAAAATCTAAAGAAAAAGAGAAAGCACATGTACATAAGTGTTCACAGCCTTTCCCCTGCTCATCCTTGGGATGCTTTTGCAGCTTAATTGGAGTCCACATATAGTAAAGTCAGTTGACATGGTTTGGAAAGGCACACACCTTTCTATAGAAGGCCCCACAGTTGACAGTTCATGTCAGAACACAAATCAAGCATGAAGTCAAAGGAATTGTCTGTAGATCTGAGACAGGATGTCTCAAGGTATAAATCTGGGGAAAGTTACAGAAAAATGTCTGCTGCTTTTGAAGGTCCCAATGAGCACAGTGTCCTCAGTTATCCATAAGTAGCTGTTCATATTCACCAGAACTCTCCCTAGAGCTAGTTGGCCATCTAAACAGAGAGATCAGGGGAGAAAGGTGCAAGTCAGGGAGTTGACCAAGAACCTGATTGCCGTCTTTCTGGAAGGTTCTCCTCTCTCCAAAGATCTCTGGAGCTCTGACTGATAATCTATTAATAGACCTGTATAGTAGATGAGTGGGCAAAACCTCAAGTAAACTCTTCACATTGTCATTATGGAGAAAAACAATACATTTAATACATTTTGAAATTAAATGTAAAAAGCGGAAAGTTTCAGCTCTGCACACTCTTGGAACGAAGATCTCCTTCCTGGCCCTGACCTTTTGGCTTGAGGAATAAAGAGTGAATACTGCATCACCCAGACCTTCTCAGTTTGCTGGAATATGCTGAATGTTCACTTTATAAGTGACTGTGCCTCTAACTATTTTATTCATCTAATTTTCTCTGCAAAACTTTGGGGTGTGTGTGAAAAATATGGGGTTTATTCAAACAGCAATAACATGAATACATCAAAACATCCTATCTGCAGTGAGAGTATATTTCGGGTAAATCCATTAACTCCATATATGTGGCCGCTCTAAATGTACTGGTATTTTTGGTTTTGGCTTCATTCTTGGGAGTATTGCTTAGCAACTGCTGCTTTTCTAATTGTTTCACTACTGTAAATCTGTCGGTGCCCAGGCTCAGTTTTTTTGTTTTTTTTTCTAGATTTCTTCAGCAATTGTATTTTGTTTTTCTAGGTGCTTTTCCATGTGTGGGAGTAGATGTAACGAAATGCCAACTACAACCTAAAGCACAAATAGCAACTTTAGTTTTTTTTTACATTATGCAAACTCTAGCTTTAAATATTACATTTTTGCTGTCGTTTTTTTGTGTAGTATTTTTGCATACAAACAATCTGTGGCTTCCATTTTCTTTCATTGGTTCATGAATATATTTCAAATTCTATTAACTTGAGGGCTCTTTCGCACACTGAATGTCATTACACAGCTAACATTTTTGTTCACTTGTATGGTAAGCATTTGATGTAGTGCATGCTCTAATGCACGCAAATAAGTGTGCGATGCGTACTGTGTGACATGAGCATAAATAGTATATGATGAAACACTGGCAGATTGTTAAGGTTTCAGGGAAATGAAGTCTTACATAAATGTTTCCTTTTGTCGCAAGCTTTGAAGTTGAATATTACCAGAATGCTTATAGCTACAGAGGTGAATGAGGACTGCTCAGCAATATCTACCAAATAAATGTTATTTAACATTAATGCAGCAAAAAATTAAAATAAAAACATTCTTCAAGCACTAAACATTTTTAAAACTCTATCCAGGCACATTTCACTTTAAAAGCCATTTTAGGCTATGTCAAGGGAGTTGGCTAGTAAAGAATCTTCTGTATTGGGTATTGTTGTAATATCAATGTATTCCTTGAAATATAATTGTGGAAATAGATCTGTAATCTTCTAAAACTAGTGCTCTTAATTATTACTAATTTGTGGCCATTATATAATATTATCATCATCACATTACAAATATGTAGGACAGCCCTATTTGCGACATAGGCCAAATGGTAGGTGTCATTCCCCACAGTTTAATCCTTTTCGTTTGAGTTTCTCTTTTAGGATAAGCGAGCAGCTTGTTTCAGGAAAATCTTAACATATAGATGGCAGCAGAGTGTCACAGACTGTGCATCTGTAGCATTGCTTTAGAAAAGGGAATGTCACTTTCAATACTATTGCTGGATTAATCACAATGTGTCCTTGAGAACATACGGTTTTTAAAACAGAAGTTTTAATTTGGTGATGTATAATGGGGAAATATAAGGGCAGGTAGATAGCCAGCAATTTGTGTATTGTTGGGATAAATTCATAGCATTTACTGTGTAGCAAAACATATAAGCCTGTAACTATATAATTATATAGTCTACATTTATATATTATGTAGTCTACATTTAGTTATGATTTTTTTCATGCAAATTCTGAGCGAGCAATCACACCGATTGTTCAGAAATCGATACATGCATAAAGTATGCAATCAACCGAAATGGTGAGAAATCGCAGGAAAAATCGATCATGCAGAGATCAGACCAGTCTATAAATACTAGTTGACCCATGCAGGCCTTACCCCACTTCCATCATTTTCTATAATTTTTTTGTGTAGACTATTTTTACTTGCGTCCTCAATTGGTGATAAATTGGATCCCGCAAATGGTGAACTTTTTGACAGATTGACTTATGATCAGACTCAATTGCATGTCCCAATCATATAATAAATCCGTCTCAAGGAAATCTAAGTGTCTATGGCCAGCTTTAGAGTCCATAATACTATGACTACTGTTAAGCATGTTTCAATCCTGTTTTCCCTCATGATATTCATACTTTGAGATTTACTTTGTCACAATTCCATGGTTTAGGTACAGTGTTCCAGCTGTAAATCTGTAGGCCATCACTAGTAGTCTATGGGGGTGTTGATGAGTAGGCATAGACAAGCAGAGTTATGGTGCTTGACATAAACCAACCACAGGATTGCATTCAGAAGGATATCTGCAGGTATGAATCTAGGGAAAGAGAGGATGGGTTGGTTGAGGTCTGTGTTAGGGGTGAAAAGTTTACCTTTTTGTATGCAAACTGAAATTTTCATATGGATTATACTGATGGTACCTACCTTTTTATTATAGTCTTTTTTTAATTATTTGATTTGAAGTTTCAACCTCAGAAATGTAATTTGCTAAAAATATAAATGAAAAAATATACAGCAATGCTGTGCTTTTATATTTATGTATGTTTGGGGGGTTTTCTTGAGTAGTGTGTAGAAGATGGGGTATATTAAATGGCGGGGTTAGGAGTGTTGTGATCATCTGGGAATCGCAACATGGGCCGGTTGTCACTGATTGGTAACTCCCTACACAATGTGTGCAATTGCTGGCCACACTGAATTGACCCTTAAGCTGGTGTGGAATTTATATATTAATATATATATATATGTCGCAATCTGCAGATTACTTTAAAAGAGCTATTTTACTGACACAGCAATGTCACACCCAGCTATGTGGATCCCCTTGCGCTTCCTCAAACTAAAGCATAGCTGTCAGCTCAGGCCTGTGGGCCTATCATTGGATTAAGGAATGATTAGTTGTCTTTCACTTATGTCTGATGCATAGTGTAGGGGGTGCGAGGTTATCTGAGGGTGATCTGTGAATAAAGCAGACTGATGGACATTGCTAAAGTCATTGTAGACATACTGTGCAAATAAAATAATCACTTGACATAGTAACATTGTTCAGCAATGCATGAAACTGGGTATTCAAACATCAACATTTTTAATGCTGTGCTTTTTGGACATTATTCTGAGTCCGATATCCCTGATCCTGTTTCTGAAACTCCATTTACTTCATTTTAGATGTATATGACATAATGTGCTATAAAATTAACTAAAATGTTTATTCATTGAAAACATGGTGATCCTCTTGCTGTAGCTCCTGTTGGTTATCATGTTCTGTCTTCTACAAACTGTTAAGCTCTATGGAAGAGTTGGTGCTTATATTGGTGAGGTTGTCACTGAGCAGTGAAGCCAGTGTTTTTTTCTGCTTTTGTGATTTATGTTCACTCAGAGGTTATTTATTGATTATCAAGGATGAAGATGTATGTCCTTTTTGACAGTGTAAAATGACCCACAGCAATGTCCTAATAACGTCCCAAAAATTTTAACTTGGCAATAACCTCCACTTGTTGGTAGATGCAAAATAATTTTCTGATGTGCAGACACTAACATGTCTAACAATTCCCAGCTTATTTGGTCACTTTTTTTTTTCTTTCTAAAGATTTATACTTCAAAGATGGAGCGTGAGAAATTTTGTTTTTCAAACATTCATTCCAGAAAAACTTTGAGAAACCTTGTTCTGGTAGTGTCTTTTTATAAAAATGCCTTTAAGGCACTGTGTGCGTTTGCATCCACTTTCGTGCAAACCACCAGTAACATTCATTTTATGTGGTGCATTTCAAGACTGTTTCAAAATACCCCACAGTAACCATTTTACCTTTTTGCTTTTTTGCTTTGTATTTTGTTTGTTTCAATTATCTATTCAACTGGAAATACAAATAAAATGGACCCCAACAAATATAGGTTTTTGTGTTGTAGATCGACACTTCACATAACCCAGCCTGGCCTGATTTCCTAATAGTTCAGGGTTGTCCAACTAGAGTCATCAAAGTCTAGGTTCCCACCCATGTTCAAACTGTAAGCCACACCTTGCTTAAGTTATGATTGTAAAGAGTCCTCTTCCATAATGCGTGTCTGTAGCGTGGGTTTCCAACTCTAGCCCTAGAGGGCCATATATAGTCACTTCATTACCAAATTATTTTGTATTACTTGACCTCATACATAAAGGTGCTTTTCTACTCCTGTGGGTCAAGTTTGCGTCTGTTCTGCTTTCTTTTTTATGCATGGGTCTCTATACTCCATTCCATCAATGGACAAACTGTGATGTTAAGTATTGTGAATTGACTCCAGATTTGCGAGATACCTAGGACTCTGTGATCTGTAACAGCTTAACTCTTCCTTGTGGTTGTATTCACACAAGAAGGACTTTTTTTCATGGAGCTTGACAGCTTTTCAAGTAGCACATGATGTGCTGTTACATGTTTCTCAGCATGACACAATTAGGGTGAATCCATAAAATAAATGGAGATGAGCGCCCACAGCCACTGGCTACTCTCTAAGCTCTGTGTGGTATAATTGGAAGCAGGCAAAGGAGGACTTGGTGGGCAGTATTTTTTGTTTTTAAGACTTTGGTATACAGTATGCTCTGGGCTATTAAGCTTTCACAGTTAAGTAATTGTGTGAGCAAGGGGAAAAAATCACATGTCTTTCCACAGCATTTTCCTCCACAGTTACAGAGCAGACATGGGCAAGTTTTTAAAATTAATCTTTGTCTCAACTGCGATAGTCTATATGCTAAACCTAATCTGTATGTATATACTATATATGTAATTTAAAATGTGAGTGTGTTATCATATTGTACGCACAGCTATTCCATTAATCATATTAACTCACCCTTAGCGCAGAACAAATTATGGAATAACCCTTAGATGATTCATACTTTAACATGCATCAAATTTTCAAGATAATTATCCTTATTTTAATTTTTTCTATGTTCTTTAAATTTACATTTATCTATATTTAGCAAAAAAAATGCCCCTGAAATCTTCAACCTTGTGGGGCATATAATAATCTGAATTAAAATGCTTGTGTGGTTTTAATATTTAGGGTATATTTTAAGACACTGGTTTAGAAACAGTGATTTTGTTGTGCTTTCTATGACTCCATAGTAAACCATGTGAGCCAGATGATTTTTAATACGTTGCTTGGTCAGTGATGTCATTGTATGTTATATTTAGAAGATATGTTGGTTAGAAGATTTGGGTAGTGCTTTGAGACTGATGAAATGTATTTAAAAATTCAAGGTGTTCTTATAATTTGCTTTATTGATCTTGCTAGCAATATCCAAAACTCCCTGTGCCATTGTTGCTCATATCACTAAAATAGCAAAAATCTACCTCCATGCTTCACAGTAGGTGGTATGATTCTATTTATAGGCCTTATTGAGACTCTGAATAACACTGTTCTTTTACAAAGCAAAATATCTACAAGAAAAACTGTAGATTAAACAACCCTTTTGACTTGGGCCTAGTTCACAGCTGTTTATATGCATGCTGGTCAATGAATGTTAACATATATCAACAGGCCTGTTGGCTATAATGTGTACTTGTAAACATTTTGACTAGGTCTTTACCAGACTACCTGCTACTTTTAGGTTCTTTAAAGGTAAGCCACAAAACAGCTCTCTGTTTTTGCTCCAACCATCACAACTTTCCTTGCAAAGGAGATGTAAATAAGTTAAAAAAAGAAAAAACAAAAACAAAAACCTAAATGCACAGGATCAGACAAGTAAATCGGATTTCTGACAAATGTGAATTTAATAAATAAGCATTTAGAAATACTTTTGCTGTGCCAAACACATTGTTTTACCACAGTAATTTACCTTTGTTTACCCATTGTACTATAAGCTATTTATCATAAGTATGCTCAGCCTTCTTAATAGATTAAACATAGGGAAGTGCTGAGATATTGTCAGATTTACAAACTGTTGAAAATGTTTTTGTTTGTTCTCAAAGTAAGAATGATGGAGAGAATATTGTGACTATGTAATCTGTTCTCTGTAAATTTGTATTGCAATTTTAGGGAAAACTTATGAGAATGTTACATTTATAGAAAAGTAACAGAAAATGATAGTTTTGGTGACCTACGCTTAAACATTGTTTTCTTTTGAGGAATACCACTATAACCATTTGCATTTTCAGATATGTCCCTTTTTATTATACCACAGCCCCAGGCTAACTCACCCTTGTTAATGTGTAATTCTTCCCAGATATTCGTATAAATGCATTGTATACGGTATATGATAACACACACTCCATAGTTATGCCTCTCTTGCTAGTTTATAAAACAATTCTTGATTTATTGCTGAATTTCCCAAGCTGTTCAGCAGAGCTTTCTAATTATGCACATTACTCCTTTACAACTAGCTATTATTAAATGCAGGATGAACGTTCTAGACATTTGACAGGTTTAGCTGTAATATGAATGGAAGTTTATTATTGAATGTTGATGTTTGGACATCTATATTGTCCTAAAAAAACTCAAAGTTTTCAGTAAAGACAAATTGAATGCAGAAGGTATTATTGTCGGAGTTGTCATTATAGAACATCAGTCAAAGTGTCTGTAATGCTCATCAGCCTTCTAACAAAAAAAGAAAATGTCAAGGGTGCTTTTGTCCAAGTGAAGACTTGATTTGAAAAATCTTTCAAAAAATAAAAACAAATGTGCTTTCTTTTCTCACAAAAGCTTACAGCGGAATATTTCCAGAATAGGTAAAACTGAGCTGCTTTGGAGAGTTGCCAACAATAAATTATATCAAACTGTATTTATTATGTATATCCCTATTTCAAGCAAGTATGAGGAAAAAAATTGTACACAAATGAAACCTGACGAGTAGTTACAGAAGTCATAGTGTTGAAGGGTATTATAGGGCTGCATTATAAAGCTTAATTCTTTAAAAAAAACACACCTAAATGTCAGTAAACATTGAATAAACTTCTGAATGTTCTATTTTCATATGAGTTCTTAATCACTTTAGGCTTAACAGGGTTCAAAGATCAATTTGACTATATTACAACTTTGTGGTGATTGCTTCAGTTTTTTCATTTTTTTTTTTTTAGGGCATAAAATTTTTCGCAAGCTCAGAAAATACATTTTGATCTTTCCTAAAAATATCCTTGTTGGGTAGCATGCAAGGTTTTCCTAATTTGTTAGCCAGTAAACCCATGACACTATGTAATGGGCACAAATGGCCAAGAATTTGGTTCCTCCAAAAGGCAAAGAAGGCAAAGATGAGACATGGGTATAGGCTCCCAGGCAAAGGAAGTACAGTATTGGTACATGGTTTTGGTGGAACGAGAGTTGATTGTGCGGAAATTGTGTGGAAAGATTGTAAGGTGTACGGGGACTTCAAGGTAGCCTCTGTGTTAGAGACTCATTTGTGAAATTTGAATATGACTTCAGGGTATTATTTGTGTTCTCTATTTTACTTTTGTAATTTGGATTTTGAATATGAAGATACATTATAGTATATCTATGAATTTATAAGTATTATTGATGAGATGCACAAAAGACATATGTATTAGGATCTCTGCCGATATCATGACAGGTGTAAGTTTATTGCACATTCATGTGTAAATGTTCGAACTAGAAGGATACAACAAATATATTTATTGTAGACATCAAAACAAGTCAATCAAATATGCAGTAGAATCAATGTAGCAACCAACAAAAATAAGAAAGAAAAGAACTGATCTGCAGACATGATATATTGCATGGTTTTTATATTTACCTTATCTATGTTCAGTATGCTTATTACGTGGTTACATTTATTATGTGGTTACATGTAATATTTTTTGATTTCTGTGTTTGTATATGTTTCAACATTATAATATTAGTATGTTGTATTTTAAGACTTATACAACTGCTTCGTGTAATCAGATTAACATCGGGGGTTAACCCTGCTAATTATGGAGGGTGGTAACACTATCCCAGCTGATCACTATCAGGAAACCGGCAGTTGTATGGTCAATTTCTGCTATATAAGTTAAGTCAGAATATGTTCCCTTTACTCTATGATTACGCCATAACGGGGAAACGCGTCAGAGGGGATTTGTCCCTGGAGGGACCCTGTCTATGTATACATGTATTTTGCGTGAAGTCGAAATAAAGCTTAAAGATTTTAAGGAAGTCAAGAGTGCGGACCTAAGCCATTTTTTCTTCATATCCACTATTCCTGAGTGATTGAACTGATCCTTCATGGCCCAGCACCTGGACACCTGAAGTTGGTGAGAGCCTTTTTCCAGAGAGGGAGTCTGTAAACCGGGAAGAATCTTTACGTTTATGGTGTGGTTTGTGCGGATTGAGCACACTCTAAGGAAGTACAGTACACCCTTGGCTTTCAAACTTGATTTTTTTTTCCATGTTGGATGTCAAGACTTTTTTCCAATATGAAAAAATTCAAAGCACACCTTGCTTAAACCTTTCATAATATAAAAGCATTGTATAATTTACCATAAATCCAAACATTTTCCTTGTCACCAAAAAGTAAAATTGTGCCCAGCCTTCCAGAAACAAAAGCTTGTAATCGTTAACCTCCAATCGTTAACCTCCAAACCCAGTTCGGGCAAAGGGATGCTGCAATTAGCGATACGCCCGAACTGGGTTCAGGCACATCGTGGGAGCTCACCTGGTCCGCCACCATCGTTATCTTCCTCCCGTCGCCGGCTTCTTCCGGGTCCCGGAATGACGTGTGACGTCACTGAAGCGGGACCCGATCTTAAAGAAAATTTGTTTTTTTCGTTTTTGAAATCCATTTTTTTTTTTTTTTACTTTTGGACTGGATTATAGAAATGTCTTTCTATAATCCAGTTCAAAAGTGAATCCGCTAGCAGAAACACTCCCGCTGAGCATTTCTGCTAGTGGGATCATCTCCGGCTGCACCCGAGCCGATCCGGAAATAGACGATGTCTCCGGCTATTTCCGTGATCGGCACTCGTGTCCTGATGACGTCACAGCCCGGTTGTCAAATCGCAAATGGTGTATTTCGAACAATTGAGCATGGCATGATGAGGTCATCATGCTGCTACCGATTGTTCAATAAACGCCCGCCAAGCATAGCATCTATGGCTGGTTTAACCTCCCTAGTGTTACACCTGAAGCAAGTACTGGTGCAGTCTGATCGTGAATCAAACTGCGCCCGTGCCGGAATCAGGCGCTACCGCTGGCTCTGTGTGCCTGCAGCATTTCTACAAAGCTGCAGGCAAACGGAGCCTTTCCGCCCCCATCGGCGTCATCGGTCACCCCGATGGGGGCGGAAAGGCAAAACACTATCACTTTTGGTACAGAAATCTGCACCTCGTGAACCGCCAGGAAGGTTAAAGTTGAGTATTCAGTAAGAGAGAATTAAATGAAGGAGTCCTCTTCCACGGAGAAAAAGGACACGAGAGCCAGGTTCTTGATGTTGTAATAAGTCTGCAGACTTTTGTCAGTTTTTAATTTTTTTAATTTTTGTTTTACATGCTGTACTTATTAGCAATATTGGTCACATGAATGCTACTTCCTATTCACTATTTCCTTCTTTTGACTTTTTTCCTCCACTTTTTTTGTCTTTTCTAGCTATTTTAGGGCCATATTAATGCATTGCCTTATGACCTCCTCGTACAGGACCTCCTCGTAATGTTTGGGCTCGGACATACCAGCAGAAACCTGTGAGGCTTCAGGACGTAATTCTGGTTCTAATGCAACAAGTTTTAGACTTGCCTTGCAACCGAGTCTTACATTGTTAATTGGTTTTTATTAAAACCAATGAGTAAAAAAGTCTTCTCCAGGGCCTGTGACAACGTATGATAGCCAGACACAGCCAAGCAAATAGCATTTGACTTTTTGAATAGGAAGTTATAGTCCGTCCTCTGTTAGACCAATATCTTCAATTTAGTTCACCTAAAACTGAATCTCAGATTATTCTTAATTATCCCAAACTAGCTACTCCTTCCTAACCTCTACATCGTCAAATGATGTCCTCCATAGTACAAAGCCAATTGGAATGTGTGGTGGTAGTAACTAGCACATAACTACTACTCCTACAGTGTTGTTACTTTGGACTGTGAATAATTTTCTAAAGGTCTGGGTGACTAGTGCAAGAACCTCCTGTGCATGTTTGTTCTACTCAAAAATTAAATTAATTAAAAGCACCTAAATGTTATTATTTATAAAATTGATCGAAAAGTGATCAGACATGTTGTTAAATTTTGGTCATTCATACAAGTGGAATTGATTCCTATGAAGCGATTCCTTTAATTGAATCAATAGATTTTATATCTGATCGATGATCGAAAGAAACTTGAGACGAGGATTGAATTTCAAAATCAACCAGTGTATGGCTAGTCTTAATTTGACTTGTGGTACACAACACCTTGATTTGAAACTTCTAGGAAAGGATACATTGGGCTATTTTGGTGATGGGTTACTTTAAAGAAAAATTTTACTTTGTTAAACTGTCTGCAGTGTAACATGGCTGTAGAAAGTATGCCTTTAATAATAAGTAGCACCCTTTTTTTGTTTTTCTTTTTAAGAGGAAACCATTTCATATTACACTCTAGTCTCCTGCAGTGCTTACATTAGTCTGTTTAATGCTTGTTCGGGTGACTTCTGATTGGCTGCCATAATTACTGCACTCCTTGTGCTTTTATATAGCCCCAAATGTAATTAATCTTTTTAACCTTACAATAGGATTTTGTTAAAATTGGCAGTACGATGAGCCACCGTAACTAACCCAGACCTGCCGAAATTCAGAAAGCTGGTCATGTAAGAAAGCGAAGGAGCCTTCTGCATAGCAAAATGTGTTTTATAAAAACATACCGGTGTTCATTTGTTAATCTTGTAAACCGATCATCATTGTACAAAGTGTCTGTAGAAGGGTAATGTAAAGTTTCTGCTTCTTCAGCATTTTGGGGATATTTAACTCTGTTTTCCTTAGCTAAACTAAGCTGGAATGATCTCAGAAAAGTTAAATTTGTTGATCTTGGAGTAATGCTGTCCTGTTTCATCCAGTGGGACGGGGATGTAGTTTGTCCCAAAATGAATGAAATCTGATAAGCATTAAATCTGGATGTCCTCCAGTGCCAGCCGTGACCTTCTCAGAAAACCTGACCACCTGTAACTATAGCGCTTATTCATATAGGGGGTGCACTGTGGTCTTTATAAACTGTACAATTTCTTCTGTAAATACTATGAAACAAATCTATAAATCTACAGATTGCAAAGTGCATCTCATCTCTCATCCTAACTTGTAAATCTAAAGTAATGTTAGACAAGGAAAAAAAATCACTGGTTTAATAAGTCAAGCGACCCATTTACTCAAAATATCACCACCTTAATATGACATGTAAGTGGCAAACTGGATAATGGCCGCACTCTCCACACATATTTCTTGACAAACTATTATGAAGGCAACCAACACCTAGAGCATCTGCCATGTACATTTAAGTGGAAAGGCTAAATCATAAAGGACACTTAAAAGTCCTTCATGGTTAAACCCTAACTGAACAGCCTAATCTAATTTTAATAAATCCAACCTTACTGTAATGTGCCAAGTGGAGAGTATTCCCTATGTAAAATGTTGTGAAATTGTCAGTCATGTATCTTCACTTAAACATATACTCTAGGATGTAACTTTAGGATCAATACATATTTATTTGTTTCGGTTAACCGTTCGTGAATTTTAAATTAATGCAAAAAAATAACGGGAAATAAATATTGAAGGAGTTTCCGATCATTTTCATCTCCTGTGGGAGTAGTTTCCATGCATCTTTCACTTTCTATTATATAGCCAGTAGTTCTATATTTATACATACCACACTGAGGCAGGTGGCTATATTTGTCGCAGTACCTAAAATTACATATTTCCAGCCTTTGGCAAATTTTAATTGTTGCTTATTGTGATATATTTAGTCACTTTTCAAGCACTTGCTTTTAAACAATCTATTTTGCTTGGAGCATTTACTTAATACAAACAGCAGTGACTTTTGTCTCGCTCTGGAGCAGTTCCAAGTTATTTGACAGAGTGGCAGCTGGGATATTATTTAGTGCTGCTGAAGTTTGGTGCTGTATGGCTTCTTTGTTTCTCCTAGGTTGTGTTTTGACTTGCATGTTGCTGACAGTCATTGTAGTATTAGCCTTCTTTATTGGGCTTGGACCGTGCCAGCGAGAGTTAGCCCCATCAAAGCTGAAGAGGTCATGCATGCATTGTGCAAGTGTTTCCCCAACAAACTTTTTAATATTGAGTTTCATCACTTTGGAAATGTATATTGTAGACTAGCAAGTTTGTAAGCCTAACCAACTTGTTTTTACATGCAAAGTAATGAATGAGACAAAAAAAAAACTCCAGTGATTACTTAATCTTTGCCCCATGTGTAAAACATGACTGCACCTGTTTAATAGCTCCATATTTTTTAAAGATGGTTGTATTCTATTTGAAGAACACTTTCTTAAGGCCCCCATACACCTTAGAATCTTTCCATCCAAATTCTGTACAAATTTTGTTCTACCAAATCCATGTAATATGGGGGCCTTTCTAAACCTTCCAATCTCTATGTATTCTATCAGGGAGGCCATTATACTACACAGTTGTTGGTAGATCTAATGGAGATTGTATGGATCGATCTTAAGGTGTATGGGGGGCTTTATTCATGATCCTGTAATCCAGAAGTACATACTGCTGGTCTAGGAGGATCCTAAATCCTCACTATCCTTTCAAGGTGCAGCGTTTGTTACTCAAGCACTCATTTAGTGATCACATTTCGGGATATGTATGTGCAGGTGTACATTTACTTAATATGTAGATCTTCAGAGTGTTGTCTAGAAATGATTTGGGAAATATTTCACTATTTTTTATTTGCATTCATGTGCGTCTAGCTTGCGTGCATTGTGAAATGTACCTTAGTCCGTTTCACTGAATATAACTCAATGTAAAATATTGGTGAGCTTTCTAGCTCATAATTTGAACACCATGCAATTAGCCGCATTTCATTTCCGTTCCATCTATTAGGCGGATGTAAATAAAAAAAATACATAAACATGTACACATAACTCAACTTTATCCAGTCTTCCTGCAGGGACAGTGACCCATTAAAATAAATACTCCCCTTTCCTTCCTGCTCACTCCCATACTGCCATGCTTGGGGTGTCCGGTCCAGTTAGACTCCTCTGGTTTAGACTCCCACCTCCGCGTCATCAGAAGTGACGTCTAACCTCCCATATCCCCCTGCACACGCCGCGTGGTATGTCGGTGGGTTGGTGGAGCATTGCTGCATTTTGACAGTTTTAACAGGTAAGTATTTTTTTTACTTAGATTTGACCTGTACATCTCTCTATCATATGCATACATTATTGACTTTTTTAATGACCTACTTTGACCAGTTTATTATGATTTTTTGCCAGCTTTATGTGGGCCCTTTTCTGTAGGCTCTGCCTCAGCACTGTTGACCTTGGTTAAAAAAAAAAAAAGAGGGGGGGGGGGGAAATACCTTGCAATGGAAGAACATTTTACTTCTTTGATAACCAGTTATGATTTAAGCATATGGCCAAAAAAGTATAGGAAAGTAATTTAATAAGAGTGTGTGTCCAGTCAGTCTTTAACCTCCATAGTGAACTGACTACTGAGTGCCTTTAGTTGTATTTAACAGTATCTTAGCTTTGTTTGTGTTCACGCTTTTCAATGAGGTCAGGAAACAGATTTACAATGATCTAGTTCCTATTTGGTTTTGCCTAAAATTTCCACACCAGGTTAGTCCTGTAAATGCTGGAATATACACGTGTAAGTATCATTCACCTTGATAGCACATTGTTAAATCTTTTAGCCTATAAGGGGATTTTCTGCTGTATGTGTTGGAGAAGGTGACAAAATCGAGCACTTGTGTTTTTAATCTAACATTTTCAGTACCTTTCCATACAATGTAAGTGTAACCAAACAAATGTTGTTTTCCTTAGTCTGGCAGAGGAGGTTGTAATACATTCCAGCGAAAAATGAGTAGAGATCCTAAGCTGAACCAGGTTAAATATATCCAAGAACGGCATTGCATTTCATAACATTATAAAATGTGGATTTGCCTGATTTATTAGTCTTGTTACTTCAGATCAGCTTTTGAGAGAAATGCTTAATTGTTAGCAGACTGGATGTGTGTGTGTTTGTGTGTCTTCATGTGTGTGGCTGGCATGGGAGTAGCAGATCATTAACCTCTTGGTTCTGTGCATTATACTGCAAAGGGTAAACTTTCAATCTCCTTAAACAAGTGGTTGATTTTATGAGGTTGGATGGCTAGGCCATGAGGTTCTCCCCCATTCACCTTTCTGGTTTCTGTACATGTCTTCGTAAATGTATAGTATTTAAATAAAAATAATTGTTTTCTTTTCGTTAAGGAATGAGCTGGGTCCAGTGCAAGACTGCTTGACAAGATAGGGCTGTCAGGCATGCCAGGGGAGTTAAGGGGGTTTTATCAACACATCATAAGACAAATGTATTTTATTTATATATTTCAGTACATGGTTTGTTCACTTAAAGCCAGTAAAAGCTGATACAGAAGTACCTTTTACCCCATCATACCCGATATCCCATGTATGTTAAACCTTGATTTAGGTGAAAATATATTGATGTGGTTTGCAACTCTGCTTCATCAGGAGTTTTTTTAATTACCAGCACAATCAAAATAACTAAAACAAGGTAGCAGACACCAAACACCATATCCTGTTGGCCAAAACTAAGTTTTGCCAAAACCTTGGTCGAATCTTTGACGCGCCCCCAATTAATTTTCAAAGGAAACATGTGCAAGCATCCCATAGCGAACATTTTGTCAAAACATTGAGTTTTAGTCTTATTCTGATGTATTGCACCTGTTATGAAAATGTTGTTCCCCTTGGAAAAATAAGTTGCAAAGCTTTTTTTACCTTTTTAGTACTTTGCAGAACGAGCAACAACTAATTTGTACATGTTTACAACCAAGCTATGTTTTGAGTCCATCCAACTAAATCCAGCGCATGGTTTTGGCATGCAACTACTTTTTTCAAATAGGTGACCAGTGCCACTTTAATTTCTTTTCAAAACAAACAATTGACTTATCCTAAATGAGGTTACCTTTTTCTGAACTTTATTTAGGGTTTTTTTCCTTTTTTTTTGAGTTGAGTACTGGAATTAGAAACTATTGAGAAGACATGACATCAACACGTGATCCTAAATGTTCTAAGTAAGATATTACAATGTTCTGCACCAAACCTAGTATGAAATGAGAATTTCGTAATCTCTTCAAGGTAGAATTCTTAACCGAGTAAATTCCAAAGTCATTATATGCCCAGACATGACAGCATGCTGCTGGATTGTTACATAAAATGAGACATTCTATGTATTTAGTGACAATAGGGTAATTGTTGTAAGCTGTGAAGCTGAGAAGAAACCCTGCTAGAATTAACTGCAGTTTGAAAGTGTTTGTGAACTAGTCCTAGTCTTTTACAGTTGCTCCTAGGTTCTGTGAGATATATTTTACATTTTGCATTGCAATCAAAAATGTATGTACACATTAAACCAATGGTTTCTTAAACATCAAGTAGAACTATTGTGATGGGTCTGTTGGAAACATGGGACTCCCCATATGTAAATATCTGTAATTGCTGGTTGAATTGAGATAATTTTGAATGATTTGTGAACCTACATTAAGGTTCTGCATTGCAGTAAAAAAAAAAAAAAACTGACATGCATATCTTCTCCCTAATGTAAATGGCTGATTATGGGTAAGCGGTTAGTGCCAGATTCTAAAATGTCTCTCCATAACTTTTCTCTTCAAAACTATGGGGTTTGTGTTATGGTCCAGATGCAGTATATCTTATCTTAGAAGCCACAGACCCCAGTATATTTAGTAATCTGTGGTAAAACTTTTTAATTCTGCTGCTTGTTTAGTCACCATAATCAGTCTGGTATAGTCTTGATCTAAAATACTTACTCTTAAATTGCTCAGGGTTTTAACATATAGCAACACTTGTCGTCTAAAAATGATTATAGCGTCTTTTGTCAAGGGCTTGTTCCCACTAGAGCGATCAGCCACAATCTTGCGCGATTGACCAGGCGACGCAGTTTATAAAAAAAAAAAAAAGTGCAATATGCAAGATCCCTCTAATCGTGGCCGCACGTCATATTTGATAGTGTTTATTCATGTCTATATGGGGTAATTAGCCGCCCGTGATCAAAAATGAGGGGAGCCGCAATTTGGGTCAGGTTTGCCTATGTGAGGTCAAGCCCATGCAAATGAATGAACATGACCACCTGCGATAATTCGCACCAGTGGGAACAAGCGGTTTAATCAAAAAGTAAATATTTTAATTGCAATTGTTTCAGTTTTTAATTCTAAAGATCCAAAAATGTTCTATGCATTCACTTGTCAGCTCAGTTTTCTTTGCTTTCCTGGGTGCATACGTTTTATTATTCATACTATAGCTCTATGTTTAAGCTTTAACAGTGCATGTAGGGAGGATGTTCGGGTGGTGCAACATCTTTCTTGCTTTTGACATGGGCTTTTTTTCGACAATTTAAAAGTGGCGTTTGGCCTCACTACTGTGATATGGGTACAGATACAAGAATTTGGTGTTCTTATTTTAATTGCCCCAATACAATTGTAGGGTTATTGGTCTGTTTTTAAGCAAATTGAGCAAATTTGTTTTTATATGATCTTTACCATATGACAGCTGAAATAAATGTTTGTTCTCCTTTTATAGGTGTAAAAGTATATTTGAGAAAAATCTTCTGCATTATGCACCAAAACAAAAAAAACAGCTCGTACATAAATTATCAAATTGTTTTTTACTTGCTCTTTGCTATTAATGTCTTCCATTCCTTTCCATCACTAAAGCCCTAGAATTTTAATTATAATGTGTTTCCTGTTTGTCTGATTTTAATATCTGTTGGCGTTGAATTAGTCTGGAACGTTTGAAAGGGGGTATATGAAGGGGGTTTTATGTCATGAATAAGTTTGGTATACAAAAAGGTAATTGTGCTATATAAACAAGCTGTACATTATGCTACATAATTGTTTAAATTGTGGAAAGGACTTTGATCAGTCCCAAATTCTTCCCTAGCTCAACAATTAATTCAACTTTAATTAGCTATGTAATAATGTCTTTGGTCCCAGCCTACACAGTTCTGTCTACATAAACTTGTAAACCACAAGACTGTTGCTTGATTTTACTCATATTACCCGAAATCCTGAAAGAGCATCCTTCATACAAAATGAAGAATGATCTCCTCCTGTAAAGTTCTGCATATATGACTTGTTCACACAGCTACAACAAGCTGAAAACCAGAACATGTACTTGCATGGAGAAGGTTATGCATTATGGAGGCTTAATCTGTCCAGATTGAGTTTTCAATAATAAGGTGTGTTTTGGAAAACTATTAGCCATTGGCTTCTTGAACCACTTTGAAGACCACATGTGTGAGATCCTAATTTTATGATCCTATTTTCCTGCTGATCTTAGAGTGCAGGTTATACTATTCCTTCTATTTTCTACACAATATAAGGATAAACAGAGTGGGGCCCCTCCATAATGGCTGCGACAGGTGTGCAAGGTACAAATACAGGGATGTTTTCACCAGTGTTAAAGTCACAATTTTCTAAACTAAAATATCTATATTGAAAGGTTTGACCATTTAAAGTTTATATTTAGACTGCAAAATGGTATCCATACACAGGTTTATACTTCAGAAGATTTTCTTTTAGTAGGTTCCATCAAATCTAAATACCTCTTAAATACTTTCTCAATCCATATTTGATCACATTTAAAAAAAAAATCAGAATGGCTGCTCGTCCTACAGCCAATAAATAGGGGAACATTCTGACTTGTGGCTGCTGTTTATTGATTGTGCTCTGCTGGGCTTTATAATAAACTGGGGGCTGATCTCCAATTGGCAGATGGTTACTGGAGAGCTCTAGTGATATGTATTTCAGTCTATGGCATCTTTTACCTGATTATGCCCCCTGAGAGCAGAGTATGGCCTCCTTAAATTTCTGGTTTTGCAGCTTTTAGTATAGCTTTTAGGCGTTACTGATAAATGAATACTTCTACTTTCCTATATGTTCTAAATTTTTCCCCTTTCGATCTTCCTAAAAATGGAATTATGCCATGTTTGTGCAAGTTTTAGAATTTGTCCTTCTGTGAAATTACACAACTCTTAAAAATGCAATCCAAGATTGTTGGCTTCATATGTCTCATTGCCAGTGCAGAAAAGAGGCTTAGTAGGCTTTGGGCCTGTCTATTGTATGCCTATCTACCAGGAAATGGCTGTGCACTGCCACAGGATTTCAAGACAGCATTCTTTTGAAATGATATAATAGTTGGGCGATTACGAATCTGTCCCGTATGTGTGATTTGGGAGGGCAGCGAAAGCATTAATGTCACTTGCTACGCACAAATGCTGATTAGTTGGTCTAGGCAGCATTAAACACAGCACACTGCTGGCAAATTAAATGCATATAAGGGTTAAGCTTTTGTAGTGTGCAAAAAAAAATGAAGATGGGTATAAATTTTCTTGCAGTGTAATATTCATATATTTATTGTCAAATGTTCTGTTTAAAATGGAGGTTAACAAGCCTGGTCTCCCTCCATGTGATACAGTGACCATAGGACAGGTCAGGTGTTCTGTGATCCATCATACTGCATTTGCAGCTGTGAATCTGAGATGATTACAATAAATTGTCTTGAGTGGCTATTGTCTATATCCTAGGTGCCCAACCTGTGGCCCGGGGGCCGCATGCGGCCCTTTGGGCATTGTTCGGCGGCCCCCCTTGGTCATCCATATGCGGCCCCCAAAACCTAACTGTTAATGCTAAGGGCATAGCAACTTAACTGTGAAGTGGTTCCTAATCAACTTTGGCACTCCTACATCAGTAAAATTGATTGGGAAAACCAGGTCTCCATACGAGAGCGCTGCCACCAGGGGCAGGAGGAGGGGTGGGTGCTGTTGGGATCTAGTCCACCGCCTGCTGAGATATGTGGACGGGGGTCTGGATCCATGTTATGTGCAGCCCTTTAGTGATGCCGAGGGCCGCACTTGTGGCCCTCCATATCGACTCAGTTGCCCACCACTGGTCTATATGATGCTTAATACATCCAGTAATGTGTTGTCCTGTAGTTGCCTTTTCAGATTTCCTATACAGCTCCATTTGCTAGCAAAATCTGACACTGCAGCTCCTCCAACAAAAACCTAAAGACCTCCTGTGAGCTGATCTAGATTCTAATCAGAAATATTAAGACATACTATAAATTGAGGACATAATAGTTTTAGATTTTCTTACTAATACATCTTGATCATGAACACATACTCGGCTGACTAGTGCACAATGGCACAATACTACACTGACAAGCCGATGACTGACTAGTCGTTTTTTCTTACCTTGTTGATAGGACCTGTCCATGCTGTTTCTTTTAATCTGGGCATTGTATCTAAACATTCTTATTAAAAATAAAAATGTACACTTTTTTTGTGTAATCTCCTGGAGTTGGGGTCTGCCAGAGAAAATCTAAAATGTATCAAGGCAAATGAATAATTTCAGAGGGTGGTTTGTGCCTTCACCTATTTTAGGCGTGGAAAGTGCTCACCTTTACATCGCAACATCTGCGCGATCTTAAACTTTGATTGTTCTGTGAGTAATTGATACCACGTTGTGGGGGAGTCTTTTAAATTGTGCAGAGAACATATCTGAAACTTCTGCAGATAGCGTCAATAAAGGTCACCAGTCTTTACAACTACAGATTTGTTTCTCTTCGCACAGTAATCTCCTCTGTGGAAGGTAAAGTCATGCAGACTCCCCAAAAAAGCGGAAAGCTGAAGTGAAGGGTTCATATAGCGTTGGCTAAACAAACCATTAATTCATAAGGGGAAGAGACCTGGCTTTACAGTGTTTTCACTATTAGTCTGCTTATCAAAGCACTTTATCAGAAGCTGAGGGATGTGGGGTTAACCACTTCACTCAGATTTGACTTCCCATCTAACAGTCTGTCAGCAAACAGCTGTTTTTTCAATATGAACACTGTGTACAAAACCAGATTTGAGACTTCAACAAAAAAAATATTATACTGTAGGTTGTTAGGGTGCATGGTTTCACTGACCTTTAGAGCAACAGAGGTCGTCCAAGTTCCACTGTCATTACAGTAAGCTGGAAAGGTATATTGAATATAAATACATGATTTATACAAGAAATACATAATTTGTTAGTTTTGTAATTTGAATTTTCAGAACAAAGAATCCAGCTCCACTTTCAGTGGACTCTGCTTACTTTAAGAAGCAGTAAGGGGGGGCCAGGGCGGGAAGGGCAAATGAGCGGAGCACAGGGTATCATCCCACTGATGGTGCTTTTGCCAACCCCAGGTTGTGAACCACTGTCCTAAGTATATAGCATCCTGGTCACAATGGGTTTCTTCTGCCCCTCATAACTTTTAATGTCTCTCACTTGGATGGAGCATACAGATGAGGCTTTCTGACTCTTATGCTAGGTTTCTATGGCGTTATGGGCTCAGTCTGCACCCCCTGCATTAAGCCCATTCCTTGACGGGGATGACTCTACATTACCTGCTTACCACACTGGCTGTTCGTGTGGCGTTGAGCCAGTCTGCCAGGCGTAGGGTCAACTTGGTGCACTACGTTGACCCCTTTAAGAAATGCAATCAACGCAGGGGGTACCAACAGAGCTGATAACGCAGTGGAAACCTAGCCTAACTTAGAACAGGTACGCATATAAGTAATCAGGTCAGAGGGTTTGAATTTTTCTGGTGACTTCAGTGTTCAGAGAAAAGTTGATCATAATGGCTGCCATTGATCCCTGCTTGTAGTTTATTTTTAAACGAGCTAAATAAAGCAGTTCTTTCCTTCTGCCCATGCACCTAAATTCTACTAGATTCTGAGAGATCTCCTGCTCAAATCTGCAGTATAGCTGACACTTCCTGTAGGGTCCATCTCTTGAGTCCTGGAAGAGTTTGGTAATGCAGGTATCAGAAAAGCTATGTATAGTGTACATAGATTTAGAAAACAAATGTGATGCCATTAATATGCCATACAGCAGGGGTCCTCAAACTTTTTAAACAGGGGGCCAGGTTCACTCCGTTGGAGGGCCAAAGAACTAATAAGTAAAAACAAATCCATTTTACAACCCCAACCCCCTCCACCCCAATCCCTTCCCCCATTCTGTCCATTTTTACAACCCCCCTCACACACAATCCCTTCCCCATTCTGCCATTTTACAACCCCCCTCACACACAATCCCTTCCCCCATTCTGCCATTTTACATACCCCCCCTCCACACAATCCCTTCCCCCATTCTGCCATTTTACAACCCCCCCCCCCTCCTCACACACACCCTTATAGCCATTTTACAATCCGCCCCTCCTCACACACACAATCCCTCCAGCCATTTTACAACACCCCTCCTCAAACACAATCCCTCCAGCCATTTACAACACCCCTCCTCACACACAATCCCTCTAGCCATTTTACAACACCCCTCCTCAAAACACAATCCCTCCAGCCATTTTTTACAAAACCCCCTCCTCACACACAATCCCTCTAGCCATTTTAAATCAACAACCCCCTCCTCACACACAATCCCTTCAATCATTTTACAAACATTCCCCTCCTTCACACACAAATACCCCTCCAGCCTTATATAAAAAATTAAATACAACCCCCCCCCTACTCAACACACAATCCCTCAGCCATTTTAAACACCCCCTCCTCACACACAATCCCTCTATATAGCCATTTTTACAACACCCCACTCCAACAACCATTATTACAACACCCCCCTCCTCATACACAATCTTTCCAGCCATTTTAACTAATACACCCCCCCCCCCTTCCTCACCACAATCCCTTCAGCCATTTTAAACAACCCCCCTCTCCTCACACAATTAGTTTAAACAAATCACATACAATTCCAGCCCTTTTAAACAACAACCCCCCCCCCTCACATACAATCCCTCCAGCCCTTTTACAACCCCCCTAAGAACATTTGCCTTCCCCCATGTTACCATTTACTGTACTCAGCGTCTCACTCAGAGCTGGGAACACAGGGGGCGTGGCAGCAAAGACTAGTGTGCTCAATCAGCTTACATCTTCCTGCCACGCCCTGCTGTTCTGCCTCACAGACCCTGCCAGCTTCTGACTGCTCAAATCAGAAGCTGTGGATTG
The DNA here is from genome assembly GCA_036250615.1 of Ptychadena robeensis. NCBI lineage: Eukaryota > Metazoa > Chordata > Amphibia > Anura > Ptychadenidae > Ptychadena > Ptychadena robeensis. The sequence goes on along the minus strand of CM070036.1, from coordinate 69,522,515 downwards.
AGTGCCGGGTGCTCAGCATCAGAGTGGAATGCTGGGCATCGACGGGAAAAGCTGGGTACCTGCGGGCCGGTCAGAGCGCCGTGGAGGGCTGCATCCGGCGGGCCGTAGTTTGAGGACCCCTGCCATACAGCTATCCATGTACAGACCTAGCTGTCAAATATGTAAATGTCTAGTTTGTCATTAGAACTACCAGTAATAGTCATACCATTTTCCCGAGCTTTGGCTATTTAATTTTCCACAAATATTAAAGAAAAATTTGCATCCAGGATTTGCATTTTATATTTGTATTGGGTATTACACTTCTGTAGATCTATGGCTGTTTATATGTATAGAAAATACAAATCTTTTTGCTTTTGTAAAGAACTTCAGCAAAAAAATAAACCGTTTACTTATCATATTTGCTGGAATTTTTTGCAAGTAAAATGATCTACACTTTAGGGCTTGTTCCTATTAGAGCGATCAGCCGCCAGGGTGACTATCGCAAGTGGCCACGATTGCACGGAATTGACATGGCGATGTGATAAAAAAAAAGTGCATTATGCAAGATCGCCCCTGATCCATGTCCATATTGAATGAATGGGCACGATACCGAAATCACTGCCACGTGCACGTTCCGAAATCACTGCCACGTGCAATTTTTTATTGCGTCTATTCATGTCTATAGTGGGTGATCGGCCACCTGCGGTCAAAAACACGGGGAGCTGCGATTACGATCACAGGTGGCTGTGGACGGTTTCCTATGTGGGGACAAGCCCATGCAAATGAATGATTGCGACCACCTACGATTGTCGCGCCGTGTATACCTTTGGGCAAAGACTGCGCTTGGGGTTTGTGCAAGAGGAGGTGCTAAAACATACCAGAATTATGTGTGCCTTTTTGACTTTAAGGTTTTCAGCAAGATGCCAATAAACTTGTCTAACCAGCAAATAAGAAAACAAATTGCTTTTTCATGCACTGACACTTGCTGCCAATGAAATGTTGCTTTCTGAAGTGGTTGGCTGACTGTAAACCAAAGGTCAATTTGACCCTATTACTTGTCACTCTAGCTACTACCATTTGTAATAAATAACCCTGTTAGTTTCTCATGATCGCTCTTGGATCAAACTTGTATGAGCAAGACAATTCAAAGCTACCTGCATTTAAAACACTCTAGCAGTATATTTAACGTCTTGCAAAGGTGTATTTTGTTTAATCTTCTGTTTAAGCCTTAGCCTTATTGTATTTTATCGTTTTGTTTTTTTTTGTTTTTTATACTTGTGGTTTTTCTGTAAAATTAATGTTAATCATTTGGGTAACGTTTATTTGTTAATACAGCTGTGGCCAGTTACCCCATGCTTTACAGAATACAAAGACGATGAGCTTGTTCCTGCCCTGAAGGTGTTGACTTACAGTCCTTAATCAAGTTATACAGCCCTATTCTGGGTTAGTTTGGGTTTAGGCCAATTTACCTTTCAGTACATTTATTGGTTTGGATAGAAAACTAGATTCCTGAACCACTTAAGGGCCATTTCATACTATATGCAGATGTGTTGTGTTTTAAAAACGCATTTACTGCACGCGTTTTAACATAAACAACCAATGTTGCCATTCACACTGTATGCGATGCATTTTTAAATTTTTTTTTTTCCTGCATTTGATTTCATTGATTTGTTCAAAAACACGTGTAATGTCAAAAATGCATGCGTTTTTACATATATGCGGAAATGCATGCCTTTAAATAACGCATATAGTGTGAATGGGCCCTAAATCTATTTCTCTAGGACTACACTTCATATAAAATATTTGTGAGTAAACTGGCAAACAGGCCTACACTCTCATATGCGCTGTACTTTAAAAAAGGTTGAAAGTAAGGTTCTGTCAAGCAACCATTATTGTAAAAGTATTCCTTTTTCTCTTTGTTTTGCGTGGGAGTCATTGATTTGTGCTGTTCTGGCATGGCGTCACTAGGAATGTGTGGACCACACCCAATCATGACACCATCCGTGGGGGGTTTCACAACAGAAGCAAGTCCAGGGGGCGCATGGGTATAAAGTAGTGCTTTTAGGTGACTGGTGCCATTTCACACTTTCCGCATATAAACCAAAACGCATGCGTTTTTGACATTACATATGCGTTTGCGTTTTTGAACAAATGAAAAACGCCTCCCACTTTGGTAACTTTGGTTGTCTATGTATAAATGCGTGCAGTAAAAAAAATCGCATGTGGTAAAATGCGCGCGGTTTTAAAACTCACTGCAACGCATATAGTGTGAAATGGCCCTTAACACGGGTAACAGTAGTGTTTCCAAAACAGTAGGCACTTAAAAATGCCATATGAGGACACCCTTCAGCAGGTATGTCCCAAAAAGGTGACAACAGAAGTCCCCTCCTGCTGGTGACCCCAAACCTAGTGATGCTGTATTGCTCACAGAGACTGAAATCTTTGTTAACCACATGAAGCAAAATACTGCCTTTACATTCATTTAAATATAGAAAAATTGTGAATAGGTCAGTTTTAGAAAGACATGTAAGTACTCTGGGGTTTGACTGCTCATTTGTATTGTTTTAAGAGTTTTGGCTTCTGGCACAATCTTCAGAGTGCCTTAGAGCCTCTTTTACCACTCTGGTTCTTCCCACCAAGTTTCACAAAACATGATTTGGTTTAAAATTGTGGGGCCTTACAGGGACAATATTTTGCTACCAATTTAGTTCATGTAGTTATCTGAAATTCCAGTGTGTTGTGAGCAAACATCTCCAGATCCATATGTTCCTTTTATACACCACCTATGCTTTATTCTAGTCCACAGATGTGGGAGCAGTCACTTCCAAAAAGCAACAATGTACCGCACTTAGCCTTGTGGCCTAAGCGACATGTTGGTAGTTAGGGTGTAACACATTTGTCTATGCTACAACATATGGTCATTACAAAAAGTGTGTCACCAATGGACTCCATTAAACAATTGTTTAATATTAACAAGTGAGCGATTGCTCATTTAGTACATGAAGTATATCGGCAGACCATAAAAGAGACAATAGTGAACAAATATATTGCTGACACAGACCATTATATTTAGCCTTTTAATGGATGCATGATTTTAAATGTTGTATTCCATTAATTTTAACAGTGTGGAGTCCCAGTGAACATGACCCCAATTATGAGGTTATATGAAGGGTTAGCATTGGTAATCACCTCTTTGCTTTACTTTGTGTCCAAAGTATATTTTTAATTGGTACTCCATATGTTTAACTATAGATTTATCAATTTTCATGTCTACACTATATAGTATAGGTCTCCTTACTTGATTAAAGTATTATTTTATCAATTCCCCATGGTAAGCTGATCATAGTTAATTACATGCAATTGCCCTACATTGGGGAAAAACACTACCATTAGATCTGATTAATACTTAGATTACTAAAATAGCAATGTGTTCTTAGCCAAATTCGTGTCAGGATGAAAAATGAACCTGTGCAAAGAATTATGAGCAAGTTATCTCTATTATATAAAAATAGTCTCCTACTGATTACATTCATTTCTAGGAGGAGACTTCATGCTGAAAGCTTTGGTTTTAAACTTCATGGATTTAATCTGTGCAGCAGTGTCATTAAACAGAAGACTGTAGTACAGTAGAGACATTTAGAGTAGAAATGCTTAGATTGTTATCATTTAACTTCTAATTTTATTAACACTTTGTTATCTTAATGTATTTTTTCTAGCAGGACCATAAATCTGTCATCAGAGCAACTGTGTTTTATCATTTAATTAGACTCCGCTGATTTTTCTTGTTTGCTCCGAAGTGGGAGTCCAAGTGTCCTGGTATTCTGCAATTACTCCAGTGGCAATTGATTGCTTTCGGAATGTTGGTTATTTACAGTAGTTAAAGAAAATAAAAAAAAATTTCTTTCTACACCTAGAATTCTTATAGTATGTAAGCCTCTAGAAGACAAAACCAAATCACACTTGCTGGCTTTGTAGTAACACAATTACAACAATGGCTGGAATAAAATTCATGGAATCTGGTCACCAATTTTAAAAACATGGGGAGGCTGCAAAATTAGGACCTTTTTATAGTCCTTTGTGAGTCAGTAGTGACAAAACAGCTGGGGGGGGGG
>CM070036.1:69501351-69518414 GCA_036250615.1 Ptychadena robeensis | reverse complement strand
TACATATGAGACACCCAGAAATGTTTGCTGTTATGAAGATTGTATCCATGCAAGGCATAATTAGTGAATGGGATTGCAAGAGAGCATTGAGGCACATGATTTTTATCAGGTGACAGGGTCTCTTTAATGTTTTATTCATTTGCTGCCTGCATTGCTAAAATCTTGTTATGATTACTAATAAAGGAGTATGCATTTTCTAAAGCCCCCATACACATTTAGACCACTCGATACAATTTCTATTAGATTTACCAACAACTATGTAGTATAGTGGCCTCCCTGATAGAATACATAGTGATATGAATACATAGAAAGGTTTAAGCCCTCCATACACCTCAAGATCGATCGATACAATCTCGATTAGTATAGTGGCCTCCCTGATAGAATACACAGTTATTGGAAGGTTTAGAAAGATCCTCATATTACATGGTTTTGGTAGAACTAAATTTGAGTGTACAGAAATTGTATGATAAGATTGTAAGGTGTATGGGGGGCTTAAGGCAGCAATTCACACACGTTCGCTTTCTCTGTAGTTGATAGTTGTCAGTAGCCTATCCCTGACCCAATGTGAAGTCCATATGCAGTTGCTTGTGATACGCTTGTCAAATAGAACAAGTGCATCCATGTTAGTCCTGCATGGGTGGCTATGTCCCCACATATGGGGACAAACAAACTTTTCCGTACACCGCATTTTTGATCGCCGGACGTGGCTAATTGAGACGCAGTTTTTAACTGTGGCCGGCCACGGGCCGCACTCAAAAAGCAGTGAGCCAAGTTTTAAGGTCGCGCCACGACTTCTCCCGATCGCCCGCTGATCACTGCTGCACATGTGGGGACATAGCCTGTTAACTGCCTCCAAAAAGATAGGCAAAAGCAACAGTAATTTCAAAGAAATTTGGTTCACGCCATAGATACATAAAGTGTGACAATTCTATTCATGTCATTATTCTCTTGGTCCTATTTGTTGTGTACCTTTTCTTTCTATATTTCCTTGTTTAAAAAAAGTTGGTCAATGCTAATCATGTATAGTAAAAAAAAAATGTGAGGTAAAAATAAGGAGCATACTTATGTAATGTGTGATTTATGGACATTGTGCTATGTATATTGGTTACTTTTGGAGGGTGTGCAATGACTTACTACTCGGTTATCTATCATCTCTAAGATATGACTGGTCATTAATAGAAAGCAGCATGTGTGCATCCTGCAAACTCATTTCCTTATTTAAAGTGGGCATCCTTCCTCTAGTGAGATAGGCTTCCTTTCTCTATATAGAATTAAGGATCAAGCCTTTGTATGCTCTTAAAGGTACATCCCTGCCAATTGACCTTTTGTCCAAGGTTCATAAGAAGCATTGTTTAGTCATTTTAGTGCATCATTATAATGTGTTGTAGTGAACACGTTTTGTTAATTGTATTCTTGGAAGGATGAAACATTTTTCCTGTAGTAATGAAAGTATGTACGCATTGAGGCAGAAGACCCTCTTTGTTAATCATGATCAAGCTCTTTTGATATTCTAGTCATACTAATACACCAGGATCAGAGTGTTAGCATGGTAGCATGTTTAAAAATGAAAACACGTATGCATATTAAGGTCTTCAACATTTCCCAGTCTTATCCATCAAGCAGTGATTGGACATTTTTGTTGAATTTAGTCGATCGGTCAAGTATCTGATGGGGGTTTCTAGGTAGGCCAATCAATTTCTATCTTATTGTACTTTAAATATGATCATATTTTAGTTGATTGAATAGAAGAATCAAATTGCTTATGTCCACCTTTTAAAAATGACGAAGATCTATGGGTCGCTAGAACAGCCAGTTATAATTTCCAGAAATTCAATAACGGCAGCCCTCCTAATTCTCTGAGAAGATTACTTTAACAATCAGAATAGCTAAGCTGCAGCCGTGCTCTGCCCTTTTGTTAATCAGAAGTCTGGCTGGAGATATGAGGCAGAAAGGCGTGCTTCATTTTTTTTGTAATTTAGTTATATATATATATTTTTTATAAACCTATGCATGAATACCATGACTTTTTGTGACCTGCATATGTGGTGATGACCAGTGCTTTATCATACAAACAAATGCTTTTTAGTTACTAAGGTTGATAAATGGTCGCCCTTTTGTAGACGAGTATTCAAGTAATTTGGGAATATTTGTTACATTTAGTCACAGTCCCTTGCAAATGTTTTTAGCTCACTGATGACTTTTGCATAGACTCACTACATAAGGCTCCATTCACTTAGCTTTGTCTCCAATAAAGGTACTTAATTTTACATTTGTTTTAGCTATGTGATTTGTAGTTTTAAATTTAACTTAACCAAATATAATGTATAATTTTTTTTAAACATTGTAAATTTTAGCCAACTGTGTAAATATTACAATAACTTTACAGTAGATTAAGGATTTTTTTAAGATGCAAAATGTGAAAATTGGCTTGAAAATAAAAAAACATTTTTGTAGTGTTTACGGTAAAGAAGTGTTCAGCATGTGTGTGTCTATGGCAAAGTGTTTGTGTTCATAATAGAATACACTGCATTACAGAAATGTCAAAAGGTTCACACCTTGTCTTGAATGTAAAAATCTATTGATGTTCTTTACCAATGACATATGTTTGAAAAGCAGCTGAAATCTGTCTGGAAAACATCTAATCATTTATCCATGACGTTTAAAATGTGTAATATGTACATGTGAAAACCACAGCTGTTTCTCTTGTCTTTTTAAAGTTCCTACTCGATGGTCCATTCCTTCCTATCATTCTAACTTATGTAACACTCCTAGTTTGTTGGCGCCACAAATTCACACTCTGTAATAATTATTAGATTCCCTAAATGAGTCGGAATAAAGTTCTGCATTAATATTTTCAATTGCCAATTTTTGACTGTTCTGCATTCAAAGCAAGAGATGAACAGGACAATTAAAAAAAATAAAGCATTAGGACAAAAGTATTGGCATGCCTGGGCTTTAAATCTAGAGAAAATGGTATGACTTCTTCATTTTCAAGTCAGTAGTCTTTAATATGATGTTCCCTCAGCCACCCACCCATTTAATTGATGAGTTTAACTATAGGATGTGTAAGTGTTGATAAAAAGTAACCCATATAAATGTTAACATTGCTAATATTAACAATATAGATACCAGAAATGCAATTTTCTTTCCAGATAGTGGCCCTTTATTGAAGGGGAAGTGAGTGTATGTGAGAATGTGGTTATTCCCCACAAAAAACAATTGTTTGTGTAGAGAAAGACTAAAACCAGACTGAGACCAGTGAAAGTGAGACTTGCATAAATAAGAGACATTTCTCATTATAAGGCTTTGAGTACAATGCTATCAAGGGGAAGCAGGAAGGGAATTTTCTCATGGGCCGAGAGATTGGAGGACATGGTGCACAGTGTTGAAGCTGTGAAGATTTGAAGCAGGATGTGACTGCGTGATAAAGTTATCAAGAGGTCATTCCTCTAGGTGATAAAAGATTAGGGGTAATATGTAGTAAATGGTGCTTTATAGGAAGACCGTGATTACTGACAGCAGTTTGAGTTGACCGGACCAATATTAAAACAGCAATTTTACATAAAAATCCAGATTTACAGAGCTTTAAAGTAATCTTGTCATTTTCACCCCATCAAATACTCCATTAACTACAATAACTGCTCTTATATCACATAACTCTCCAAAGCCTCAGAGGTTCAAGCCATTAGGGCATGGTAATTTCCAGACTGGCCTTCACGTGTCATGGGGGTGTTTTGGGAGATTCTAGGGACAATATGTCCTCATTCAAAACAGGGTTTCTTGGGACTAAGGGGGGGGGAGGTCTCCACAGCTTTTTGTGCTCAGTCTACCCCCTCCCTACCTTAAGCCCAGTGCTTATATCTATGGATCACATACACTGTACCTGCCTGGTGGATGCTCTGTTCAGACATCCAGCGATGCAGAGGTTAATGTACTGCACTAAGTTAACCCCTGCATCAGCGGAATGGCTCAGTGCCGTGAGAACGGATCATCCGCCGAGCAGGTAAAGTGTATGTGATCCGTCGGAAACCCCACCAAGCAATACACTTGGGGGGTCACGACGGAGCATACAAAGCTGTGGAGACATAGCCTAACTTCCTCTATTTTGCAAGTGCAAGCCTTTTTAATGGACCTGAGTTTGGTGTTGCGTTTTGAGCTCTGTAGAACTGCTTTATAAGTAGAAAATAAATTTTTTTTATTTATTATTAGTGGTTCCATTTTGGTAGAGCCAAATTAGCAGAAAGTCAGCGTCCTTTCACACTATATGCATTTATGGTAACGCAGTGCAGTAGTGTTAACAGGGTACACAGGTTCCTACCTCAACTGCAATGTATATAGTGTAAACAGGTAAGTATAGATGGAACCAGAGGGAGGTATATGGGTGCCAACATCTCTATAGTATATAATGGAAAAAATTTATATGTATGGTCGAAATTCGACTCACAATATTATGGGATGGCTAGTCCCCGAGACTTTAACGGCACAAAGTTGTATATAGTGTAAAATTGTATTTAGTCTAATAAAGTGGCTATTTCTGTCTGAAGAACATGCTTAAAACGTAGAAAAAAACTGTAATTCTTGAGTAGTTACATTAGTAAGAGTCCAATTCTCAAAACCTCAAGTGAGGTTGAGCTTTGAAATACTGAGATTGTGTTGTTAAATGAATAATTAAAAAAAGTTTGTGTTTTTACTCTGATTAGTAAAAAAGTTGAGGCTGAGGATTTTTCTTGCATATGACTGAGGTCCAACTTTAAATGCCAATGATATGTTTTTGCATGGCTTTTTAGTCTCTACGCTAAATGTAAAATGTTATTCACCTTTAGTAAATCGACCCCTTTACCTCCTGTGACTATTTGTCAGTTAGGCCACATATCCCTGAAAAGGTTCAATTGACTAAGTACAGATTTTATTTTATTTTGGGGGTACTTTTAGGCCAAGTTTACACTGGTGGGGTTTTACCGCCAGGTAAACGACCGTTTAGCATCCACATTAGGCGTCTGCCGGTCGGTTTTCGGGCGGCCGTGCCATAGGACCTCTATGGGGTCCTTAATTAGACGCCCTGATATCGCCTGCACTGTTGTGCAGACGACTACAGGGAGTAGTTTATCCCGCGGCTGTGGGGGCGCACTGGCGGTTTCCGAGCTGCAAGCAGCTCGGAAATCGGCAGTGTAAACTTAGCCTTACTATTTCCATGTATAATGATGGATGAAGGACCCTCTAGCTGCTTATCCCTTACTTATGTAACGAAAGTTGTATTCTACTAAAGAGTGACAGGTTTACTTAACTATACATGCCTGCTCTCTAGGTTATATGAGTCCCTAAAGAGTAACCAAATGTTTTCCAATGATGGATTCAATCTGTCTAATCTTAACATTTCACATCAGTGGCAACATCATGGGTATATCTGTGCAAATGTATCCAGCCATACATTTGGTGGTGAAGATAACTTGACAAATGCTGTGAGTGTGACAGGAACAGTTGGGAAGAGTTGACTTCATCCCGGTAGCACTGTGATTAATGGAGGAAATGCCCTACAGACAGATGAGGTTTGAAAGGGTGCGAAAAGACCTCCACCTGACCTTAAAGGAATTGATATATTCACACACCAGGAGGTCCTTAAAGCAAACCAGGTGGCAGACATTTGACTTGGGGAATCTTTTAACTTGTTCTGCTGAACATTATAATGCAGACTTCACACATAAAAGGATAAATGGCCTGCATTATTCAAGTAAATGTTATGAAAAATTATGTTCTAACTGGCAAAGCATTTAATACTTGATGCTCTGGTAGATGTATACAAGTTCTGGGTTTCTGGTGTTTATGCTTTTCAGATTTCTTTTGTTTACTGTATTATTGCTACTCTGTAAATTACGGTAAACTACTTGCTGCACATAAATAATTTTAAGCAACAGCATTGCTTCTGTAAAATGAGCACTTTTTGCTAAACATATTTCTTTTTTTTTTTGGGTCCAACTGCATTATGAAATGGTTTAAAAGTGGTTCCTTATGCATGCATCCTAATGTCTATATTATAGAATTTCCATACAAACAATATATAATTTGTAACTTGTAATTCTAATTTTGGTGGGATAGCATATTTTATTTATTCTGACAGCTGTATATACCTAATATCCATTCAGATGTTTTTTCCTATTAAAATAATGACCTAAGCCATGCAAGTCAAGAAAGGTTTAGGAGCAGGTCTCATAGGCTGAGCCCTAGTGGGGACACCTTAAGTTAGTAAAAATAGAAATGCAATCACAACATTATTTGAACATGTGTACTGTCACATACTGCCCATAGGCTTCCTGAGAGTACAGGATTCAGGTGGTCCCACTCTTCTTTTTTGGATTCCTTATTGAGGATGTGGCACATGATTAGTGTTTTGATCTGATGTTCACATGGTTCCCCCCGACCAATTTTGTTTCTAATAATGTAAAGCTGACAATAGACGTCTCGATTTTCCCCAATATCAGAAGTCTTTGATCAGAAGTCTTAAATCGATCAAACCATGCACCCTTTTCGGGATCCGTTTAATCACCGATTTTATAACAGATTGATTGGTGACGTAACTGAAGATTCGCTACACAAAAAAAGCGATCGGAAATTATGGTAGTGGGCTATGGCTTCCGTGTGTCGATCAATAGAAACAATCGCAAGTCTCTACCAACATCCTTCAATTCACGACCGATTGACTAAAATTTTCAGACATGTCCAATCCCTGCACAATCGTTTTTTCGTGCAATTTCTCGCCATTTCGATCAATCACACAGTTTATGCATGCATCGATTTCTGAATGATTGATCATGGTGATCGATAGCATTAGTCGATCTCTCATAAATCGCACAAAAAATCGGGACCTCTATGGCCAGCCTAAATGATAACTTCCTTTCAATTCTCATAGCTAGTTAACACTTTACAGATTAACATGGTTTCTCTACAAATTCATGTAATGATGCTCACAGGAAAATAGCTCTAAACTATTGCTAAATATATATTAACATTGGCGTAAATAATAGTTGTACCAGAAGTAGCATTCTGTGAGCGTACATGGAATATGATTCTCATCACTCCTTGCACAGGGCCTGTCTGCTTTGTGTAATGTACCTATCAATGTGTCAGTGTAAAATGATTCATCATTCCAAGAACCTTGTAGAAAGGGATCTGCCAATTTGTAAAATCTAACTCCTCCTAATCAGTGCAAGGCAACAGGATGTGAAGTTCCTGCCCTACACCTGATTAAAGCCAAATGTACACGGAACAGCTGGAATGGAGAGGAAGCATCATGCCTCTCTCAGCTGGAGACCACGGAAAAATAAAGACACAAATTTTAATTCAGGGCCTTGCTATGAAACTTATATTCTTGTATAACCTGAACTATTTGCTTTAATATCTTAGTATTTTGGGAACAGAGAACTACACGAAACCTCACACATACACATCCCATGTGTGTAAATGAATTATTAGACACTGGACAGTGTGAAATTACTCACTGTCTGATCCTGGGAATACTGACACCAATAAAATTGGAGCATGACTGCTTCTAGTGAAGTGTCCCATCTGTTTATAAATATCTCTTCCTTTTACGAAGTGTATATCGTTGTGTGTGTTGGAGTACAATGACTACCTCAACACTCACATTTTGATATTTTATGCTTATATCTAATAGCAAAACTGCAAATAGTTCAGTGTTTCCTAACATATAATTCTTGTTGACTTGTGTCACATGTTGCCATGTATTAGTTTTTTATGTGACTTATTAAGCCTAACCATGTAATTGATATTTAAAGTTTGACTTGGTAGGGTAAAGTTTTTCAATCTGTTATGCGCCGAAGAGACTGTGTTTTCCTGTCCTTTGCAAATAACGGTTGGGGGTTGGCTATTTTTGTCTGTGTAACTAGTGGAAAGATTTCTTATCACTTCCTGGCCAGACGGGAAGTAGAGTGTAATCTGTCCAATAGGTATACTGATGGTGGTAGTGTAGGTTAATACCTTTTTATATATAAAACATATTATGCAGTGCTGGATAGGCTGGTTATGCATCTTTATGTATGGGGTTAGACAGGAGCACAGTGTTTTTAAGCAATGCACAGTAGTTTGAATTTGATTCTCCATTTGCAGACATGGTGGCAATATAGAGAAAGTTGAAGTGAATAGTAGTGAATTCTGAATGTAAAATGTATCTATTCTGACTTTTAGACTGTATAGGAGCAAGTATAGACAATGGTATTACCAACTTGACATTCTAACCCTCTGTAGGTTTGACTGCCAACAGTTGGCACATACAGGAAAAGGTAATTGCAGCAGTGTCTGTTGGCAATACCTCCATAATACCATAAAATGTTGATTATATAGATCCTGTCTTTTTTTCTTTTCCTCTTTCTTTGGTGCTTATAATAGAATTTTTATATAAAATGCTTTAAGCAAAAACCTTAACAGCATTTTAACCTTGCTCGATTTAGGGCCCTTTCACACTATATGCATTGCGTTTTTACATCCAATGTTACCCTTCACACTGCATTTTAACAAACGCAGCGTTTCTGCATGCGTTTGTTTTTTTTGTTTGTTTGTTTTTTTACTCCCTGCTGTATGCATTTGTTCCCTTTTCATGCATTTTTAATTGATTTGTCAAAAATGCAAACACAGATGTAATGTGAAAACGCAGGCGTTTTTATATATGCAGAAATGCATGGCTATAAAAAATACATGCCTTTAACAAACCTATATTGTGAAAGGGCCCTCTTTATTTGGAGCATACATTTGTAGTCGGGTACCTTTTACATTAATGCATGTTACTGTCAAGTGATATTTCCCATACAAATGGATGCAGAATGATATTAAGGGAGCCTGCAACCCACCTCTTTTGACATCTTTGACATCTCATAAACCACTACTCCTTAAAAAGCCAGTAAATAAGGGGTCTGTCTGTTAACCTGTTGCAGTCAGTCAACCATAAAGGGACACTATGCGCTGTGTTGCATTTTTTTAATGTGTGCGGTTCTAGAGTACTGTGTTTTCTCATAGAAAACCAATGTTACCATTCACACTGCATGCATTTTTTCAGAATGCCCTGCTGCATGTATTTTTGATGCGAGCACATGTGTTAATGCATACCTTAAAAAAAACGCTTAGTGTGAAAGGGCCCTAATTTAAAACTTTTTATCCTATTGTAACAATTGATTATGCACAACGAAATTGGCACTTGTTAAATAAGCCTGCCAAACATGATGTATTAAGTATTTTAGAGTTAATTATTACTACACAAGTCAGAAAGAGAACGGAGTCTTACTTAAAGGCATAATTTAACAGTTAATAACACATTATAGGACAATATTTCATCAAAGTCTGCGCATTACATAAAAATATTTGCAAATGTAAAATAATTTTAAAGTGTTTAATTGCCTGTCGTATTTAATAAGTTGGTTATACATTTAAGATGACTGTTAAAAGTGATGATTACCAAAGTAGTTCAGATGACTCATCTTTATCCCATGCAGTTATATTTTGTGTGTGCCCAGAGATAACTTGTTGGCACAGCTTTGTTTTCCTGTAAGTATATTGTTTGAGTTTATAATGAAAGCACAGAAAAGTCACATCTCTGTGGAGCAGCCAAAGGAAGGACATGAGGCCACATTACCTCTAGAATCACTATGGCTGTTTGGCATCTTTTAGCAGCTGTAAATTACTCCCACTATTTCTGTTTTAAAAATGTTTGTGAAAGTTGTGCTGTAATTCAAACGTAGTATTTTCCCAAACATTTTGAATGAATAAAACATTCTTGCCAAATAACAATATTTTTGGACTGGGATATTTACTAAAATATTAGTCTCTGGGAATCACAGATCTTAATATAAAATTAACCTTATGGTTTCCCCGGAATGTGGATTGAAAATAAAATTGAAGACCTCGCATACACATCATGCATGTATGGAAAAACTGGATGTTTGTGACCTTACAAAGCCTCAATTTCTGTTTGAGGATAGATGCACTATTTCTTATTGAGTATTCAAGAGTTGATAAAGTAAGGCTAAGTTTACACTGGCGGTTCACAAAGCTAAAGGTCACTTTTTAGACACAAATGACACATGGTTTACTTCTTTATGACATATAAACCCTATAAAAAATTAAAAAGGGGTCTTTTCTGATTAGCTAAATTAACTATGAATGACAAATATACACCCCTGAATATACAATTACCAAAGTGAGGCAGGTTTTTTTTTTTTCTGGTCACCATCTTGGTGGTTATTCCATGGTTCATAATCTCTTACACAAGTGTTGACTTTGAAGATTGCTATTTCTGCAGTGTTTTTAGAGCGGGGTCAAGTATTGCTTAGGCAACAAAGCCTAAAAAAAAAAAAAGCCATTGTCCAGAGTGCTTACAAAGCATCAGAGGGATGTTAAGATATCAGTCAGGAGAAGGGTACAGAAGAATTCCCAAGGCCTCAAGCTGGGCATAGAGGTTTAGATTTCCCTGCAATCAATCTTTTAAACGATCGTGCCATGCAATTTTGGAATCGATTGCACACAGGCATCATACCCGGTTTTCCCAAAAATAAGGCATCCCCTCAAAAATAAGATCCCTGGAAAACTGGTCAGGGAGTCTACCAATAGGCCTACAACAGAATTATAGGAGCTGAAGAAGTCTGAAAGTTATAGCAAAACCTTCAGGCTTCTGCTAAAAAGAGGAATTTCATCTTTCAGCATGACAACACCCCAAAGCATTCATCCAAATCAACAAAGGAATGGCTTCACCAGAAGAAGATTGGAGAAGGTTTGGAGTGGCCCAGCCAGGGCCAAGACCTGAATCTGATTGAAAATCTGTGGGGTGATCTTAAGAGGGCTGTGCGTAGGAGATGCCTTGGCAATCTGACAGATTTGGAGTGTTTCTGCAAAGAGTGGGCAAATTTTGCCAAGTCACAATGTGCCATGCTGATACTCATACCCAAAATGTGCCATGCTGATGGACTCCTAACCAAAAAGACTGAGTGTTATAACAGCAAAATGTGCTTCAACAAAGTATTATTTTAAAGGTGTGCACTCTTTTTCTTTCCTTAACCTAAAAGATTTCAGTTTTTCATCTGAGTGGTACAGTTTATAAGTCACATTAAAGGTGGAAACATTTCTGAAATTATATTTGTGTCATTTTGTACAGCACAGGAACCTGACATTTGTAGACTTTTTATATCCACTGTATGGACTAATAGTTCCTGCCTTTTTTTAATTTGGATTCTATCCTACAAATATTTTTATACAGAACTACAGAAAGACCTTGTAAAGTAAAAAATGTTTATAAAAGCTATTCCTTATTTAAAACGTGTATGTGTTTTTTTTTAATCTTTAACAGGTGTTTGAAATATAGGACAATTAATATGTTATCCATCAAAACACCTTTTGAGTTTTTACTCAATTTAATTATCAATATCTTAAATTAGATATTTTCCCATAGTGAAAGCATGAATTCATAATGTAGTTGGAATATTGTCTTCATTCTTCCTAAAGACCTTCCACTACATTCATGTATTAAATTGGGTAGGGCCAGCCTGCCATTGAATCTCCCACTCATATCATAATGAGTTTATATTGTTCTGTAGTTCCAAAAAAAGGTGTTTGTTTCTATTTAGAGATGTTCCCTTTGTATTGTGACATCATGGAACTAGCCTAGATCTGTTGTGTGTTGTATTTATAGCAGTCTGCAGCTCAGTTTCATAAAGCAGGTGGTGTACTGATCAGAGCCTGGGGCCACATCAGTGTGTGTACTGTGCCATGCTTGGCAGCTACACTTGACATGTGCATAGTAATTATAAATGTGGAAACATTTTATTTTATGTTTTCCAGTAGACAAAAAATATAACTATAGTTTCCCGTTGCTGAACTTTGAAAACTCTTCTTTCTGGTCTTTGATTCTTTGGCTAAGAGTTCTGTCTTTTGTTAGATTGTATGTCTAATGTTACATAAGTTGCAACCTGCTTATAGTTCTGGGGACAGTTAAAGTATGTTCTGATACTTGTATTGAAAGAAGCCTTAAGTAGATCTTAAATGTTGTTTTCAGCCCTGATTATCGGCTCTAGCCATGAAATAAATTTAAACCCTACTGTCATATACAGGTGTTGTGGTAACTGGTTGGTGAGGTTGCTTTCTGAAAAATTACCAGACACTCCAGTTTGCGAGCACCTGTGTCCCCATGACAGGTCTTTTGGGCTGAAGCTCAAAAAGCACCATGAGTGGTTGTGCTAAGTGCTCGTTTACTGGGCGGTTAAATACTGCCAATGTGAACAAACCGCAAGGGCATGTGTCGATTGTGGTTTCCCGGTGGAATCAAGGTGTGCGTAGGCCGGCCAGATTCCCTGCTGCTCACAGGCAGTTTGGAGGCAGTTCATACAGCAGAGAAAGATGTGGAAAATGTGTTTTCCTGCGTTTTGGCGACACGTCTGTTGACTTTCAATGGAGGTGTCTCCAGCAGCACCCCACGGTGCTT
The DNA here is from genome assembly GCA_036250615.1 of Ptychadena robeensis. NCBI lineage: Eukaryota > Metazoa > Chordata > Amphibia > Anura > Ptychadenidae > Ptychadena > Ptychadena robeensis. The sequence continues at coordinate 69,505,939 of CM070036.1, read as the reverse complement.
CTTTGAAGATGCAGCAGCCCACAGCTTTAAAACTGCACCACAGGTGTTCAGCTAAGAATACGCAGAGTGGACACTGTCCCATTTATCAGAATGGGAAGTGTTGTCCTCTGTGTCTTTTTCCACACTGCTTCCGCAGCGGTAAAAAAAAGCCTTAAGCCCCCCCATACACCTTACAATCTTGCCATACAATTTCTGTACAATCAACTTTTCTTCTACCAAACTCATGTAATAAGAGGACCTTTCTATACCTTCCAATCACAATGTTTTCTATACTATATCGTTGTTGGCGTCTCTAAAGGAAATTGTATGAAGTGCTCAAAAGGTGTATGGGGGGCTTAACACATACAAAAATTCTTGGATAGAAACAGATTAATAATGCCAGCCCCGTCATTTCAAAGTCTGATCCAAGATTTTATATCTGTAAATACAATATAAGAAATAGCCAAGGCATTTCTGGACCCATCAGTCCTTCCCCAGGGCTATGAGAACAAAGCAGAACAAGACCATATAAATTAGGAATTAATCACCGCTCTTGGTAGCAGCAAGATGCAGAACAAATTGAAAGATAATACATTGCAAACAAAATTATAGAGACTGATCAGATGTTTTTTTTTAATATGTTCTAGAGTGGACACTATTTTTTTTAATTATTCTTAATGTGCTCATGTTGTGTTTTAATTGTGTTTGAATGAACTTCAAGGCTTGCTATATGACTAGGTTAGAATGAAGTTCACACTTTAAGCCATTAATAGGAAAATGCAAATATAATGCTTTATTCTCTTCTCATATTTATATGTGCAGAGGAAGAATAGTGGAAGCTGGGTGGGCACATGATTCACTTTTTAGTGACAGACAATGACTACATAACTGTAGTAAAGAATTCCATTTGGTTGAGACTGCATGGGAGTAATGCACAGAGGGCACTGTGCTGGATTGATGATCTCTGTGAGATGCTCTACAACTCGCCAAATATTATCTGCTTCATTTATCACCTTCTAAAACGCTTCACTCCCACATCAGGATAACACATAGTTCATGGCTGAAGTCTTGAGACTTCAACTGAACCTTTTCCATGAGGGACACTTATTTATTTTCTTACTGACATAATTGATGTGTTTAATATGTTGAACGAAGAATTGTCATTTAGTTCAGTCCAAGCGTTAAATTTTTATTTTTAGTGCTGTTAGAAGTCCCAAATGAAGTGTCATTGGTAATCTGTTGCGATCAGTCAATCCAAAATTATTTTTGGATTATAGGTAGGTGGTTGAGAGTTAGGCCATATTACAGTTTGTGTCTTGAAGACTCTTGGGGCTTGTCCCCACTTAGAAGACCTTCCGCTGTGCCATACGGTTTTAATTGCGAAGCAGCGACCGCGGGTGGGTGATTTGTGTAGCGATTGCGTGCGGTTTAGGATGTGAATTTTGTTGGTGGGTGGGATATTAAAATCATGTCCAACCGTTTTCGATCGCATCCATAGAGGATGGATCGCTCAAGTGGGGACAAGCCCTAATCGTGAGATCCCCTTACAGGTTCCTATCGTTAGCATTAGAAGTATACAGCAAATTTAACTATTGTTGTTTTTTGCAACAGAGAATGCAAAAGGAAACGTGGAAACATCAGGAGAGAGTGATACCTAAAAGCTTTCAGTGGCGCCGCTGGGAAGGTGGAGTTAGGAAATCTGCTGGGGACCAAGAATATTTGCTAGGTGCTTACAGTACTCAAATGCATCAGCCTCTTCACCCCAGTGCAGAGTAGTCTCCAAACAGTGTTCTATAGTGGTTCCCAGGAGAACACAATGTTAATTTAGAACTAGGGCAAAAAAAATCCTCTAATGAGTTTGAACTAACAGTCCATTGTTGAAATGCAATTATATATTATCCGATCATATGACGTATGTAAATATCCTTTGGCTTTATTAAAACTGCATACAAGAGTAAAACCATTGTTGCCATTATGTGATGCACAATTCTGCTTACATTGTGCAAACCATGCTCTACAGCTTCTATATATTCAGACAGCATTGTCAGAACATACTACCTGGATTGTATTGCTTTTATTGTACCAGAGCAGAAATGAGGGTTGATGACCATTGTTGGTCATAACATGAACCAGCAAACCAAGTACCCTCAGGGGTTTAATCAATCTGAAATGTTATCAGGGTGTTTTTATACCTACTTGTTACAAACCTAGGGGAGTGGGGGGAAAGGAAAGTCTTTGAAGTATATAAATTAGATTGTATTCAATTCTATTGAATTTTCTTTACATATGGAAATGTTTTTTTTTGTTTTTATACTGTTAGCTTAACAGGTAGCAAGTGGAAATCTCAAAGTTCGTAATTTCTAGTGACAGTGGCCAACCGCACAAGTAAAGCTACATGCTTGCTAGATGAATCGAACATTTCCCAGTTCTGTAAAGGTACCCATACACGTTGCGATTTTTCGTGCGATTATAGCGCTTCCGACCGATTCGGTCGGGTGGGTCGATCTTTCGGGATTCCCAACATGCAAATGTAGTCCAACCGATGCTGTTTTTAAAAAAATCGGCCGAAAAGTCGGTCGGGTCCCGAATGAGGATGCCTGTAATTTTTGGTAAGTCGGCCACTTTTAAAAGATTCCCAATCCAACTAGCCGATTGGTCGGTCGGGCTGTGAATAATCGGGGCCGAAAAGTCGGGCATCCGACCGACTTTTAAAAATGGCACTAAAGCATAAATCGGGCGTCGAAATCGAATATCGCATCGGTCCCCGAAAAATCGCAACGTGTATGGGTACCTTTAAGCTGTATGAAATGTAATTCTTTTGCTCTTTGATGCTTTCTCACATGCCTATTGTTGCTTGCTTTGCTGCCTGAAATTTCTTATATTTAGACTTATAGGACAGTTTGAAAGATATTGTTTGATTTCCGTTGAACAACTTAACGATAAGCTGACAGATCTTCAGGATGTGCTTATCAAAATACAATTACACCCCTAGAGCAATCTTAAGTACTTCCTTCGTTATTGGGATCTCTGATTCATTGTGACATTATTACCCTAGTTATTTTCTATATTATTATTCAGGATTTTATTGGGGGTTATTTTTGTTTTGTTTTTTTGTCATGGATCAAACTCAAACATAATGCATGGACAAACGGAATCTATTTATCATGTGGCAACTACATAGGATGCAGTTTTTTCTTATGCACATGTAAGTAGACATTCAAGCCTGCTTGTGTGTTTTAAATGTAACATGATGCAGTGACAGATCTTGCCTTTCTAAAACACTCCGAATAGGTATGCAGAAGAAAAGAGTCCATGAATGAAAAGGGGTTTTCCTAATAGGATTCTAGCTGTGCAGTACTCCTTTTTGCAATGAAGATGGCATTGCAGGACAGAAGAGGCATTTGGCTTTGTTTGAGCTTGAAAAGTTCAGGGACATAAAGATCAAGGGAAATTTAATTCAGAGTTAGAGGGTCATCTTCCATTTCTCTTGCATTAATCACTTCCACGGACATTCATTTCAGAGTAAAAGAAGCACATCACCCTCAGAGTATGACACGAAGATCCTTTCCAAAGCAGACATTAAGCTTTGAAATCACTCATTATATTCTGGAACTTGACTAAATTGGTGACATTGTTTTAGTTGCATGTTGTCTGTCTTGCTTGTTAAAAGATAGATTGCACAATTGGACATTAATTACACATCCTTATAAAAACTTGTTTTCAATTCTAGTTTGATTATTTTGGGTGATGCTATATGCTTGTGTACATACAGTATATGTATAAACACATACATGCTATAATGGAAACCGTGTCAGTGCATGCAGTGGAAGGAAAGAAGAAAAAACTAAATTTCCATATTTGCAGAACGTTTGCAGTACAAATGATGCCCTTTATTGGCTAAAGTCAATAAAGAAGCAAGCTTTTGGGATGGATGTCTCAGATCTCTTTTCTTCATAATACAATTCTGTTTTTTGCGACCTACATTTTATACACAAGGTACATTGTGTATAAATGTAAGTCTCAAAAACTAGAATTGTATTATGAAAAAGGGATCTGAGACATCCAAATAGCTTTCTTTATTGACTTTAGTTAGCCAATAAAGGGCATCATTTACACTACATTCTTTCTATATTCATCAATGGCCAATACTCTACTATATCCATATTCAAAATACAGGGAGTGCAGAATTATTAGGCGGTTAGGTGGTATTTTTGAGGAATAATTTTATTATTGAACAACCATGTTCTCAATGAACATTAATATCAAAGCTGAATATTTTTGGAAGTAGTTTTTAGTTTGTTTTTAGTTTTAGCTATTGTAGGGAAATATCTGTGTGTGCAGGTGACTATTACTGTGCATAATTATTAGGCAACTTAACAAAAAACTAATTTATACCCATTTCAATTATTTATTTTTACCAGTGAAACCAATATAACATCTCAACATTCACAAATATACATTTCTGACATTCAAAAACTCAAAAACAAAACAAAAACAAATCAGTGACTAATATAGCCAACTTTCTTTGCAAGGACACTCAAGCCTGCCATCATCCATGGATTCTGTCAGTGTTTTGATCTGTTCACCATCAACATTGCGTGCAGCAGCA
>CM070036.1:69483979-69494940 GCA_036250615.1 Ptychadena robeensis | reverse complement strand
TGCTAGGGAGGCTAATGTACTGAACCAGAATGAGGTTCTGTTACCACGTAGACGATTAATCGCCTCTTTGATCGCGTCTATTAAGTTGAATGGGCTGATCGCAGTGATCACGTTTTTTTCGGATCGCACCCATAGACATAAAAGGACGCTATTTTTTTATCACATGTGGACGCGATAAAAAAAATCACGAGCGTGAGAGGCGGCAGGAACCCTTTGCAAGGGTTTTGGATTAATTCGCTGATTAGAGTCTGACACTTTGAGCTTATAATATTGGACTTTTTCACAATATTCTAATTTTTGGAGATTGGCTTACAGTTTATGAAAAATCCATAGTCCTCAAAATAATAACAAAGGTTTAAAATATCTCACTTTGCATGTTATCAGTCTAGTTAAATTACTGAAATAAAGGAACTGTTGGATGCTGATCCAACTCTTCTCACCTGTAACGGTTAGCAGTTTAAATCTATATTGATTGATCTTAATCAACATATACATGGTATTACAATGTACATATGAGAATTATTTTGTTTTATTCCTTTCTGTTGTGTCTTTCAGGTGCAGCAAAACTGTACGCTTTTTGGATTGTGGTTAATTTTAGGGAAGCCTATAACCTGTTTGCAGTCAATGGTATTCTCTTCAACCACGAGAGTCCTAGACGAGGTTAGATAAACTTTTGCTTATAAACCGAGAATATTGAAATGGTGTATATAAGTTTGTTTCAACCTATTGCAGGCATGGCTAATGTAGAACGGAAAATCCTTTTTTCTACTTTTCTGTAATAAAATATACTTTTGGGGAAAAGTGCCCATATGTAATACGCATGTTAAATGGTTTTGGGAGAAATTATATAGTTAACATTTTACACAGTACAGTTTAGGGTGTCATCTGATTTACAGAACACCAGAATTTAATGGTGGTTACTTAGAATTTTGTAAGGAGGGGCAAGTTCTGTTAGACAGTGGATGTATTCAGGCAAATGTGAGATAACTTGTTTAGAAGTGGTTCATAATAGTATCTATTGATGTGCGGGATGGAAACACCCTACCTCAGTGTGTGGACCAGTTCTTGTTCCACAAATTATGTCAAGATGCTTAGCATCAGGAAGTCCTTGGTGCCAGCTTCAAGTGGGTATTGGAAAACAATTGCCTTAGTGTTGAAGGTAACCAGTATTTCCCCCTTTACAGGTTCTTCAAAACAATGAATACTTGTACTCTCTTTTAATGAACAGCAGAGTTGCTTAAATCCCTATATAATTCTGAATGCCCTCTGTTTCACAACCAGCCTCAGTAGACACACCCTTGTAGCTTTTCCCCATAAGATAAGAGGCTGGCAAGCATGCACACATTAGACAGCATCAGACAAAATCATAAACACATTCCAAAAGCAGGCGGAGACATGGTGTGGGAAACAAAGCAAACCACATGGTAAATCACTCTTCAAAGCTTTGTGAAATACAATCCAACAACTTGTATTGTATGCTACATTAATTAGATATAACCAATCTAAATTAAATTCCATAAGAAAAACCTTAAGCATTTGGTAAACTTATTTAATATATATGGAGACAAGTGTATATCGCTTTCGGTTGTATGCTGCAGACTTAACATTGCAGCATACAACAATCTATTGCAGCTGTACCCATATTTGATTTGTACACTGTATAATGGGCAGTAACAATACGACCCTTATTTATGAGATGTGCTGATTGTATGGTGGCCCACAAGTAATTGCTGATCATGTCTGTAAAAAGCACCAAGAATAATACTCTATTATCAAATTTGGGGAATAGCTCATTTAATGTACATTGCCTAATATATACATTTGCAAAAAACACAATTGGTTGGTCAGTCCCAGACTGGTTCACACCTGGGGTGGCTAATCCCAGGGATTTTAAGGCAAGTTGAGAGATAGTTGAGGTCTCCATATCTGTAATAACATTATCATTAAAAAAATTAATGATCATTAAGATTGATCAGTCTTTACAGTTCATATGTGTCATATGTCCAAGAAGTTTGTGAGTCTCAATGCGTTTCACCCTCTTAAAAGCACTTCTTCAGGAGAATAAATGTCAAGGTCACATAATCAAAAAAAGTGAGGAAGTGCTCCCATGCGTATGTGGTTCTCCTATACACGGGGAGAAGGAAAGAAGAAAATGCCCCCTTGGTGGGACTTTTAGGTGGAATGCATATGGTATAAGGTATAAAGTGGATCCCCAGTGATATACAACCATCCAATTTATCTGAAAAAATCTATTTATTGAACATTTAATCATACAATACAGCTAAAATCTGTATAGCCACAGAAACAATGATTGTTGCTAAATCATCATTTAGCAACCATCATTGTTTCTGTGGGGTGTAAAGGGTGTGTCTTGTAAACCATGAAATATGGTAATCCAAAAGTCTTCTGTCCATTACAGTGTATAGCTGTACAAGCTATTTATTTTCAATGGACTGATGATATTTTTATTGCCCAAGTACATATCATTGAAAATTGATGATTGCTTAAGTTTAAGGTTAGCTTTAGATCGTTGAGTTGTATTGCTTTGTGTGCCATTTGGGAGATTTACTTGACAGTGGTTGTTCAAACCCTTCACTATTTAATGCACAAATTTATTTTAACTGGAAAAATAGCTTTCAACAATGGCACCAAAAACTTCTGACAATACCAATAATGCTTTGCAGGGTTCATAAAATGTTGAGATCCTGTGGCTTCATGGAAAGGTTGCCATGTTGCTATGTAATAGAAATGTTATTTGCTTCTATTTTTAAACCACATAAATGCTTTACATGTACTTTTTAATGATAATAGGTTTACTACAGTTTCTATATTATGGCCAAAAACATGGACTGTGTCCCTATCACATTTCTAGATTCCCAGGCTTTATGTTCATTACATGTGCGGATATATTCCCAGGGTAAGGTGCTGATGACATCAGTGTAGATTTCTTTTGGCTGGCTGACCTCTCCCATGCCATGCTTAGAAGCATAAATGGAGGCTTTTCGAAATGTTTCTAAAGTTGTCCTGTATCTTTCCTTAGACCGATTACTGGTTTGATATCTGTGAGGTGCAGAATATTTTAGCAGACTTGTACCCGTCATAAATATTTCAGACCTTCATCAAAAGAATAGTAATATTGCTGAACAGGATTGGATGACATTTGTCATTTTACTCCAGTTTGTTTGCCAGCACATCATAGTGAGATGCAGAGCATCTTCCTTTATGTCTATATTGGAAGTCTTTTCTGTCCATGTTTTCTGGGTAAGTGGCTTATGGCATTGAAATGGAAAAATTAGCTTTATAGGCAGCTAACCACTTTGAGGAAATGAAAGCTATAGCATATCGTGATTTTTTTTTTTCCTTTGCTTCCAGCTAAGTTTCCTTTGTGACCAATGTCATTGCAACCGGGTCCATGTTGAGGATTGTCTATAGTATTGTTGGTCTGGTGACCATATAAGGAAGTTTGTTGCGTCACTGTGGCATTGCAGACAGATTTTTCATAGAGCACCTAGAAAAATAAAGATCATACCTACAAAGGCAAGTTATTTATAACCGCAGTGGTTAAATAAATGTAAACACGCTCTCACACATCTCACCCCCCCCCCATACCAGTGGGAGGACTGTGCAAGTCTGTTTCAATGCTTACCCTCTGATACCTTCAGGTAATATATTCACTGAACTTGCATATACTAATAAGCTGCTAAATATGTGCATATGGAATTAAAAGTGCAGTGTGTATAATAACTGCGGTGACCCTTGGGCAAATAAAAGCATTCGGTGGGGTAAAATCACATGAGATTATATTTTGACTAAAGCTGGCCATACACCTTTAGATCTGTCAGATATTCTTTAGCTCTACCAACAACTATGTAGTATAGCAGTGGTGGGCAACTGAGTTGATATGGAGGGCCACAAGTGCAGCCCTCTGCATCACTAAAGGGCCGCACATAACATCGATCCAGACCCTCCACCTGTCGACATATCTCAGCAGGCGGGGGACCAGATTCCGACAGGCAGTCAAAACCCGACAGCACCCACCCCCCTCCTGACCTGGTTTCCCTGATCAACATTGACAATTTTACTGATGTAGGACTGCCAAAGTTGATTAGAAAAGCTGGGTCAGCATGTGACCACTATACAGGTTAGTTGCTATGCCCTGTGCATTAACAGTTAGGTTTTGGGGGCCACATATGGAGGAACAAGGGGGGCCGCCAAACACCCAAAGGGCCGCATGTGGCCCCCGGGCCGCAGGTTGGGCACCTAGGTAGTATAGGGTCCTCTGTGATTGAACACAGGTAGACTTGAGGGTTTAGAAAGTCCCTGATATTACATGGATTTGGTAAAACCAAAAGGAGATCTAAAGGAAATCTTACAGATAAATCTAAAGGTGTATGGGGCCCCTAACTAGTATGCACTGCTGGAGGAATGAGTGTTTTTCAGAGAGTATTTCCCTTAATTTTCTCCCCAAAACCATGGGTGCTGCTTGGGTCTAGATCAAGGGTGGGCAGACTTTCACTTGTGGGCCACATTGGATTTTAGCCTTCGTTTGCTCACCCCTGGTCTTGTGTGCAATCTTTGGTATTTTGTGTATTTGTAGGGGAAACCCCTATAAAATTTTGCTGAGTATATTTTAACTGAATTACAATTTGTTCGAGTGGTAAGTTAGTTTAGCGATTCCCATGGCTGTCCTTATTTGTCTGACGGCCCTAATATCAATTTCCTGCCTACTAATTGGATAACTAATAAATTATGTTAGCAATTTAGGTGATCCTCGATGTAGTATTTTGGAATTGGAGGTAGTGAAGCTGAGCCAGGAATTAGTAGTGACCTTTCCGGCTGTGCCACCTGTCATGCGTCTGAAAATCATAAGAACTTCAGACTTGTTGGCAAGTTTTTTTTATTCAACCAAGAACTGTAAAAATGCCTAAATTGTGTTTTCACTAATTAAACCGTGTATATTGTTCAGATGACATATTTGGGTGTGAACAAAGTAATAAGGAAGATACAAGTAATAAGGATGGTGTGTGGCATTCAGGTCATGTGAGACAAGGCACAGTGTAAAGTAATTATGTATGTAGAGAAATCGGTGAAGAAGTGAAGTGATCACAAATGAAAATGCTGACTGGAAGAGGACTGTTCATGCACATTCCATTATTTTGACACACAGATAAGTGACTGGAACATGAAGGCTCTGATATACAGTACATATGGCGTCAGGCTCTGGCACTGCCGCTGATTCCTTGTGCAGCCAACTCTTACTGTTGCTCACTGGGAGATTTGTGACAGCCCATAGCAGCTTGCAGATTGGAAGCATTTGTCATTTTCTTGTAAATGAAGAGCAGTGGCGTCGTTTTAAATCAGTTGTACTTAATAAATTAGCCTTTCACTTTTTTATGAATATATCTAAATTGTTTTCAAATATTGCCTTTACTTCGAGCTTTATTTGTTGCAATTGTGTGCTTTGTGCAATGGTTGTGAGGTGTTAAAGATGGATTCTTTACATTTAAACATGCACTCCAAGGGCTAAATGCTTGTTTTTGGTCAGGGCCTAAAATCCATGGTTTGTTTAAGACCAATAAGTAAAAATGTTATGTTTTATTAATTCTATGTCTATTGATCCAGCAGTGGGAGCATATGTAGTTGGTGTGTTGAAATAAGCATTTTGGTCACAGGCTCTGTTGCCAAAGCTGCAACTGGTTAACTTGTCAGCAGTGACTACCAGATTCCATATCCTATGGCTCATTAGGTCCTAGAGTGGCAAGGGAACCATAATGGTAAATCACTGCACATACTAAAATAAAGTTAATTTAGTACTGTAACCGTAATGCCGGCCATAGACATGCCGAGCTGGAGCGATATCGCCCTCCGATATCGCTCCGGGAGGCTAACGTGATGACGTCCTCACGTTAGCCTCCCATTGCATTCTGGGGCCCCACAATCGGCCAGGCACCCTTTGTGTGCCGGCCATAAGCAGCGATGGAGACGCCGTCTTCATGGCTGCTTATGGCATCGGCTCCCATCGGCCAGAGATTTTCCGACATGTCGGATCTCTGGCCGGCCGAGAAGTGGGGCGACAGGGATCTGTCGCCCCATGTGGGCACATGCCGATAAACGGCCGGATTTTAACCTGACCGACGGCGAGAGCGCGCACGCCAGTCGGTCAGATTAAAATCCGGCCGTTTATCGGCATGTGTATGGCCAGCATAAGCCTAATTTACACAAATCTCCCTTTTCAAATCTGCTGGTGCCACAGTTTAAGTTTGAAGCTTATGACATTCCTAGACTGCAGAGAAAAGTTAAGTTTGTAATTCTGTAAAATGGTACAATTGTAGATAAGCGCTTTTAAGTAGTGATGGAATGTTCACTGCTTTTTTCATTAGAGACCCCAGTCTCAAGCGAGAAAGAGACCTTTTTTTTCCCCTTTCAAATTCCCAGCAAACAGGCAGATCAGACTTTTAGGAAAGTTCGATGTCTGTCTGTTTAACGGGGAACTTCAAATTTACTACCTGTTCACAGGAAATTTGGAGTACTTTAATGTAAATGTAATTTTGCATTATTGCTTATATACCATTATGTTGAGCACTTACAGTTTAATTTGGAGTTAATTTAGTCTGATTAAAATGTACTACAGCAAGAGAATATACATCAACGGACATACTCTTGCTGTAGTACATTTATGTAGTACATTTACTACAGTACATGTAGTAATAAATTTCTCTGAAAATTCAAGATGGGGAAAATCCAAAATAGTGCTTTAACATTAACTGAATGGGATCACTTTTTTCTTCACCTCTGAGTGGCATTTCATTCATATAGAATAGATATCCTTTCACTTTCTGTTGGGTGTACCAAACAGGAAGTGAAAGAAAATCCCCTTATTAGTCACAAATCCTCTACTACTGTATTCAAAATAGAAAAAAAAGGTTGGCCTTTTACTTTAGTCACTGCATGGTAAAATAGAGACTTTATAATGAAACAGATGACAGTTGTGACTTTGAAATCCACTAGTGATCTGAAATGTCACAGGGTGTGTTTCTGAACTTCTTAGTAACTCAAAACGTATAAAAAAAAAAATTGGCAGCATTGTAGTATACAAGATCCAATGTGAAAACCTGATGGAGATTATTGGCAGGAGTGTAATTTTAACTATTGGCTTATTGTTTCTTTCCTTGTTTCTGTGAACGCCTGTCATGGAAACCGCACAAAATGGCTTGGCTATTGTTCCAGGCCGTATAGCTGCAAGTGATTGGCATCTTGGCGGTATGCCACAAAATCCGCACTTTATTTGAAGCATGCAGTTGTTAAATAATATCCACTAAAAATAAAATTAATTCAGAGAGCTTCATAAAACAGGGTAGTTAATAAGGCCATAAAACTTTTCTGAGGTGCTGTAAACAGTGAACACCTTGGGCTGTTTGTATTTCTGAAGCAGTCCTCCGCACACAAAGGAACATGCGACCTTTCTAGAGAAAACTATCCTCCTGTGATTCAGACCGCATTTATGCGCACCGTATGAACACATCAGACCGTGATGTGTTCATTCATATTTTTGTATAAAAGTGTGTCAGTCATTTTTGTTTTCCAAGTAAAGTAACACTGAATAATGGACTAAAAAATATATAGGATCGAGTAAGCTCAGATCTCTACATTGTGGGGTGGCTAGTCCCTGAGACTTTCACGGCACAGATATTAATAACACGGATGTGAATAAATAAACAATATAATTTATTGGTAGGCACCGAGACATATACATCAAGCATAAAAAAATCCCATCCATTACAGTTGGCGTAGATAAAAACAACGCTTCCACAGTAAACTCTTCCATATCAGGTCCAAGGTAGGTTATACCTGTAGGTCATACCCGACGCGTTTTGCCCAGCTATGGGCTTCATCAGGGGTAGATCAAGGCTGAGATAGTTCCTCTAGAAGCTTACGTTAAAATATGTCTTTTGTGTCCTGGAATATATATAAATACTGTTAATACATGTCCCGTATTACAAATACAGTCTATACTGTCCAATAGCTGTCCTAAGTTTTGATGGCCTCAAGAGGGTCATTCATATTTTGTTATAGTCAATTCACATTTATTCATCATATCAACATGTCTTTAAATTGTTTACATACAATATCAACCTCTAAAATCGAATCTTTATATCCAAAATAATACACAAAACATAGGTCGCGGTCACCCGCTTGTTCGCGTACCTGGGGAGAAAGAGTGGCCTATAGATGGTCCTGTTATCAAATATTGGTCATGCGGATCAACAAATCTGGTTCAGAGTGAGGGTCATATCATTCAATCCTAACGGCACATGGGGTCCCCACACCTGCTAGGAATCCTGCGACTGGACTGCACCTCCTTCCCCCTCCCCTGTCCGCAGGGGGTTTCTTGGGGGTGTCTCCCCCAAAGAGGAAAGAGGAGGCAACAATCTCACCTGTGTGACCAAATAATTGGACAGTTAACTAGCGGTCAAATGTTCAAGTGGTCAGATTAGAGAGAAGGGTAATGCTTTGCAGTGATTTAAGCTGACCATACACCTTTTGATGTCTCTGTCAGATATCCTTTAGATCTACCAACAACTATGTAGTTAAGGGTCCTCTGCGATTGAACACAGGGAGACACGATGGTTTTGAAAGTCCTTTATATTACATGGTTTTGGTAAAACAAAAGGAGAAATCTAAACGTGTATGGCGACCCTTAGTTTTACTGGTCACTTATGTGAAGTCAAGCTAAATCCAGAAGTCCATTTAACATTAAACTTTCTGCTCAGGTTGACTTCTCTGTTGCGCAAGGTGGCTTTGTGTATGTATATCTGTATCTGTATCTATATGTGTATGTATATGTATAATAAAAAAAAACCTATATGATGTGTGTGGAGAATAAGGCTTCACTGGAGCGGTTTGGGAGCAGATAGGGTGTGTTTTTTAGATGTGCTTGAACTCCCATTGTCAATAATGGGTCCATCTCCATAGGCGCGGTGCGGCCATTGAAAAAATATGAGGTTTTCCACCCAAACGTGTGATTAGTCTATTGACTTCAATGGACTAAAATAAACTTGTCGGTTAAACCATGGATAATTCAGACAGAAAACACATGCTTTTCTGCCTCAGCCTAAGATATAATGGATCACGTAAAAGAATATGGTCCCAATAGCACTTCATAATGTAACCCTATTCTGTACAGGTTGGTTTTTAATAGTTCAGGATGTGCTATTTACTATATCTTCTAGTCCGATGCCTGCCAGCAAATTGGTGTTATTGTCAGCACCTCTGTTTAGAGATGCCTGCATTATTCATTGAATTACTGTTTAAATAATGAGATCTACATCCCCATCCTGCCCTGAGAGAGACAGTAAAAGTCATTACATTGTAGCAGAATCCCCACACAACAACAGTTTGTATTACTAATCCAGAGAAGGGATCATTTGAGGATCAATATAATGGTGTGATGAGGATTCCAGATGTAACTGTATAGTTGTCCCTGAGATGTGGACTACCTGGGTGGTTCCATCAGAATAACTGAGTGTGTAAGATATGATGCAGTGTGGTCCTTGGTGGAAGATGGCATGCAATCTAGGTGCCATGTTGCCTGTCATTTCCAATTCTTGATGTGCAAGCTCAAGACCCCCATACACCTTACAATCTTTTCATACAATTTCTGTACATGTATCAAATTTTGTTCTATCAAAACCATGTAATATGTGGACCTTTCTAATCCTTCCAATCACTATGTATTCTATTAGGGAGGTCACTATACTACATAGTTGTTGGTAGATCTCATGGAGATTGTATGGATCGATCTTAAGGTGTATGGGGGGCTATAGGGATGACAATAAAGTTGTTCTAGTTGATTTAATTTAAATTACATAAAAAAGAGACCAATAAGAGAAATGCTTTATGTATATATTAGTATTTTTCTGTATTGAATTTGGTCATGCCAAAGAAAGATGTCAGTGCTTCCCACAGCCAGCATTTCCCAAAGGAAAAGCCGTCTTTTTCATGACCTTAGTTTTCAGAACCAGCATTTGCCGACATTGTAAATAGATTCACTGAGGCATGTAAAACATGTAGTTTGCAAACTTCTATATTTAACCCAGACATATTTAGAAGTGCTTTGAAGTTGCAGTTCTGCTCCTAGATTGGGGATTAGATGTGACACATTATTCTCAGATCAAAAAATAACTGTGGTCATATAGGGTGATGCATCATATGCAGATTATTTTGGTTATTTGGTTGTGTGATGAATGAAAATATGAAATGCTTCATATGTGATACAGATTTTGCATAGCGAAAACAGGTTGGTTTGTAGAACGAAGTATTTTTTGGAAAACAAATCTTCTGTGCGCTGATTAATAATGATGGCATTTGTCTTCCTACTTTGTATGGCGCTTGCAGTTTTGGGTTAAGTCCTCTAAATGTCCTGAATTAAATCACTTAAAGATACTTTATGTAGGTTGCAATGGAAATTGTTACAAAGCAGAAATGTGGCAGACTTACCATAATCATTTATTTGGAACATGTGCTCTGGGAATTTAATTAAGATATATTTGAATGAATTTAAGATTGCTCACTGGTTCTTAGTTTTGCCCTTTTATCAAACCCATGGTTCCCTCAGCTAAGAGTGGCATGGAAGGACCTCCATTTTATCACATGTTTGTTTAATTTGATTATGTGATATTGCTGCTCTGTTTTGCATATCAATTCTGTGTCTCTATTCTGGTCTACAACTGTATGATTCTTGATTTGGCAACTGGCCATTGTCTAGAATAGTAGCAGCTGACCACAAGCCCTGAGAACAGCAATTGCTCTATTGGGACTTTACTGCAGTTGGCTTTATTGTGTTGCGGCGAATGTCATCTTTTTTGGGATAAGGCATATTGAATTTGGCTTGACCTGTCTAGCGGTTTGCCCGTATCGCACCATGGTGTTCCCCCTCCCTCCTTGCTTGTAGGCTGGGAAAG
>CM070036.1:69417723-69448685 GCA_036250615.1 Ptychadena robeensis | reverse complement strand
CCCCCTCCCCCGCCGATCTCCCTTATCTTTTCAGGTAAGCAAGTCGCATAGAGCCAGTGTGTCCATTATCTTTTACATCCACTTGCCCCTAATGCTTTTCTTTTCTCTAGTTGTAGCTTAGCAATTTCTTAAATTTTTTTTTATAAAGCCTAGGATCTGCCTAAGCTCACCTGATGTACAACATTTCCTTCACTTTCACTCCTTCACAAACAAAAATTCAATACAATGAGCAAATCCCAACAGTCCTTTGAAAGCTCCTCTTCTGTATTACAAGTCAGTGATGTCATCACATGCTCTCCACAAACCTATGGAGATATGGTTTCCAAATTGAAACCCATTACATAACACCATATAGTGTTCATAGATATTATTGCAGTAAATTAGCCCCCTGAAAGATTGGCCACTGTCAGGGCTTAAGGGAAGTATATTTTTTAGGATTGTTTATTTCCTTATGTAAATAAAAAATGTAGGGTTTTTTTTTCTGGTTTTTTATCTTTCATGTTTTTTTCCATAAGTTAGTTCAGTGTCTTATGCTTATAAAGTTCACCGTCTGAGTTTTTATTCTCCACAAGTGTAATAGCTGATTATTTGTTATTAATGTTTTTAAGTACAAATTAAAAAAAGTAGAGACTATTGCCTCTTCAGATGTATGTATTTTCTGTGAAATCCATAATGTCAATGTTGAATTATGTTTGGTTAGTGCTATTATACATATTGAATGCTATCCAATTTTTGCATGGTCACACTCAGAGCAGAACTGTAATCCTAATTGAGAACCAGTGGTTCTCTTGCATTCCATAATCCTTAATATGCCGGACTGTGATGGCAAATGAGTTGACTGTGTTATGTGAAACTTATAAGAAAATTCTAATATCACTAGAGCCATGAAATTCCCCACCATATTTGGACAATGTTGTTAGGTTGAACCCAAACTGCTGCCAAGAATCGCATTGGCAAGGGGGAAAAAATGCCACTCAAATGAAGACATTCTTTTGGAGAATAATTTGTAGTCTATTTTAAAATCTATTGAATCACTGTCTCACTTAAACTTTACGTCATTATCCATGCTTGGCTATTGGTATTTTTGTTTCTGTTTAGTTTTTTTATATATATCCTTAACTTCTCATTAGGTATGTGTACATAGCAACAGTGTGACCACTTTTATATCTTTTCTTTTCTTTACTCCTTCCTTTTGGTGATCTAAAGAAAAGCTGATCAGAAG
Organism: Ptychadena robeensis; assembly: GCA_036250615.1. NCBI lineage: Eukaryota > Metazoa > Chordata > Amphibia > Anura > Ptychadenidae > Ptychadena > Ptychadena robeensis. Next base: position 69,447,463 of record CM070036.1, on the reverse strand, counting down.
GGTCAATAAGGAAATATCCATGTATAGTAATAAAATGCTATAACCTCATATAACTGTTGCGAAGCGAATCACTGTGTTGAATGGTCTTTCTTTAGAGGAATAGAAGTGAGAAAGAAATTTAATTTTGGTCGATTCGTTTTTTAATAGTGATGAGCGGCACAGGCAATATTCAAATTCACAATATTTCATGAATAATTCTTCTAATATTCGATTTGATATTCGCAATTCGAGTGTATGGTATGGTCGCATGTGGTATTTATGTTCGCATTGCGCATATAAAATCGCAGTGCATCGCCATAGGCTTCCCAATGCATAATATGCGAATATTCTAAATCTAAGCCATAGTTGTGAAATTTGCGAATTCTCGAATAAACGATATTCGCAGAATATATTTTCAATACGAATATTCAAGCTCAACACCATTCTTTAACAGTTACCTTACAGCCCACTTAATTAGGCAACATCCTTCATGTAATAAAGTAATTCCCCCCAAAAAAACATGTTAATGTTGGGGGAAACTACTTACATTAGAAGTCTGTTATGCAGAAACATAGTGATTCCAAATTTATCTGTTAGGAGTTTATGTAGTATTGTAGACTTTAGATCTGTTCTGTTTTTACAGTGAATAGTGGTTGTATTGTGTGTGTGGGGGGAGATGTATTCAAAATTTACTTTAACTTGCCTAAGAAGGGTCAGTGGTTGTTCTCTGCTTTAATGCTTCATTGTTCCTACTGCATAAACTATAACCACTGGTTCACAATAAAGCCCTGTTAGATTTACAGCCAGAAAAAAATGTTCCTCAGATAAAGTAGCAGCAATTAAAGGCTTGGTTTTGCTTGTATAATAAATGTATTGTTTGAAGTGTAATATTTTTCCATTCGATTAAAATGCCCCCTCTGTATGAAAATCACCTCTATGAGGTATACAGACCACATACATTGCTTAGCTGTCTGCATGGCATTAACATTAAATGAATGTGTGAAAGTAATAGCCACTTATTTCAGACTGTTGGCAAGTGATGATACTCATTTTAGTCACCCGCCTAAGTCTTTGTGTCATAAGCCTTTGAGATAATATTCAAAGAGGCTATTTAGCAAGAAATGTGATTAACATTTAAGATGTCTTAAATGTACTGGTTCACAGGGGGTGAGGGGGAGCTGAGGTCATTTTGTCCTCCTTATGGTTATTCTATTCTGTGGCTGCAAAAGATATTAAAGCGGACCTATCACCAGAAATGGTCAACTTCATGAATGGCACTAGAAGTGCCCATAATAGGAAGGAATGCATAAAACCCCCCAGTAAGGGGTAATTTAAGATCCCTCGCAGCCCCTTCTCTCTCTGCCTATCTCCCCTGGAACTCACTGCAGAGATAGATGTTAAATCTCTAATCTCAGCTCTTCATTAAACTGATTGGAACATATTTTCCTATAACAAACCATTATAAACACCTCCAGTGGCCACTTGCAATATTGGACCCGGAGTTGACCCCGGTAGGCATGGCATAATTATAGAAACTCTCATAAGATTCCAGGCAACAGTAGGGAAGTACTTTTTTTTGGATTGTGGAGCGCTACTCCACCATTTTACCAGCTCAGAGGTAAGTCAAACTTTTATTTTTTCGCGTTTGCTGTCCTGAGCAGGTTGTGATGACTGTGAGGAGCAACTAATTGGTAGTAGTTCTGTCTTTTTAGCACTGTGCATACCAACATACATGTATCTGGTCTTTTAGAGGTATTATATAGGCTGTTTAATGCATTAAACATAGATGTAAATCTTTTGATATCGATATTGTATATCAATTGGAAAGTCCATTTGATCGGAATCGGTGTATTACAACTTCATGCCCAAAAATATATGTTTTTTGGATCATTTCTTGTTCCTTTTCTAAAGCTGGCCATAGTTGGTTCAAGTTGAGACTGATTACGCGGCAGTAATCGATCTGCTGTGAAGTCGGCCGCAAATCGAATGTGCCCACCTTAAATAAGGTGCAAATGTCTGACATGTCTGCAAATTTTAGATAGATTTCATTACTTTGGGTGGGGGCCATCATCCCCATCCAAAGTAACTTCCGACACACAATGGGTGTGCGTCCAATTCTCTGCGCAATCGGCCATGCATGATGTCAACAAACAGGTCGATCTGCTGGGAAATCGGGTAAAGAATCTAGAAATCTATGGCCAGCTTAAACTGTAGATATATGAAGGCCATGGATTACGGCAGCTACTTCTATGAATGTCTGTGCATTTTATTTGGAATGTTCATAGGCTGTATTGTGCCAAAATAACTGCATATAGCCATGTATTTACTAGTATGCTCATCAAAGAAATACTTTTACATAGATTAATGCATATTAATAGATTTAGAGCACGCACTAAATATAGGTTAGAAATTATGTTTGTTTTAACCAATTTCTTGTTCTTTTGGCTTCCTGAAATCGTAATACAAACCTAAGCCGAAATGTCTGCAATTCACAGAATTGCTGATGTTTTTGAATAATTACAGCGATAGGCTGCAAATATCTCGCTGAAAGTTCTTTTGATGTTGCTGTTGTGTAACAAAGTCTTCCTCTTTTGGAAGAATAAAGCACATGGTGAATATAAAGTGTGGCCTAAGATGATCATCTGATATGTCTGGTAAGCGCTTCTGTGAGACTGGGTTGTGAGCTTGTTATTTTTATGAAAATTACAGAAATGTTATACTTGCACTTTTGTCTATATTCCATACATTCATGGTAGTCCATAGTCAGCCATGAATGACAAGAAAAATGACTGTGTAACAGCTGAAAAAATGCCCATAAAATGGCTTAATACTGAGCTAATGTACAGACGCCCCATAGAATTCCATTTATTTTACCAGACCTGCCATAGTAGATCTTTCTGCTTGTTCAGAAAGAGCCGGCGTGCCCTTCTACTGTCTTCTGATATGAGATATGAGGGGGTTTAGGAAATTCTGTCAATATCCCTACTTTCAAAATCACCAGGGATAACTCACATGTGCTTTTTGGTTTATATAGATTGTTATATTTATATAGACTTTATTAGACACCCCTTTCTAGTACCGGGTTGGACCCTCTTTTGCTTTCAGAACGGACTTCATCCTGGCATAGATGCAACAAGGTATTGGAAACATTCCTCAGAGACATTGATCCATATTGACATGATAGCATCACGCAGTTGCTGCAGATTTGTTGGTTGCACACACATAATGCAAATCTCCAGTTCCACCACATCCCAAATGTGCTCTATTGGATTGAGATCTGGTGACTGTGGATGCCATTTGAGTACAGTGAAATCATTGTCATGTTCAAGAAACCAGTCTGAGATGGTTCAAGCTTTATGACATGGTGCATTATCCTGCTGGAAGTAGCCTTCAGAAGATGGGTACACTGTGGTCATAAAGAGAGGGACATAGTCAAGAAAATGTCCCCCACACCATACCACCACCAGCAGCCTGAACTGTGAATACAAGGCAGGATGGATCCATGCTTTCATGTTTCCAAATTCTGACCCTACCATCTCAATGTCGCAGCAGAAATCGGGACTCCTCAGACCAGGCAACATTTTTTCAATCCTCTATTGTCCAATTTGGGTGAGCCTGTGCGAATTGTAGCCCCAGTTTCCTGTTCTTAGCTGACAGGAGTGGCATCCGGTGGGGTCTTCTGCTGCTGAAGCCCATCTGCCTCAAGGTTTGACATGTGTGTCCATAGATGCTCTTCTGCATACCTTGGTTGAGTTACTGTTGTCTTTCTATCAGCTCAAACTACTCTGGCCATTCTCCTCTGACCTCTGGCATTAACAAGGCATTTGCGCCCACAGAACTGACGCTCACTGGATGTTTTCCCTTTTTTGGGCCATTCTCTGTTAACCCTAGAGATGGTTGTGCGTGACAATCCCAGAAGATCAGCAGTTTCTGAAATACCCCTCTGGCACCAACAACCATGCCATGTTCAAAGTCACTTAAATCACCTTTCCTTCCCATTCTGAAGCTCAGTTTGAACTGCAGCGGTTCGTCTTGACCATGTCAACATGCCTAAATTTGCGTCAACAAGGACAGTTGGACAGGTGTGCCTAATAAAGTGGCCAGTGAGTGTATATAGATCATACAAATGGAACTAACCTATAGAAACATTTTGTATTATGCAATTTGTCATTAAATAATAATGGTAGATGGGTTATAACATATTTGTTAAATTTGTTCAGGTTTGTAACTAGTATAATGCAGTATAGTGTATTTTTTTGAACTTCACACTGCCACACTTCAGATATTGTGACATGTCCCATGGTACAAGAAATACTATAAACCATTATAATGGTCAAAACAGTTTGATATGGCATGAATATATGTTTCAGAATGTGTTAGGTTCTGTAATGCATTCATATCGTAATCTGATATTGATTCACTGAGCAGATGGCTGTTTTTAAAGATCAAGTCTTATAAATGCCTTAAATCAATATACTTTTTTTAAAGAGAATTATACAAGGACATTAAAATATCCGGACCGGACAAGGAGTAGGAATGCAGCGACAAGGTCTTCCTATGCTCTTCTTTAGGGATGTAGTTGATGGTAAAATGACAGCATGGTACAAGATGATAGAGGAGTAAAAAAATCAGACTGTTTAGGGCTCTTACATTTTAGAGTTATAAAGCACTGTCCATATGTTGTGTTTTTATTTTTCTTTAAATAGAAGCTGTTGAGATGTGTTGTTTACTCTCTTATCCCTTATAATACACATTAAAGCTGATGTAAAAAAAAAAAAAACAGAAACAAACATCCAGTCTTCATCCAGGGACAGCAACCCATAAAAGTAAAAAAAAAAATCTCCTTTCCTGCCTACTAGCTGCCGTGCCTGGAGTGTCTGGTCCTCTTTGCGGCAAGATGGAGGAGCAAGACTTTTATGGGCTTGCTCCCTCCACATATCCAACTTTGCCCCTCCACGTCACCTGATTCAGATGCGTGTGCATGGGTACATGGGAATAGTGTACATCAGCAGGGCACAATACCTTTTTGGCTGATTTAGAAATTACAAATGTATTTTAAACTGTGCACCATATACAGTGCTGCTTGAAAGTATGTGAACCCTCCAGACATGGTCACTGTTTGTGCACCTTTAAGAACCTTATTCGACATACATCTAAAATCCGCACTATTGTAAAGCCCCTTCCAAATAGTAACACAACACACACAAAGATATATCTATTTCATTATTTAAGTAACAAGGAGGTTTATGTCCCAAAACTGAAAATCTTATCTTGTCATGTGCATAAGTATGGTTGAACCCTTGTATTAGTAAGCTTGTGGCTCCTCCCTTTGCAGCCATTACTCTTACTAAACGTCTCCTGTAACCACACCCCAGTCCCTCTCACATCTGCTTATGGGATTTTGCCCACTCCTCCTTGCAAGAACTCAGCCAGTGAGAGGACGTTGAGTGACATCTGGCATGTACCACTTTTTCAGGTCTCTCCACAACATTCATTGGGTTAGTCCGGGACTTTGACTGGGCCAATCCCGAGTGTAAATCCCCTTCTCTGAGCATTTCTTGTACTCTTTCTGGAATGCTTTGGGTCATTGTCCCTGTTTTGCATAATCCATCTTCTTCATCCCAAGCTTCAAACTCCCTGACTGATGGCATGAGATTCTGTGTCGAAGAATCTGTTGATAACCCGAAGATTCAATGATCGCTTTGACACTATGTAGTCGTCCAGACAAGCCCAGCGCAGAAGCAGCCCCAGACTTTCACATTTCCACCGCCATACTTCAACTGTTGGTAGGAGGTTCTTTTCTTCCATATCCGTGTTGATTTTTCTCCAAACTGGTCATGGTCCCAATCACAACCTGTCTGTCCAGAGAATGGACTTCCAGCGGCCTCTGTTGGTCTCAATGTTCTTGTCAACAGTTGAAACGGGCATTTTTGTGCTTTTTTGAGAGCAGAGCTTCCTTCTAGCAACCCTCCCTGAATGTCATGGCTATCAGGTTTCGTCTGATTGTAGACCATGCACATTTGGTCCCCAGATGCTGCCAGAGAGGCCTGCAACTCTCTAGCGGTATTTGGGTTGCCTTTACTGGTTTATTTTTTTTTCCTGGTGCTTTCTATTTTTTGATGGTCGTCCACTATCTAGGCAAAGTTTTGCTGTATGTTTGACGGCCCTCCTTTGTAATTTATCTGTCGTACAGTGGATGGATGTGCTGGATCTTTGGAGATGGTCTTATAGCCTTTCCAGACTGATGGCTGGTCACTACCCTCTTCATGTCCTCGATATCTCCTTTTCTCTTGGCATTGTTGATTTGTATGGGACCACGTTGGTTCAGTTGGTTTCCTCCTCTTTAATTAGTGAGGCCCAAAAACCTTTTCAAGATGTCTCATTTCAATTGGTCTGCTTAAGTGATTGATTAAACACCCAAATTTGATTTCCCTGCGTCTTTTAGCCTGCTCTACGTAACCAATGCGCTGGGGGTTTCACTTACTTTAGCACTACACAAGTCCATGTTTCATTTAGTTTTTGGGCAACTTAAACAAAACCTACTAACCAAGTACATGCATTGATGAACATATTCTGACATTTCATGAATAAACACCTGGTGATGAATGCGAAAAATCATGGTTGAAACACAGAAACATCTACACCACTTGAGGGGTTCACATACTTTCAAGCAGCACTGTATACTCATGTATAAGCACACTTTTTCAGCCCAAAAGATGGGCTGAAAAAGCTCCCCTGAGCTTATACTTGAGTCAGCCAGGGTCCACCTGTCTAGGGTCACTGAATCTTAGGCATGAGCAACCTCTGTGAAGCTCAGTTGTGTTCTCCGACACCAGCTGATGTAATGTAAACAAATAGCACCGCACTGGTGGCCGGTTACTGTTACTGGTGACCTTTTTGTTGTTATTGGAGAAGGAAATTAATAGAAATTTAAATACAACACTCCACAACTTGTGATTCAAAAATGAAAATAAGTTTCCATTCCATGTATTGGTCCCAATAATAATAGTAATAATAAAATAAACTTTTTTTAAATTAATTTTGATGTTTGAACATAAGAATTGCCTTGAAAAACCCATCCTGTAATAACAATAAACCTGTGTTCTCTTAACTTTACTGAGGTTGTGGCACTAAGATTAATCCTGTTTGATTCATTCCTAGATGCAATGGTGCTGTCCCCCAGCTTATACTCGAGTCAATGCGTTTTCCCGGTTATTGTTGATAAAATATGGTACCTTGGCTTATACTCGGGTCGGCTTTAGCTAAATACCCTTTATTTATATATATACTTGAGTATCTATAGGTCAACTTCAATGTTGCCTAGTTACCTAACCTTCCTCTTTGTTGGAATTTTATACAGGTCATATTTATATATATTTCAACTGTGTTTAGGTGTTTAGTCATCTTTAATAACCATCTGCATTGTGTATACTACCTAAGTCATTATAACTGGCTTAAAGCAAGTAGATTCCTTAATGAAACAGTTCAAAGGTGGTACGTTAGGTTAGCGCTTACACTCTAAAGTTTGAACGCAATTACAGGAGCTTTTACATAGACACAGGCAAGACATGCTTTCTTTCTCATTTGCTGCAAAGCTGGGAACATTTACACCTCCTCCTGGGAGGTATACGTTTTCCATCTCGAACACGTTTGCACCAGGCTCAGTCTGAACTTTAGAATAAATATAATTTACATTTTTGCCTGGGGTTAAGTTTAGCCTGGGGGATGGAAGTTTTAAATAAATGAATATAATTAAAATCGTAACTACTTAATTTGCAAAAAAATTTCCAACAAGGACACACACAAGCAGACAGATATTACTCCACTGTGTTATAGATGGTAACAAATGGGTAGCAAAGGATTAATGTTTTTTATGGGTTGTTTGGGTTTTTTTTTCAGTTTTTGTTTTTCCATGGTAACAGTCCTAAAGCAAGAAGCCCAAGGCATTACTAGGACACAATTAGTGTCTGTACAGACCTCATCCTTAACTTGTGACTGGCGTGGTGTTCCTTATGTTTCTGTGCCAAACTAAAATCACAAACAAGATTCTAGGCTATGTCTGTCCATAAATAAAGATTTCTTCAGAAGACACTTTATTTCCTCGGGAATAAAATGTGAGCTTAATCAGTTGACTTTTAGAAATCAAATTGGCATTGCTGTCAGTTTTCTGTATGCTGTAAATGTCAATCTTTGGATAATTGTGGGTTTGCAAGTGTTAATACTACGCACAGGTAGCTGGTGCTTGAGCTGTCTTTAATTATAGCTTTCCAGCAATGTGAAGGTGGCACTGTTTGGGAAAGACTTCCAGCACAATCAGAGAATGGTATAATTTTAATAAAGTACATGTGCGGTATAAAGTCACTTTAATTAGTTTAACTGGTTCTTGTTTTGTAAGGAAGGGTGAGGTGGTAAAGGCAGGGCTTCCTCATCGAGCATCTGCCCATTTACAGCGGAATGCCATAGATCAGAACAAAGTAAGGTGTTGTCAGGTTGTAATGTTCCAATTATCTGTTTGGATTGCAGTGTGTATAGAAACAGACACTTAGTTCAGTTATGACAGATAATCATTACCTACTCTTTAGGCACTAAGGAAAACTTTTTCAAGTTCTTTTTTAGTAGCCTTCGTTCATTTGGTTTCTGTGACCACCTAGATTTTGTGATGCGTTTTTCAGTATTACTGAGTGGTGAAACTCGGGGTGTAAGTAGTAGTAGGTGAGCATTACTGACCCTGAAAGTTTCATGATTATACTAATAATGGTTTTCGTGCTATGAATGTTCAAAGTTGAAGTGCCACACAGGTGTTGGTTTTGCTTCTACAGCACAGTGGAGAGGGTGTGTCCCCTCCTGCGTTTGTTATTGGCTGGGATGATGGAGAAGCATCCCGTAGCCATGGTAACACTGCTGTGAAGGAGTGGAGAGATCTCTCTTCCCGATGTCATTCTCCTGCTTCTGTCAGCCAGCACGCAGCCTAGCATAGATCCGGGGAGCAAACCTACCGGCTCCCGTAGATGGTCCACTGCAGCCCCCTGCCTGCGGCACCCGGCGTATAAGACGACCCCCGACTTTTGCACACATGTTCTTGTGTTCAAAAGTCGTCTCGTACGCCGGAAAATACGGTACCTATAGAGTGAAAACACGGGTGTTAAGTCCACCATTTATGTCTGGAGGTTCGTGAAACATATTTTCATTTAGGACTCAATTCACACAGCTTTAACAAAGTTAGGAACATAATCTAGTAGTGTCTTTATAATGTTTAAATCTCAGTAAAATGTCCCAGTCGGGGCTGTTCTTAGATATAATGATGACTTTTATTGTCAGTCTTTCATCTGCTGCCTCTGTAAAAGTTCTCAGCTACAGCTAGAGGAGTACAAACAGCAAACATGTAAACCGCTGTTTGAAAAAATCTTTGCCGATTTTGGCTATTCTGCCAAGTCCACTGCTGCCATGTGTGCTGTGTAATACTTGTCATCTCAACTGAGTCATTAAAAGGTTTCCCCCTAATGGTACTTTGAAGTGCTGTGACAGCTTGAGAGCATCTATAAATTGCCACAAACAGCATTTAGACCAAGTTAGCTAATTGCTTGCTCTTTGACTTATTAGGAGTCGGTGAGTTAAATAATTTGTCACATGTGTGGCTTCTAATAAATAATGTGACTTGCCAGTTTGCAAGCTGTTCTTTGTATGATATATTGGAAACCTTTTTAATGTTGTCATTTGCAACTTGCAAATGCTTTAACTGATTACTACAAGACAGAAATACTTTTGTCCCTCTTGCTCTGAATGTAGACACTAGCTGAAATTTATTGCAACAAAATACTTGTTAAAAGCAAACTACATTAAAAACATATACACTATTTTGTTATCTGAGATTGCTTTCTGAAAAGTATTTTGTAGATAACATGAAGTGAAAATTGTTAAGCACGCTTACTATACTAATACCTACATGCATTTGTTTGGAAAATTGGAGGACCACCTTGAAATGATAGGGGTCCATGCTGATGCTAAGAGGCTAAGGTTTTAAGCTACACAGGCCAACTTTTGCACGATCAGTCTTGGCGATGTATTGTGGTTAATCATGTATCGATCCATTGTTCCACCACAGTGTGATAGTAAAACACGATCGAGTTACGATCCTACTATGGAGCGTAGTGCGATTGTAAAATTGTACTGTGACATTTATGATCATAATTACAATCTATTTTCTTACGATAGACTTAAGTGAATCTCTTTAAATTGATGCAATAGAAATATCAAACAGTGTATGGCTAGCACCTGGGTGTCCAGGAAGGGGGTGCTGGCAAGCCAGGGGGGACAAAGAGAAGTGGATGTTTTTTTTTCTTTGCTATGGTACCCATTGCCCCAGGTGACCTACTAAGAGTCCTACCCCCCCCCCCCCTACCAAAAAGAGAGTAGGTTTGTGTAAAGTTAGCAGTGACCCAAACTTTGTCCTGAGCACTAGAGTTCCAGACAATTGAATGCTGTATCATGTAAGGTGCAACCTCTGTCTTTAATCAATCCTCACTCCTCACATACCTCTTCCTCCACTCCTTAATTCTAGAGAACATGTATACAGTTATCAGTATTACAGAGGTGGGCTACAAAATTGCTTTGATAACAGGCACACCCCTTACCCTCTTCAAACAACCTTTTTTTTTTTTTTTTTTTTTTTAAAGCACTGTTAATGCAAAGGAAAAAGGCAAATGTGTGCCTTTAAACATGGTTGTCAGTTTGTTGTGAGAGCGGGTTTTGTTTCTTTGGACAGAGAAGGGCTTTTAAATGTAATCTTTTAGTTTGTATAACAATTGGAATTGGACTTGTTGCTTTGTTTTATTGATCTTTTCTAATGCAAATAAGAATTTTCTGTGCCAAGCTTGTAAAACAAGGGGATAGTTTTTGTCAGATGGAAGGAGGCTGCTGCTGTTAATCAAAGCATCTGCATATTCATAATGCATGTTTTCACTTTCTTAAGCGTGTAAGCTATCGAAGGAGTGTAGTTTTTCTTTTATTTTTGTTATGTCTGCGTATATCTCTTTGCTTGCACGTTATCACTAGGACAACACACTATAAAAGTGCCAGAAACTCTAATACAGCAAAGCAGACATGTTACAAACAGCTTCCATCTGGAGTGGTTTAACGTTGTTCATCTTTAACTCTTGATACTTTATGAAGTGAACATTGTGTACTGTATGCCTGACGGATGTGTGCACACATTTGGGGGATACTTTTCATGAATTACTGAGGTTTTCAAATATAGCACATATATATTTAAAACATTTCTCCAAACTAGATCAGATCTAAGCTTATGAAGGATGATATTTTACACTAGAAACAGAAGCTTTAGTTATCTTACAAAGTTATTTCTTGTGTTGAAGATGGAATTCAGGCTTACTATGGAACGTCGTGTGCCATTTTTGTATAGAAGGGTAATTTACCCCCCCCCCCCTCCCCCATTTCATTAAAAAATATAGAAATGGACAAATCCTATATCTTCTAGTGGGCTTTGCTGCTATTCAGGACTCTTCTAGATAATTGGAACTCATTTTATAATCTGTGGACACAGTTTTACGAAACCGAAACAACATTTAAAAAAATAAAAAAAGGTTTGGCTGTAAATCTTTGTTTTGCGGACCTTTTTTTGTTTGGATTAACTGAAGTCATTAAAGAACCATTTCTAGTTGTATTAGCCTGAAGAAGGGATCTGCAAAATCCTGAAAGCTTGCATCTCTAATGACTTCAGTTAGTCAATAAATTTATCACTTGAACGCCAAACTCACTAAATTTATCGATGACAATACAGTACAACACACTACTATTTTTTGGATTAAGGTATTTCTATTTTCAAATGAGTTTTGGTGGGTTTTGTTGATGAAGTCGTTTTTGTTTTTTGATATGCTTTTGAATTCTCTTGCTAATTTGGTTGTAAACAAACCAAAATCCATATACTGGCAATATGTTGGGAGAAGGGGGTTTCTGAGGGAACTCTTTCGCTTAATAATTTTTCAGGCAGACACCTAAGTTAGCTTTCTTTTTGCCCAAAATAGGGTCATAGTTTATTCATGATTTTTTTTAATTATATAAAATCCATCTGTGTAATCACACATCAATTGGTAAATCACAGTATTTTTTCCATATAGGAAAAGGAGAAAAAAGGGCCTTCTACAGGTGGTGGTCCTCGTTTTCCCCTATCGCGAGCTATAAAAACACAGACCAAACCATTACTGGGAGGTCGTTCGCAAGTTGGATATGCAGGGATGTTTGCTTCAACGTGTTTCGTCCTGTAAAGGACTTTTTCAAGAATCGCCCAAGCACTAGAATACCAAAAAATACATATATATGATTACCATGAATTTGTCAAATTTTACAGGCATTTTAATTTACTCTTTGAGGCTAGATGGAACGCTTTGTTTACCTGTCCTTTTTTGTGTGAGGCCATATGTTCTTTACATCATACCAGAAAAAATCCTTCCAATAATAGGGAGGTATGATTGCTAATTTGGTTATGAAAGGGTCGTGAGGGTTGGGTATTGTCACTTTTCTGGGCCTGCTAACCTCACATCCAAGATGGTGGCACCCTATTTAGATACAAAAGTTGTTGCAGCTTTGCAAACAATAGGATTAATAGAGTAATTAGTGTTTAACGATACCTAAAATGTACAAATAGTTATTACAGGTGGGGGGTAGTCCCGTAGTATATGGGTGTGCCCTAGCCAGTAAGCGTACAGAAGAAAATGTATTACCCTAAAACCTAGGTAGACAGGTACCCAGAAAAGTACTAATATTCTGGCATTGCAGGCACAGAGTCAAAATCCAGTTAATTTAGGTATAAAAGGTCTTTGATTCCCCAGCAATGTATTGGTCCACTGTTATTACAGTGGTGGTTCGCTAAAAAGGACCGTGTGGGTAGTTCTGGTGTGTGGCAATGGTCTCCATATATAGATGTCTACACTCCAAGTGTTATCCACCAGTGCTTAGTGTAAAAGGCACATCAAGTGGTACAGAAGATCCATCAAGCATGTCAAACATATAAAACGTTACAATATCATTGAGCACTGGTAGTCTCCACTCTCCTCTGACCATTGGACATTTTGTGATTGAGAATTTCCACATTTTGACACCCATGCCCAAAGTTTTCTGTATGTATCTGTATGTAATTATCTGAAAATGTGAGACAATGCAATCATTTACCTGGCTAATACATCCTTAGATTTCTTACCGGTTATAATTCTTCTAGCAGAACTTAGTTGAACACCTCACCTGTGCGTTATAATAAGCTCTGTAGATAAGGAAAGGAACCATTCACTATACATTTTTATATGTGTGGATTTGGGCTATATAATCGTTAGAAATACTAGTATGCACAAAGTACATTCTGCAGAATGTTAGGCTGGCTTATGAAATGACTTCACCTTTTTCAACCTCCCAGCAAAATTTTAAAGTCCGTATGGTTCAAAAGTATGTAAAAACAGTGAACGCTTTGTTCCCTGCACCGTGCATATATTTATCTGGTCTGGAACAGGCATTAATCTTTAATTACTGTATAAACATGTAAAACAGGTGTGGAATAACTACACTTCCAAATATGCAATGTTTATCTACTTACTGGGTGTATGTGTCGGCTTTGCTGTTTGAAGGGTTTCACCTTGCTAAGTCCAATGGCTTTGGAGGGGAGAGGACAGACAAATGACCAAATCCCACATAAAAGCAATTTTGCTGGTTATAAATTATGTAAAAAACAACATCCTTCTGCTTAACTTTGAGAGTATAAGTTGAGACATTGGGCAGTTTGCTGTATAAAGTAGGTTATTCAATGCACCGTGCAACCTCGGCCTTGGTTTTCTCATAGGCCCTGCATTGGAATTGTGGTGTGAGGCGACATAAAGCAGCATTTTCTAACTGCTATGAAAAAAACAATGAAGGCTCTGTTAGTAGGAACCGCATTACTGCAGGCCGACCTCGTTGGGTGGAATGCCTACTGAAACCTAGCTTTAAAGCTCTTGGCCTTCAAGTGAATTCATTTTGCTCTATTTTTGTTTCCTTAACCTCAGTTTTTTTTTTAAGGCTTAACCCATGTGAAGCCCCTTTGTTTTACAGAAGCAGGACATGATTTTGTTACTTACTGTAGAAATTATTGCTGTAATCAAATAAAGGTTATGTGTGTGTTTTTATGTATATTGCCCTTTGTACCATAGAGCAGTCCTATGCAGGCTCATTTGGCTATTCTTGCAAAATAGTGCTAAATCCTAAGGCCACACATTTTGTAAATACCTTGCATCCATACCTAAAATGTTATCTTTCTATGTCTGATCTGACCGAACAAAAACATTCTACCTGATAAACCTGCAGTCACAAGTTTTCCCAATTTACGTTGACAGTCAGTCTTGTATTTTTAAACCTTGGTTAAGCCCCCCCCCCCATACACCTTACAATCTTACCATACAATTTCTGTACAACCAACTTTTCTTTTACCAAAACCATGTAATATGAGGACCTTTCTAAACCTTCCAATCACTGTATTCCATCAGGGAGGCCACTATACTACATATAGTTGTTGGTAGATCTAAAGGAAATTGCATGGAGTGATCTATAGGTGTATGGGGAGCTTAAGACATATATTTTTTTCTGGCAGTGATGATCACATGGTTTCTATTTAAGTTTAAATTTTCCACATATTTCGTCTTGAGTGTATCCATTACAGGAATATAGTGTAAATGTCCTCCGTTTCAGGTGGTCTGCAACCACACACCAAAGATCATTATTCCTGTAAATTTATTACTGAGATGTTTGTGCCTTGTCCAGTTCTGGTTGGACTAAATTCTTTTCCACAGTAAATCAAAAGGGATCTGAAGTGTGCATTTCTGGGAACTCAAACAGAATGGGAAGAAAAGCACCCACATAGCAACACAGAACATGTGAGTTGTGGTCTTATATTTTAGGGTTGTACTAGTGGTTTTATGTGTACCATTGCCATGTAATGAAGGTTTTGCACACGCTACTGGATACCCTTTTTACTGAAATGGTTGATGCATACAGTGTGTACTTGTTCACATGTAAATCTTTAAATGTTTTACGTTCGGACTGTGTAAAGAACAATGTTAAGACTGCAACATTTTAGGATATCTGGTAAAAAATCTTATAACTGTTTGATTAGCAACAGGTCAGTAACATGATCTTAAGCATCCCTAAATAGATTCTGTGAAGTAAAGGTGTGGAGTTGAACAACAGGTCACTGTACGAACAGGGTTCTCAACAGAAACATGCACAGCAATAGATGGTCATGATTTCTGGACCTTCAATGCATTAAAAAAGGCAACTTAAATTTAAACGTTGGGCCCTTTCACACTATATGCATTGTGTTTTTCAAACGTGGGAGTTTTTTTACTGCACGCGTTTTTATATAGACAACTAATGTTACCATTTACACTGCATGCATTGCGTTTTTAAAAATGCAGTAATTCCCCATGCGTTTTTAAAATAAAAACCCTGCTGTGTGCATTTTTTATTAACTTTTCCTGCATTTTTCATCGACTTGTTTAAAAACGCAGATGTAAGGTGAAAACCGCATGCGTTTTTGTATATATGCAGAAATGCATGCCATAAAAAAATATTTATATAGTGTGAAAGAGCCCCTTCTACACATTCTTCCATAAATAAATTACCTAAGGACCAGTAGAAGATGAAAAAACTTTTTCTGTTCCCAGCTGGCGGGTGTATTTGTGCGGATTAATGACTAATGATATTGTCAAGTAGCGTCATCGGCCACTGTGGCTAGGTCTACGAGTTGTGACGTCATCACACAGACATCACCTTCGCGCTAATACTAACAGAGCGAGAAGGTTTTGTGCTTACCGGCAATCAGAGGCAGAGGCCACATGCACATCAGTTTGCACGGAGAAGGTGTTGGGGCGCTGACCAGCATGCATGCTGTCTCTAGTCTCTGCCAAAACTGGCAATCGTAGGTAGAGACTATTTTCCCTAAGGTCGTCTTTTCCAGGACAGCCATAACATGAGAGATGGAGCTCCACCTCCAGAGGGAGGAAACAAAAACGCCCACCAAAGGTTTAAATATCCCGCTCTCTATCCCCTTGGCAGGCTTTTTGTTTCCTCCATCCGGAGGGGAACAAAACACCATGTACACAGCGGGGCATGTTATGGCTGTCAGCGTTTACTTACAGTGTGGTAGCCTGGTGTCCGATCCATAGGGACGAATGAGAGCCTTCCGCCTGTCCTGCCGGTGGGGAACCCATGCAAGGAAAGCCCCTTCCTCGGTGCCATGCCTGGTGAAGGTCCAGCCTCGTTCCGCAGCCTGATGCAATGGAGGGGTCGCGCGGTCTTTTCCTCCCCACAGTGGCCCCGTGCAGAGTTCAGCTGCTGGGTGCTGTTGGGGGCTTGTCCCTTCGTGATGATGGAAGCGCAGCGAGCGCCAATCCATGCAGTCGGGAGGCGTGCAGATGGCGTCTGGCTGCTGGTACACAGCCTGATTGACGCGAGGGGAAGGGGCGGAGGCAGCCGCGCTCTGCTGATTTCCTGGCTTCCGGTTTCCTGGAGGGAGCCCGGGAGAAATCAAACAGGCTGCAGTTCTTTAAAACGAGCAGCTCGGAGCAGCTATGGAGGCAGAAGCAGAGGCACCCGCGGGGGCCAGTGGCACTCAGGTAAGGAACCAGCGTGGCTAGGCACCCTTTCACCTGGAAAGGAGACTCTGGAGTGAGGCTGAGCCTTTTTGTTTTAAGGCCAGAAGTTTTTTTTTTTGTTGTTTTTTTTCTGAGCCCCTCTCTCTTGGGTCTCCTTTTTTTTGTACTGATTAAAGGACAGGCTAAGGCTGATTTAGACCTGACTCCTTTTCAGTAGTGTCATACCTGTATTTACTGCTGTTGGGTATGCCGTTTGACTTAGGAATTGTGCCTTTTGTTTTCCTCTGTCCAGGCAAGCAAGTCATCTGCTAAAATGGACAAGGCTAGCTCTTTCGCTAAGAAAAAGTGTGCTACTTGTAATGTCAGATTGACAGATACCTCTAAGCCCCTGTGCCCTAAATGTTTGGAGAACCTAGTTAGGGAGGAGGGGGCCGCAGCAGCGTCAGGTAGAGAGTTATTGACGAAACAGAACAGCTGACAGGAAAAAGGCCTTCCCGGCAAAGAAGTCCAAGTTTCCCGTCAAGCGGCCCTTTCCTAGGGGTAGATTTGGGGAGTCTAGAGCTAGAGAGCCCCCCAGGAAGAAGCCGTGGCAAGCAGCCAAGGGGAGAGGGCGGGGTGGCCCGTTTACTGCTCCCACACCTGGCAAACCTAGTTGACTCCTCTCTGACGGTAGGGGCGAGATTGAGTCAGTTCAGGGAGGCATGGCTCAAGATTGCTCCAAACCCCTTTATTCTCAAGATCGTAGAGGAGGGTTACCATTTGGATTTTGCCTCTTTCCCCCCACTCGGTTTTTCCTAACCTCCCCGCCAAGGGACAAGATAAAAGCACAGGGTCTCCTCTCTGCGGTCTGGGAGTTAGTAGACCAGAAGGTCCTGCTACCAGTACCAGGGGAACAACAGGGACAGGGGTTTTACTCCCATGTGTTCGTGGTCCCGAAGCCTTCAGGGAGGTTCAGACTTATCTTAAACCTAAGCAGGCTGAACCTCTATCTGAATTACAGAAAATTCCGAATGAAGACAATTTTTTTCGCAAGGAATTTTCTGTACCCAGATTGTTTCATGGCCTCTGTGGATCTGAGGGATGCGTATCTACACATCCCCATCCACGGAGATCATCAGCAGTTTCTGATGGGAGAACAAGATCCTGCATTTTCAGTTCCAGGCCTTGCCGTTCGGCCTAGTCTCAGCTCCCAGTGTATTCACGAAGTTCATGGCGGAAGCCCTGGCTCCGCTCCGGCTAAGAAAAATTATGGTCGTACCTTACCTGGACGACCTTTTGTTCATTGGCTCGACCGAGGAAGCTCTGCGGCAAGACCTGGAGTTTGCTCTCGGGTTTTTACAGGATTTAGGCTGGCTGATCAATTGGACCAAGTCCAGCCTGGAACCTGCTCAGGTGATCCAGTTTCTGGGGTACCGGGTCGACTCGGTGGCTCAGAAAATTTTTCTGCCATCAAAAAAACAGACAAAACTAGTGTCGGCGGTGACAGAACTTCTCCATGGGGAGGTGGTGTCCATCCGCAGGGCAATGGGTGTAGTCGGGTTGATTGTCTCAGCCATCCCGGCCGTGCAGTGGGCGAAAGCCCACATGAGAATGTTACAATCCCAGGTGTTGCTACAGTGGGATGGGGAAACATCCTCCCTAGAAAGAGTTTTTCGGCCCACGACATGGGTATTACGGTCCCTATGGTGGTGGCGCCAGGAGACGATTCTATCCCAGGGGTTACTATGGTCTTCTCCAAGCCCGGTAGTATTGGTCACAGACGCGAGCTCTTGGGGTTGGGGGGCCCATTTGGGAGACAGACTGGCCCAAGGCAGGTGGTCGTGACTAGAGGCAAGGTGCTCTTCAAACTTCCGGGAGCTCCTGGCGGTATTTTGTGCACTGAAGGCTTTTCGCTCATCCCTCAGCGCAAAAGCAGTTCAGGTTTACTCAGACAATGCCACTACGGTGGCCTATTTAGCCAAGCAGGGCGGGACCCGGTGCCACTCTCTCAGGGTTCTGGCAGGAGATATTTGTCGGTGGGCAGAGAATCAGGAGTTGTTCCTGTTGGCCATTCATCTAAAGGGGACACTGAATCGAAAGGCAGACTTCCTAAGCAGACATCAGGTGAGGGAAGTAGAGTGGTCCTTACACCCAGATGTGTTCCAGCTGTTAGTCGAGCCCTGGGGTCAGCCAGATCTCTTTGCCACCCCAGAGAACTCAGTGTCCGCTTTTCTTCTCAGTTACGCGAGGAAAGGCCCAGGCGTTAGACGCCCTAGTTCAACCTTGGGTTTTCCACCTGGCCTATGCATTCCCCCCGTTCTGTCTCCTTCCCAGAGTCCTCCAGAAATTCAGGAAAGAACGGACAGATCTTATTCTAGTAGCGCCTTATTGGCCCAAGAGAGCCTGGTTTCCAGAAATCCTAGACCGGGCGATCGGGCCCCCGTTACCTTTACCAGACCGCCCAGATCTGTTGCCGCAGGGTCCCCTTCAGTCGAGCCAGCAACCCTCGTGGCATCTCACAGCGTGGCTTCTGAAGAGCAGGTTCTGATCCTTAGAGGTTTTTCTACTAGAGTAGTGGGCACGTTACTGGCGAATAGATCTTACGCGTAGCAACCTTTCTATCAGAAAGTGTGGAGACTTTTCCAGAGATTCTGTTCTGAAAAGGACATCAGCTACTCGCTCCAATCCATCTTAGATTTCCTGCAGCAGGGGGTGGAATTGGGTTTGGCCGTCAGTACCCTGAAGGTACGGATTGCTGCGCTCAGCACCTTCCTCGATTGTAGATTAGCGGAGATCCCTTTTGGTATGCAGATTCCTCAAGGGAGTGTCAAGGTCTCGGGCAGTCAGGGTGGACCCCTTTCCACAGTGGGATCTGTCGGTCATCTTGGATGTTCTCACCAAGGCACCCTTCAGCCCTTCCAACGACCTCAAGTGGGTGACTCTCAACACTGTCTTTCTGGTGGCCATCACATCGGCGCGCAGGGTTAGTGAGTTGCAAGCACTCTCCATTAGGCATCCTTACCTGCAGATCTTCCCTGATAGGGTGATACTTAGAACCGATCACAACAACCAACCAAAGGTTGTTTTCAAATTCCATAGAACCCAAGAGATTGTTCTCCCATCCTTCTGTTCTAATCCGACCAATGATAGGGAAGCGGGGTTCCATCTCCTTGATGTCAGGGAGGCGCTTCTACAGTATCTAGAGGTCACGAAGCAGGTTAGGAGTTCATCCTCCCTCTTTATAGCACACTCAGGTGTCAGGAAGGGCAGGGCGGCTTCTAAAGCTACCATCAGCCACTGGATTAGGCAGACAATCACAGAGGCTTATGCTGCTGTAGGTTTAGCGTGTCCATTAGGTCTCACCGCACACTCTACTAGGGATTGGGCCACTTCCTGGGCAGAAAGGGCTGGAGCGACTCCTGAGCAGATTTGCAGAGCAGCTACGTGGTCGTCTTTCACTACCTTTCATTGCCATTATCGGTTGGATCTGTTGTCCATCCAGGATCAGGCTTTCGGACGCAAAGTTTTGCAAGCAGTGGTCCCACCCAAGTCCGGTGAGTGCTCGTTTGTCCTCTCATGTTATGGTTGTCCTGGAAAAGACGACCTTAGGGAAAGCTAGCGTTAGACTTACCGGTAACTCAGTTTGCATTAGTCTTTTCCAGGACAGCCGACTTCCCACCCTATGGTTCATTTGCACCATGTTATGGACTGGTTATTGAGGGGATAGTGGGTAGATCTATACATGTAATTTTTTGTGTTCCGCTCCTGATTTTACTCTACTTAACGACTGCCAAGGGGATCGAGAGCGTGATATTTAAACCTTTGGTGGGTGTTTTTGTTTCCTCCCTCTGGAGGTGGAGCTCCATCTCTCATGTTTTGGCTGTCCTGGAAAAGACTAATGGAAACGGAGTAACCAATAAGTCTAAAGCTAGCCATACACGTGTCGGATTCCATGGCCGATTGATCACTGATCCGATCGATTCCGGCGATCTCAGTGGGAATCGGAGCTCCGATCAATCGGCCAATGAAGAGTATCCGATCGCTGCATACCACCTTGTCTCACGGATTCCTGGACGATTCAGTGTCCGATCGCTTACTTCCCAAATGGCAACTCCCCCTGATGTGTGCAGAATCGGATCAGAAAGACCAACATGTTGGTTCTCTGTCAGATCCGATTCTGAGCCCCCGATCAATCGGACGCGAACGATCGGACAAGGTGGGCTGCACGCGATTCCGGCACGATCGTTTCGCGTGCACGCGCCCGGAATCGATCGTCCTGGAATCCGGTCGGAATCCGACCCGTGTATGGGGGCCTTTACTCTAGCTTTTACGCCTAGGCAGGGTATTTGCAAGACCTACAGGAACTAATCTATAATAAAAAATATAGATCAGTATAAAAGGAAGCCCCTGCCGATCAGATGAAGAAACTTTATGGCTGGTTGGCGTGCACATAGAGATATGTGGTCTGGTACGCACTGAGGTGACTAATAGACTCGTCTTAGTGGTGAACTCTGCCTCCAAAATCTACTAGTTGGTTAATGCATATATTTTTTTTTATGGAAATTGAACAGCATCATATCTTTTCTGACTGAAATCTATCTTTTATTGTAGATTTAACTTTATTAATCTTGCCTTTAACTGAATATTGAATTTTTTTTAAAATGGCATAAATCACTAGAATAAATAGCCATCAAACCTCAAATATAAAGCAATTGCTGTCCTGTGAAATGACATCCTGATTTCACATAATGTTGTGAGCGCGATTAACCACTTAAGAATAAACTTTCTACATTTTTAAGTTCTCCTCAAATATTTAGGTAAAGTATGAGTGTGTGTCAGACTTGTAGACTAAATGAGCCCCATCTTTAAAACCAGTCTGTAAGTGGCTCCTCTGAAGTGTCTGCACTATTTAGTTTTACCAGTCAAAGTTAAGCACGCAGGCGCTACATTTCTTTAGGCAGCATTTCTTGTGAAGGATGGAATAAACACACAAAGAAAATGTCATCGATCATTTAGTGACTTACAGAGCTAACTGACATCTACAATCCATTTCCCAGGTTCCTCGAGACCTGAGTGGTAAGGGAAAACAGAGGTTATCTAGACAGACTGATAAGAAGCAGAAGCTGTTACTTTAGTAACAAAATCTAAATGTCTTAACTTTTTTTTTTCTTTTTGGCTACAAGTCATAATAACCCCTTAGGATAATGTTACAGTTCAATTTTCAGTCTGAATAATTACAGCCTGTGCTAAGATATAAACATTTGGCTGACGTGAAAACTCTCCAACCGTGTGACTTAGAGAGGACAACCTACATTTAAAAAGAATGAAATTATTATTAAGTTACTTCAATTATCCTGATTTTCATGCTGCAAATGACTAAGCAACTGGCTGACAGTTTGCAATATTTATTCGGTTTTATTGCTAGAAGTAGTAATAGTCTTCAATCCCTTTGTCACGTGCCATACCTTCTTCCCCCTTTTATATATAAATCTGTGTTGTGGTATAGCATCAGTTCACTGACTAGAAAGCAAATCTTTTTTTTATGGATAATTTTTTTTTCACGGTTATAATCCTGGGTTATTTTTGAAAAACTTTTTCTAGGTATTTTTAGTTTCATCATAAACGCACACTAGAGGGTGTATTTTCCTATTCTAAAACATTGTAACTTTTTGGTTTATTTGTTCACAAACCAAAAATCTGCACTCTTGTGCTGATGTTCACTGTTTGTGATTTGAAAAATCAGAACTGAAATTTTTTTTTTCTTCTTCTTCTTTTTTTTTTTTTTTTTTTTTTTTTTTTTTTTTTTTTTTTTTTTTTTTTTTTTTCCTACTTCTCAATTTTCAGCAGCACACATTTTATTACATCTCTTTGCAATATCACTATCTATGTATATCAAAGAATTCTATTCCCAAAAGTACCATACTCAAGCAGTTTGGTTAATGATGGACCCGTGTATTAGGTGCAAAAGTGCTAGCATCTAAATGTGGTAGGGCAAATATGGAATCTTCATGATGGGGCCATAGACCTCACCTTTAGGGCCCTTTCACACTATATGCGTTTTTTTTTTACCACACGCGGTTTTACATAGACAAAATTTTTTACCATTCACACTGCATGTGATGTGTTTTTAATACGCCCTGCTGTATGCATTTTTATGCATTTTTCATTGATTTGTTAAACGCAAATGCAAACGCAGATGTAATGTGAAAAACAAATGTGTTATTTTATATATGCAGAATTGCATGCCTTAAAAAAAATTAAAAAAATTAAAAAAGATTGCCTCTAAAAAAACAAATATGGTGTAAAAGAGCCCTTAAAGTATATAATTAAACTCAAACACTGTTAACAGGGAAGCAAACCCCGCCCAGCAGGGGCACCAGTTTTAAGAAAGACCACTTGGCTGCTTTTATGAAAAACAAAATGTCATCCAGAAGAGCGGGTTTATTTCATCTAGGTAGGGGAGCCATCACCATTCTCTGTGACAACATACATGAAAGTGTTATCTGGCATTGTAAGCCAAGTGCTATAGCCTACACTGATGCTACAAATCAATTATCCAATTTGCTGGTTGGGATTTTATTGATTCATTTTCATGTTCCTTTAATATTCTAAACTCAAAAATGAAAAATGATGGTTTTTTAGATTCACACGGATATCTTTGAAACAGTTTTTGGTCTTTTCACGATATAATACTCTGTTCCATTCGATTTTACATTTTTTTTTTAGTTATGGAATCTTTCCGAGGAAAACTTAACTTCAGGCAATGCTTGTGTAATAAAATTCCACTTTGTCTAATATTACTTCTTGTATTTTTCTTTCTCTGCTAATTTTCTGTCTGACCTAAAACATATAAAGTAAATGAAGGGCATATGTATGTGAATTTGTCCCAGACAGACCTGTCCGCTCACACCTTAGGGCTCGCTTGAAGCGTACTGTGATGTCATTGGTAGAGAGCGTGAACGTAGGGTTAATGTCTAGGACCTGGACAATAGAATCTCAGGCATTTTAAAGATGTAATCAATGTTACATGTAACCATCATGAATTCAACTGCAGTATGCTCAGGATATTTGTTTTGCTCACGATTTTTATAGGGAAGGATTGTTCAGTGTTGTGTGTTAAGAGATGTGAACATAAAATGCCTTTGCCAATGGATAAGGTCTTTTTAGACTTTCACAAATATAATTAATCTGTACTAGTGTGTTTGTTGTGCACCGTGAAGGTTACCTAAATTTAAAGCTGTTAGGGCATAAAGATGGGTTGGAAATATGGTGCCTTAGTAAAAGTTTTTCACAGCTAATGTACCTAGACCTGGTACTTTGGAATCTTTACCTGGTTTAAACCTACGCTGTAATAAATTTTCACATCCACCACCCTACTGTGTCCCTTGTCCTCTGTGGTTCCTCATGTGTCACCAGACAAGGTTAGTGTAAACGCTCTTCCCTAGGGAATTCCATTTGTTTTTTTTATTTTAATGTTTGCACCAATGCCGAGCACCTTCTAGAAATGCATGTTGGTGGTCTTAAATTACTGACCATTTGGGTTTGACGTCATAGCATGAATTTTACTGTGTATGCAATGATTTCCCATAAAAAGTTATTAATGTTCAGGTCAGCAGATTGCTTCATATGTTGCCAATAGAGATGGTCGAATTTTTCGACTTGCTAACTTTGTGAGCTGATTGCAAAGCCCCTGACGGTATCATCACCAAAATTGCTGGAAATGTAGATAAGGGTTGGGGGAACATTTGAAAGAAAAAAGTATGGCTCTAGCATAAATTAAGTTCAAAGTTAAAGTCGAAATTCCGATTTTCGAAAATTTTACTTGACTTTGAACAAATAGTCTTGTGAAAAGACTATTTGTGTTAGAGACTTACTTTCTTTTTTGGAGTATACCCCCAACCCTTCTCTACATCTCCAGCAAGTTTGGTGATGATACCATGCTCAGGGGCTTTGCAATTAAGTCGAAACCGAAAATTCAACCATTTCTAGTTGCCAATCAGATAAGTAAATTGGGTGTTTTTTTTATTTATTTTTGCTACTTCCATAGTAATTCTTACAGAATAAGGTCTGAAGTCTAGTAATCCTCATTAACTGACCCATGTGAGAAAAACTTAGTTTTGTAAAATCTTCGGATGGTAGTAATTTTATTAATGTTAATGGATTAGAACCCCTTCTGATCCAACAAAAAATAAACACCTATAAACCTCTGTATCAGGTGAAAATTCGTATTAAAATAAATACTTTTCTTTAATTAGAAATGTATGCATCGAGCGGTAATCCGCCTAAAATCATAATCATTTATCCAACACCCAATATGTAAATATCCAAATCTTTCTGCTCTGAAAAGCATCTGGGTCAGTCCAATACAGTGTGTTCAATTTTGTTAAGTGTCTGCATTTCTTTTTGTTTGAATTGCATCTCAATTTTGTTTCACTGTCTGCATTTCTACTGAAGTTTAACATAAATGTGGATATAGTCTTGTTCCCAATACTGCCTAGTGCTGGAGGAACAAGCGATGGAAACTTTTTTTATAAAAAAAAAAAAAAAAAAAAAAAAAAAGGCATAAACTCCACAAATGTATACAAGCAAAAGTGTTATTCGATAAAGATAGATTTGCATCTTTAATAAAAAATGTCTTCCTAAAAGGGGACTACTCTATTACTCCAATTTATTATTTTGATTGTCTAATGCTCACCATACACTCTGAGATAAAAATTAGGATCGATTAAATAGACCAATGTATCCCGACGGCAGTATCGTTTGGATCGTAATATTCGGCAAAAACGCTACCACATTGAAAATCCAATTTACGATCGTAATTTTTTTTTTTTTTACGAGAATATCATTGAAATCAATCTAAATTATTTTAAGGGGAAGTGATGTAGGGGGGTATATGTACAGTATGTACAGTATATATACATCTCTCTCTCTCTCTCTATATATATATATATATATATTACACATACACACATCTCTCTCTACGATTACGTAGGCAACATGCTGTTTAGCCACCATGTCAGTGTCAGCAACATGCCGGTGGTGCCGGAAGTTTTAATATGCTAATGTTCCGCACCGGCAGTAATTGGTTGCTAAACACTATGAGGTTTCCCGATGTTGCCAGACCAATTAAAATTTTTGAACATGTCCAATAAATTACGACCGGAAAAAAACGGAAATTACGATCGTAATAGATCGGTTGTACCATGTGGACATGCACGGATTTCAGGACGATAAAATGCATTTATTGGTCGGTTTTAATGGATCCTAATTTTTATCTGAGTGTATAGCCTGCTTAAGTTTGTTAAAAGAGGAAACCACGTATGAACATGGAAGTGAACCTACTTGTAAGATGTACTGGCAAGAAAAAAAAGAAAATGTTTGGTACATTTTTTTTGTATTAAAACTATAAAATAGTGTTGTTAAAATTTTGGGTTTGCAGAGTTTAAGGTCCATTTTGCCAAAGGCAAGGTTAACTGTGCAGTCTTTTTAACAGTGTACCACTTAAACTATAAGCTCAAAGCCAACCTTTTTTCAATGCGAACACTGTTTTGTGGTCCTAATCTAGTGTGGTATACAAAAAACAATTTTTCCATTGGTTGGTGGTCATCTGAAGTGTTTTATTCTTTACTAAAAGAATCCAACTGAATGTAGGCCTCTCAAATTCAAACAGCAATGCTATTCTGAACAAAGCTTTGTCCCAAAAAGTTTTATGGATATGCATTTCTTTTTAGTCTGTTAATGTAGAGCTTCCTTTAAGAAACCAGTGAAAATGACCTAATCAGTTTTACATTTAGGTTTAATAAAGCAAAAAAATAGTTGGTTGAACCTCAAACACCATTATGAGATTAAACAATTATTTAGGCTTGCATTTATCCAAAGTTAAATAAAGTCTGCAGTGATGTTTGTTTTTCTTCAGCTATAGACAATTTAGTCTAGAATGTTAAGTGACAATAAGTATATCTTTCAATTTTATCATTTCTGGAATATGGTCATTTTAATTAAAATAATCACCATGTGTTTACAATATTCAGGTTATGGCAACTTAATGCACTAACCTTCTTTCCAAGATTTTAAAAAGTCCTGGAACAAAAAAATGCATGAATGTTAAGTCTATTGAAAAATTATTTCTAGTTCAATTGGTTGTTCTGAGCATTATGGAGCTCCACAGCTCAATCTTGGAGGTATTATTCCAGCCAGGTTTTGTTTTATGCATTTGTAGTCTGGCCAAATGGTACAAACATTTGAACTTCTGTACATGTTAAAATGTTTTTAGGCTTTTCACGCAACACATACTTGCCACAAAGAAATCTCAAACACAACAAACATATCGCCATTTACCCAAAGCTTGCTCGCCATGCATTACCCTATTGAGTGTTTAAGAAAAAGAGAACCTCCAGGGATGATTTTATGTGCTTTTAAAATTGTGTAATATCTTGTTCAGATATAATTTGTATTTGTTATAGTTTTTCATTTATAATTTTATACCTATACTTGTTGCTACAACTAAGTTGTTTGTATATTTCTCTTTTCCAGTATTATTTCTATAAGGTGAATTGTGAATGAAAATAAAATTTAAGCATAAATTTAAATAAAAGGTAGAATTCCATAATATGCAGTGAGAAGCAAAATTGATGTGGCAAGTTGGAGGTGGTCAAAATGAAGTCTGTCAATAAGGTGTACCGTTTGCCATTGCTGGAAAAAGAGTGAGCCCTCTGCAAACAGGGTATGCTCTCACGTAAGATAAGTTTACCTTGGTCTGGAACATTAGCAGAGGTGCAGTTGCTTTTTGGGCGGGTATTATTTTACGTAATAAACCCCCCACCATAGCCACTAACATGTTAAGGGAAACCAAACCTCCCCTTCATCAGGGCTTGCCGCAATGGGATGGAAAAATAATATATTTTATGAACCTGGGCCAGTAATAATGTTTTTGATGACTACAACAGAGTGGTAACTAGGATGGGAAAAGAGGAAAAATCACCTGCAAACAAAACTGCAAACTGATGTGTCTGTTGATTTTCAATAGAGCCCTAAGGCATTATTGGTGTGGTGTCACCTGTGTACACAGGCATATCATAGCTCAAAGGAAACAATGGGCCTCATCTGCACTGTTCCTTTTTCCTTGTGTTTGGTTCACACTAAACACAAGGAACAAAACTTAAGTTTTGCCTCTCTGATTTACTGCAAGCGATAAAAAAAAAAAAAATGGCTGTCGACATTGAATATGTTTAATATGGGTATGTATTAGGTATTGAAAAAAAAAAACCAGTACTGCTATTATGACTGAAGAGGGGAAAAGATAGACATGTTCAGATTATTAACTTAGGAAAAAAACACAAAGCCCATTATGCTAGTAAGAGATGAGAATACTATATTGGCTTTTATATAGCTTGCTTGTTTTGTGTTAGAACGGAGATTATTACAGTATGAGTAATAAATGGTCAGTTACAAAATCTACTTGGGTGTTCTGAGATCAGCATGGAGCCTTGCGTAGTAAATTCCCACAGCACACGTGGAAAATGAGAGGGGCCAAAGAGCAGAATGTGAATGGATCTCCACTGAGCTTTCTTGTAGACAGGTTAGGGTAACAGCAATTCTTAGTTAAAGGGGTAAAGTAATGACACTTAAGTGAGATTGGTCTTCGAAAGCAGTTGCTGGTCTGGATCCAATAATGTATCATTTGCTACGTCTGGAAAAGATCATTTGGATAAAATAGTGAACTCTTACCCTGCAAAGCACTTTTTGTCATGTGTGTTTTCTATGTATACATTGCTTTTAGTCCTACATGTTCAACCATGATGCTTTCCTAAACTTTCGCTTCTCAAGTTTCCTAATCTATTCGGTTTCTATAATTATTATTGCATGTTGCTTTGCCTCCAACACACTATAAGGAAATGGTGGAATCCTTAGCTGTTTACCCAGAGGCAAAATTAACAGGTGCATCAAGAATTCCTATGAGTAGTGTTCATCCAATCCACTGAAGGCCTGGCTATCCTCCAGCCCCTGTAAACAAAACATCATTGTCAAGTAATTGAAAACGGACCCGTATAACAATTGGAAACCGTTCCATGTGATGGGTTTTGGTGACTATGGGATTGTAAGTTTGATTCATCAGGTGGGAGAATCGGTAATGTGAAGTGTTGGTTATCCTTTTTTAATGAGAACAGCAATAAAGGAACTCTTTATTTATTGATGTGAATATTCTTCTATAGTTTTATGTGAATGCCAGTGGCATTCACCTTACAGGATAAGCCGTTTATCATAATAGTAAGATCTTTTAGATCTAATATTTTTGTTAATGGCAAATTCATCATTGTGTACTTAGAATACAGAGCCATGATCAGGTACTTTCCTGGCCATCACTGCTGACTTAGATGTTGGCTCTTCCACTCCAACAGGTTAGGAGGTGCTATAAAGGGACATTCTTAATCTACCCATTACAGGAAAGTTGTTTTTTGTTTTTACTTCTAGTGCAGATCAGAAGTACAAATGTGAGAGATAGGTCTGCTTTAAGTAAAGTGCTTGAAGGGAAGTATTTTTCCCCACAAGGCCTTGCATTCCCTACACTAAAATCCAGGTTTACAAAAGGGGAATACAATTATTTAGGAGAAGTAAAACGGTTGCCTCTTAAATCTGTTTTATTCTGTGCCATCTGGTCAAGTTACTTCATCCAATCTACTGTAAGTGGTGTTGATAAGCATGCTTCACTAGCAAATACTGAGATTTCCTGCAGTTAGGGAAGCAGTTTAATGCTTCAACGTATACTATAAAGACAATGTGGACACATGGCCTTATAGTTAAGATGTGTTGGACGTACGTCCAGCACAGTGAACAAAGGTGTTCGGCGACAGATTTACCTTGGATTGCTGGCAGTTTCATTGCAGGCGCTGTTTTTCCATGTCTTGCAGATGCCTCCATTGATCTTCAATTGAGGTGTCTCCAAGAGCACCGCACGGGCACACTGATCAAATAGCGCAGAGTGGACACTGTCCCATTCATTAGAATGGGAATTGTCCTCTGCATCTCTTTCCCCACTGCAGACGCACAAAAAGCAGTGGACACCATCCTTAAAACTTCCCCTGACATGCAAAAGGCCTAAAGCTGGCCATACACCTTTAGATCTCTCTGTCAGATATGCTTTAGATCTACCAACA
>CM070036.1:69403803-69417623 GCA_036250615.1 Ptychadena robeensis | reverse complement strand
TGTATGTTGATGCGATTAAGATCGATTTTCGATTAGACGATTGAATTCCTCAATCTAATCATGCATCGATTGAACCAAAATTGAACCATGTGTGGCTAGCTTTATATTACATGGTTTTGGTAAAACAAAAGGTGATCTAAAGAAAACCTGACAGAGAAATCTCAGGGTGTATGGGGGCCCTATGAGGTTTGTGAGTGCTACCATCTTGGTTGCGAAGTTACAACCTCCGCAAACTGACCTCCAGGCCACAGAGGCAATGGGACTGAAATGTGTCTTCTGTGTGTCTTCTGTGTGTGTTCATTTTAAAAGTACAAATAATAAATTGTGAAGCTAAAATGTTGACTTAAAATACCCTAAATGCATGTTACATAATGCACAAGTATGGGGTTGCTGTTTATAATCCAATGTTTTCTCTACTACATCTCTTTTTACCCATTACTTGTCTTTGTGCCCTGGAACAGTAATACCTCCACTAAGGTACAGCTTAGATTGATACATCTCTAAGCTTGTTTTTTCCCTTTAAACAAATGGCTTAAGTCTTTGTTGCATTCATGTCACTGTAGTAATCTCCCAGGAACCTGAATTGACCTTTGCAGCCAATTTTACCTGACTTTTGCATGTAGCACATGTCTGTGCTAGCGTCCTAGGCCTGCTGTCATCAGATCAGTGTACAGGTGAGATAATCCTGCATCTCCTATAGAGCTCTAGTAAATCCTATTAGTATGCATATTGCTGCTGTTTGTTTGCGCTGAATGATTTTTATGTTTTGTTAATGAGTTTGTCTTTCTTAGTGGTAACCTGTATAACATTTTGCCTCATTTATGTTGCATTGGTATTTTAATGATTTAGCTATTAAAGTCTTTATTTATGGATAAGATCAAAGATCAGCTTTTTATCTTCGTTGCCTATTATTCAGCACTTTAGGTTGTGTTAAGCTAGCCATACACGGTTCAATTGACTGTTCAATCGATTTAATTCGTTCGATTATTTTGGTCAGTCGATTGAATTTTGATCGGACCGAAATTTGATCGGACCAGTTGGAAAATTTTAATTGATTGCTACCACATCGAGTGTAAATTAAATACTATTCCTTGTCCTGACCAATTGTGATTAGATCCAATCAATTAGCATACTGTTCTCTCTACAGGTCGGCATAATAGAATGGTTGTATGTATGCTTTTTTTGACTGTAGTCAGACCACTAGGATTACTTTGCATAGGTAAGGTTATCTTGAGGCTGCTGTTGCAGGAATGGAAATATTTAAGATCGAACACTCAATGTGGTGTGTCATTCAATTCAATTACAATCAATATACGATTGAATGGTTGAATACTTTGATCGAATTGATGATCGATTTGTTGCAAGATTAAGATTAAACAAGATTAAACATGCTTTCAGTTAGTATGTAGTATGCCCTGAAACACTAGGGCCTGAGGAATTTAAAATCCTTGCCTTGTTTGCAAAACATATTAATACCTACCTTTCCAGTATTGCTGTACTACTAGTAACCTACCTAAGCATGCATACTTCTCCCTGACCTTCCTGTCTTTGCCCCATTTTTAACCATTTTTCACGCAAAGCTTCATCATTTCCTTGCAATTGTGACTATAAATCTGCTAAGGACTAAATGGATTTTTATAAATTGCCAAAACCGTTTTCAACCCAGGATTAGGACATGTTTAGTCCAAAAAGCTTTTATTTCCTCCCCAGTAGATCTATATGCGAACATCCCAATATGCATACTCATACAGGAAAGGGAGAGATGGTTGGTCAAGCTATTGCATGATAATCATTAATATTACATGTATGTTGAGCCGTATTTTGTGGAAAAGGACTCGGTGCGTTGCATCAGCTTCATCAAAAAAGTATATATAAAATATGTACATTTCCAGATTGTATTTAGATCATAGATAGGTATTGGTATCAGTATGTATAGTCACATCTTGTAAGCATGAGGACGACATAGTGGGTTGCTCCCACACACCAGGAAGGATCAAAAGATCTATTAGATTGTAAGCCTGATTGGGCAGAGTCTTCTACTCCGGGTTCATAACCTGTACCTATGTGTATTATCTTGTGTTGTATCTCTATGTGCATTGTACAGCACTACGTAATATGTTGGCACAATATAAATAATTGATGATCATAATAAAAGATGCTAAACCAAGACCACCCTCCCCCACAATCCACAGAGAAAGGAAGACCAAATTACGGGGGATCCAAGTAGGGTCTAAAGTACCCACAGCCATCTCCCTACAAGTTATTAATAGAAGTAAATAAAATGTTTAATGGTGCACAATGGGCTTACAGTTCAGTAAATTGTTACATATATCATCACCTTTATAATTAGTCTCATGCTTCATAAAGGACATATTTGTGGCGGCTTAAACAAAGGAAAAACAAGTAAGTTGTCCTGAAGTTAGCAAGTGACATTAAGAATCTGGTTTCTGTATGTAATTATTATTCACTTATTGAATTAGCTGGATAGTAACACTAGACACTATTCGGGTGTGTGTATTCGTTCATGTTTTTATTTTTGTCTGCACAGTGTGCGTTCTGCCTTCTAGGTTTTGGGTGTGCATTATTTTTGATAACGCACTATAACATACCTTCTAAAGAACAGCATGGTAATACTTGGCTAGAATGATGGATCTCTGCAGTTCTTGAAGGGATAATTGTGCACAACTAGTTTGAAAGCTGGTAAATATTTAAGGGTCAGAGGGTTAAATGTCAAAGCCACAGCACTTGGGCTCAACTCCATAAAGTATCAAGAATGACTTGTAATTAAATCCAGGGGATATTTCACCAAAGGGAAATAAATTTGACAGCTTACAACCAATACAGGATTACCACCTCTCAGAGGTTAGGGATCATGTTAGTAATTGTAGGTGGTTTACAGTTGTTAACATAGCAACATGTGCTTTAGTGATTGCTTAACCATGCATACTAAAATAGTAACTAGTTTCACAATTGCCAGTCTAAACACATAATTACATGATACTGTCCACAATATTTCCAAATGTTTTTTGTAGGGGGGATAATCCCCCCACCCCCAAAACAAATGATTTGAATAATTACATTAATTTCAGCACTCTTCTTGAATCATTTAATCTAATACGTGATGTATACTGCTCTGTGGCTATGAAATAGCCAGAAGCTACAAATTGGGATTAACTGTTGGGATATCTGCAGATAGTATGGTGATGCCACACAGTAGATTTTGACTGTGGACTGTACTAGGATCCATCAAATGTAGATACATTGGGTTGCCATCAGTGGATTTTTTTTATCCCCCAGTTTTATGTTCCTCTGGTCAAAGCTAACAATACAAATATGGGTGTTTAAAATGGGCTGTCATAACTGGCCAAATTGTGGTCTCTCTGAAGTGCTCAGAGATCAAGGAAAACTTGTAGCTGTTAAAAAATCAGGTGCATTTTCATATATATAAAACTAACTCTGAAGGTAATAAATGTTATAGTGAAAGAGGATGTCACTTCCTGACTAGACAGGAACTGTCACAGGATGGAGAATGTCTCTGTGCTATTGTCCCAAGTTACCTCCGCACAGCATGCATAACAAATTAGAAGGGAAGGGGCTCCACAGGCCATATATCTACAGCAAAGCTTTGCTAGCAAGTCCAAACTGACGTTTTTACCAAATGTCTCATATCCTTGTCATTCAGAAAATGAAATTCAATTCCTATTTCAAGTTTTTATTATCACTCTTGCAGTAGTGTATGCTGTTCTGAATCAATTCTTTAAACATAATATTCCCAATGCTCCATACCATGCACTGCTGCTTACCACATTGAATGTTAACCAACTAATGCTCATTGTTGTGCTCTACATCAGAAAAAGACGCTGCAGGCACATTTAATCTTTTGAGCAAAAGTTGATGTATGTATGGCTAGCTTTAGAGAGCTCATAATGCTTAATCAATCTTCGTTTTGATTGGCTTGGAATTGAAATATCAACTGTTGGTCTAGAATTTATTTGTACCACCACACAGTGTGATCTATTTCAAAACCATTTTATTCCTGTGCACATGATCCTCCGTACCATGAGATCCAAAATCCATCAGTTATGTAAACGATCCAAATCATGATTTAAACAATCCGTTTATCAAGTCCAGTTGAATTGAAAAATCAACAGTGTATGGTCAGCTTAACTGCAACACACGGTAGAGCAATAATCAAAGGTTTTGTCTGCATCTTGGTTTTTTTTGCTTCATGTTTCCATTTATCCACACATGCTCCTAGGGTGACCGATATCCCCCCACATGTTTAATGGTGGAAAAGTATAGCATCCTTGGGCAAAAGCATTGTCAACATGTGGAAATGGTGTTGGACAAACAAATTTAGGCTATGTTTACACACGTTCACAATCCTGCAGCCACGCGATTGAATGGCCGTGGTCAAAAACGCAGAGTTTTTAGGCTGTTGGTCGTGGCCCTAGAAGGCCCCATTCAATTACATGGGTGTTATTCCAGTCGCACGGCGGGCGGCCGCACATGTGGGGACATAGCCTTAGATAAACATAAGTGGATAATCTTTAACCATATTTACAGAGGGCTGTGAAAAAAAGTAAAAAATGACCTTACACTCTGCCTTTACATGTTATTATTGAAACATTACATTATAATGAATAGCTTATCTCTGATCTTCTTTTTTTTAATTGCTTTTTCACATTTGCAATGTAGTTTTAATTTAATTGCTGCTATTAGCAGACCCATTTTTTTGGTATCCCATGTCCCCCATCCTTCTCCTTGCCCCTAGGCCTCTAACGTCTCCTGTGTGCTTGGGTGACCCTTTTCCAAGAAGTTAAAACTGATGTGGAGATCCTGTCCAGACCTGTGGGAAAGTATAGCTATTAATACTGTATGTTTCCCACTGAATCTGAAAGGAACTCCCAACAGGAAGGTTTCAGCAGACTGCAACACAGTTTCTTGCATATAACCTTTAGGTTTCCAAGCCATTAGCTCTCCATAGAACAATAACTTATCTGTCGCACATTTTGGTGTCACTGCTATGTTCCCATGCATGCTTTCACCACAGAGCTGATTTTCACACAAGTCTCACTGCTTTTGACCTTTTATAGTATTCTATACTTCTTGAGCAGACATATCTACTGAATGAAAAATCTACTATGAGAATGAAATTCACTGTAAGAAGACGAGGGACGTTTACTCTGGCACCCAGGATTATATTTTGGTTTATCATGCATTCATTCAAAATAGCTGTGCTCACTTTAAATATATGGATGTGATCTTTAATTAGATTTATTGTATGAATTAATATATTTATGAACTGCAAGAATAACCACTGACTTGCTGCATTTGGTTGATTTCCTCTTCTATTTGCATTTTATCTACATTTATGTGGAAATAGAAGCTACTTAAAAGAAAAAAATAATCAAATAAAAAATGTATGGACTAGAATAATATACCGTATATACTTGAGTATAAGCCGACCCGAATATAAGCCAAGGTACCCAATTTTAGAAAAAAATATGGAAAAAACTGAATGACCCGAGTATAAGCCTAGGGGGGTCTGCACATGAGGTACAGCAAATGTGCTGTTGTTAGATGTTATTTAAATCGGTAGACTTGTAAGTTAATTACAAAGCCCCTGAACATGATATCATCACTAAAATTGCTGAAGATGTAGAGAAGGGATGTGGGAACATTGTAAAGGAAAAAGTATTGTATCAAGTTTTTGCACAAGACAGTTCTTATTTGACTTGACTTTAAACCTTTTATGCAATTTATGCAAAAACTGCATATGCTAGAGCAATATACATATATTTTTTTTTCAAATGTTCCCACAACCCTTCTCTACATCTCCAGTAAATTTGGGGATGATAACATTTTCATTTGAGGCGATTTTCATTTCTTGACCCGAATATAAGCCGAATTTTATTTTTTTTAGCACATTTAGGTGATGAAATATTAGGCTTATATTCAAGTATGTTTTATAAGCTTTTTATAGGTTGCACATTGGGATACCTGCACTCTCCGGGGTTCGTCCATAAATATACTTACGGAAATATTCTTACTGCTTAAGCTTTACATCCGTATCTGTAAATACATAAACGCTGGTTCTGGGGTGTTTCCAATCATCTTGTGGTTTACGGCAACTTTGGGCTAATATTCAAGGCTTCCCCTCTATGGACAATCTGAATGTGCAGCGTCTTGCAGACGCCAACTGTCAATAACATTAGGATCCAACTCACTATGGATGTGTAATCTCTATACTATGGACTATTAAACGGTTTTAATCTGAACTTATTGTTAAGCATTGTGATCTGGTTTGGTTAACCTTTAAAGTCCCCCAGCCTCAGTGATTTAGAGGACACTCCCAGCTATAGACGGTGTTTGGCGCATAGCCAACCCCCTCGTTAGTTTTTCTTGTATATGGTTCTCAAAAGTTGTCAATGATGAAATACCACATGCTCCATATGATCCATAAGATGGTCACCCAGTTACCTCCAAAATGATCCTTTTAACCTCCCTAGCAATATGCCCGAACCCAGTTCGGACAAAGGGACGCAGCAACTATCGATACGCCCGAACTGGGTTCGGGCACAGCATGGGAGCTCACCTGGTCCGGCTGCCACCTCCATAGACATCCTCGCCGGCTTCTTCTGGGTCCCCGAGATGTCACGGGGCGGGATCTGGTCTTTTTTTTTTTTTTCGTTTTTTAAATATTTTTTTTTTACTTTTGGACTGGATCAGAGAAATGTCTTACTCTAATCTAGTTCAAAACTGGATCCAGCTAGCAGAAACGCTCCTTCTGAGCGTTTCTGCTAGATGGATCTAACTCTGGCTGCACACTGCATCTCTCTGGCTATTTCCGTGATCGGCACTCGAGATTTCTTTTTTTTCTGTACCTCGAAAGCCGGCCATAGCGCTTCAATCTCTGGCCGATTTTGCGAATGATCACCATGCACATTTGTGGTGATCGCTTGGTGATCAATTGCAAAATGAACGCGCCCACCTGGAGCAACGGTTCGTACTCGCAGTCAATCGCCAGTACTTTGAACGGGGACAAGGGTCCCCATCCAAAGTATTGGTTGTCGAAACGCAAATGGTGTATTTCGAACGATTGACCATGGCATGATGATGTCATCATGCTGCGGTCGATTGTTCGATAAACACCCGCCAAGCATAGCGTCTATGGCCGGTTTAACTTCCCTAGCGTTACGCCCGAAGCAAGTACTGGCTCAGTCTGATCGTGAATCAAACTGCGCCCGTGCCAGAATCAGGTGCAACCGCTGGCGCTCTGTGTGCCTGCAGCATTTCTACAGAGCTGCATGCACACAGAGCCTTTCTGCCCCCATCGGCGTCAACGGTGACGTCGATGGGGGTGGAAAGGCAAAACACTGTATCACTTTTGGTAAAGAAATCTGGACCTCAGTGAACCGCCAGGGAGGTTAAAGAAAGGTGAAGAAATAACCATTGCATAATTAAAATAACATTTGAGATGGGAAAAACACCCCAATCTCAATTATTGCACCCTGGGTCACTGTAACAGATGACCCTGTCAATAAGGTGCTTTAACAGCACAGGTCTAATAGAACAGATTTATTTACAAATCAAAAGACGGAAGATAATTATATCGCCCTAAGGGGCGTTATGTTACAATTTGTTGGGGCAGTGCCCTTCACAGATATCTTGTTGAGGTCTCTACGCGTTTCATGGTAATATACCGCTTCATCAGGAGAACGAAGAACAACAATATCTTTCTGGAAGTATGGAGGAAAAGATTAATTACTTATTGATTTATGGTAATTTCAAAGTCTATACAGCTAGACCATTATAGCTATCCATCACTGTATAACTGTCATCTTTGGAAATAGGAACATGGTTAATGATACCTACTAAAGAGTAATGTCCGGTGTGCCCACAGTAATCCCCAGGCTCCAAGGGGGATGGATCTACCGGGAGTGGGGAAGGGCGTCGGGGGGAATACGAGCCGGAGTAAGTCTCACCCGGGGAACAGGGAGCTTGGTCCCGCCTTGCACCCCAAAGTCAATCAACATTTTCATAGTAGTATTCAATAAGTATAAGATCTCGATTAATGGATCTATGCTTGGATATTAGTCCTATAGGAATAATGTGGATATGTGCATTATAATTAAGATGCATATAGAATAGACTAATCACTATCTGCCACCAATAACCGTGGAAAGAATGTGGAAAAGTGTGCAATACCGAACAGAATAAAGAAAAGCGACATAAAGAAGAGAGGCAACACGAATGCTCCTTTATCTATCTAACCATTGCATACTCCTTTTAGCTTAGAGTGGCTTTATTACCAAACCACAAGATCCCTGTATAATATCTCTGTGCATCTAATGTAACTCCTAACTACTCATGTGTCCTGTGATGTATTTTTAATAGGCAGATTTCAAGTGAAAAATATATAAATTACTTATTTGCACGTACCTGTGAGGCACCCTTCCAGTTGGATATATTCCTTTCCATGTTATTGTTCACAGCTTTACTTGGATTATCAGCATACAATTATACGCATATTCATGGTCTGTCATTACAGTTTATTGCAAAAGAAATTGGGCTTGTAAAGTTTGCAGTAATTGCAATCGTGTACAGTTGATGTGAATTGCCACTTGGCATTTGAGTTGGGTCCAAGTACCCTTTCACATGTGGTATTGCAGAAATGCAAGGTAAATCTGCATTTTAGTGTGTTAAAAGTAATTGTAATTTTGAGTGTGCGGTCTGACTCCAAATACCGCTACATGCACCTGTACATGTACTGCAGCATTTGTTAAACGCCCAAAGGGATGCAGGTTGGGCACCTGGGCTCTACTGCATCTTTTTCCGATCGTTCCATGCCCAAAACCCTCCCCATTGTATTAAATGAGACTGTAAACTCAGCAACTTGACACTTTATTAGGAGTACCTTGGTGTGTCAATCGAACAGGGATCTGACATGTTGGTAAATCCCTGTTTGATTGCTATTTGCATAGGGACCCCCATCAAAAGTGTTGGCCAGGGATAGAGCACCCAAAATGGTGCACATCAATTTGTCCGATGATTGCCGGGGAAACCAAGCAGTGTATGGCCAGCTTTAACAAAAGTTTTTTTTTTTTTATATACTGGATTAAAATAAACAGCACATATATACATTGGAGTTACAAAATGGAATGACTAGATTGCCCTCTTAATCTTATTTGAGGTCATTTATGTTTTAGCAAATGGCTAAAACTTTTTGTCTGGTTACTTCTACTATAAGAACTACCCTGATCTAAAGGGGCATGTTGGAAGGTTTCAGATACTGTTGTAATCCTACTACTGGGATTCATCCTACTGTTAAAAAAAATATTTTTTAAGCACTTGCATTTCACTATTACAGTATGTCAGCTCCCTACAGCTTTCATTTTTAACGTGTTGTGTGTGTGGCCCATTTGAGATGTTTTTGATCTAGCAACAGTGAGGCCATTAGCAGTGGCTCCTGGCTGAGAACACAGAACTGACAGCACGGGGTGGCACTGTCTGCCACCAGTACTACAGGGATCTTTTAGCTTTTAGTTATTTTGAATTATTCTCATGACTTTATTTTTAATGGCCACATGAAGAGTATATTTTACTGACCATGAATGCAAGTTCAGAGGAAGTCTAGCAGATGAAGTAAAAAAAAAAAAGAGTTGGAAATCCTGTATTCAGATTTTTAACCTTTCCCAAAACTTTCCCCATTGTAAAGTTGAAACATGCTCTTATCAGCTAGTAACATATACCAGCAGCTGGATATCATTAGAGCTTTCTGTCTAAACCATTCCTCTTCATTAGGTTGTTCATGACAGCTTTTACTTCACACAAAAAAATGTTACTTTGTGTTCAGATTTATCTAAGTCGTGTCCCACACAGCCTAAGAAAGCTAGGCCATGACACACATTAATGTCTGTAAAAATCCGAAAGTCAGAACTTTATCCAGAGCCTGGCAGAGCATGTCTTTTAACCCCAAAATGATACATTTCTTTTAAATTGTTCTGTGCTTTGAGAATGAAATCAGTGACTCATCTTTCACTATTACCATAGTCTAAATCTCCATAAATTGAGAAAGTGGGTTTTATCTGAAAAATGTTCTAGACAGCTGGTTTGTGGTTAGACATTTAGAGATACGATGCTCATTGTATGTGGCTGCAGTCTGGAGCAGACAAGTAACCTGGTCAGGGTATGCCAAGGGGGCTGGAGGGACCCAAGCCAGAGTATAATCCACAGCTGGTTCAGTACTGGACAGTGATAGGCTTATTATAGAAGGTAATGCAGATGTTAACTGTGCCTAACTTTCTGTGTCTGTTAGGGTTAATGTTTCTGTGTTAAATGTGTCCTGGTATCAGCAATATTTGTACAGTATAGCTAGAACGAGAAGGAAAGAAGCAGCACAAGGAGACTATAATGAAGCAAAAGATAAGTCTGTGCTCACCAAAGCCATGCTGATGGGAAGAGATTGAAAAGAGCACAGATTATTTTATGTTCCAGGACAACCTGGGCCCGGAGGACATGGACGCAAGACTTTTATGTAGTCAGGCTGAATTTACAGCCAAAGCTAATTTTGAGATTTAGTTTTTTAATTTGACAGAGGGGCTGGACAAACCATGTAAATGCCATCCTGTCCCAAGCCTGGGTGGGAAATGTGAACATATAGCAGTTTTCATTTTTCACACTGTTTTAAAAATACTACTCTTAATACCAGGGAAAAAAATATTAATATAAAAAATATCATAAATATATATAAAAAAGTGCTGCACTCTGCTACAACATACTGTATATTCTCTCCAAGTGAGTCTGAGATTTTTTTATTTTTTCCTCCTAATTTCCTTCCTAAAATATTATTGACTGCGTCTTAAAGTACATTTTCAGCTGGTTAAATCTGGTATGCAGAAATTTAGCAGAAAGTATAACTTAAAGTAGAAACATGTCTAATATAAAATAAAAAACATCTAAACACATGTCTTAATCTAGCAAGCATAGGTTTTAACAAGTTAACATTTGTACCTGTTGTTGAAATTTTATATGAATAGGCTCTTGATCAGATGTAACGTTATAAAATATTAAGTTCTATTGTGTTTTCTTAAAATTTCTATAGTGGTATGAAGAAAATTCCCCCAAAATGCCTACTTAACAGGAATTTTCTTAGAGCTCCATCTGCATGGAAGGTGTCAAGGACTTCCTTAAGAAAATAAATAAGTGAAGTAGGGATCCCATACAAGCACAGTATTCATTGTGGCAGCTTGTAAGGGTGTTGTTTTAGGTCTCTCTTGTAGCTGCAGCTTCTTGGACAGTAAAACTGTGAATCACTATGTGTCTGGGAGTAAAACTGCAGATCTTGTGTTTCATCCTTCTGACACCTCCTTGATGAGATTTCCATACCAAAGGGAAGACATTCAATGCTACTAAAATCTTCTAGTTCCTCCCCCTCGTTCAGAGTTCGCTGTGTTGCAGCCTTGACCATGAATTTTAGTGTGCGATTACATAGGGCCCCTTTCCTAGTGATTAATGTATGTAAGGGCTCATACCCTTCTAGATCTTCTTCCAGCACTTGCTTCCTTATCATGGCATATCATTTCATATATTCAGCTGTGGGATGATCTAGGAAGAGGCCCACTGGCGCCATCAATTTTCTGTCCTTTGTGTAAGTATCCAGGGACTGGTGCACAGGAACTGCCAGCAGCTTCGCTGGCTGCAGCTATGTCATCGAGAGCAGTTGAAGGCTTCCTTCCTAGTGAGGCCTTAGCACTCCATAAATGTGTAATTGTGATGCCAGCAACTCAGATAGGAGCAGAACGTGTTATTTATTTTGTTAACCATGTTTTTGCTGTTCAGCTTCACTTTTGTTTGAGAGGAGTGCTAGTTTATTTATTTTTTTGTTAAACAAGCTAATCATAGAATAATTTACTTTGAACATTTTGAAATTGTTTCCACAAAAAAAAAAGACACCAAAATATTTAAGCACATAAAGCAATAATAGAAAATGTAAATGAACTCCAAGCCTTGCTCATATTGTAATTGATGTCCTAGGAACAGCCATGTGTTCATACTGGAACGTAGTGAGGTTCCATGTATGCGCGCTTTGCATATCGGGTTTGTCGTGCCGTACTTAAAATGTTAATGCTGTAATTTTTGTTGTCACGAAGTGAACTTTCTGTTCCATACATATGGTAGTATCTCATACTTACAAGAATTAAAATGAATATTCAAAAATTATCATACAGTTCCTGGTTTAAGCTCATCAGGCTCGCTCTCCGCTCTGCTCTCCTTTTCCCCTCGCTCTGCTCTCCTTTTCCCCTCGCTCTGCTCTCCTTTTCCCCTCGCTCTGCTCTCCTTTTCCCCTCGCTCTGCTTGTAGACTTTTACAGTTTAGCCTAATAAGTGTAGAAGCAAATAATAATATCTCCTGATTGTGATCCTGAGCTGACTCGAGGTTCAGCCAAATGGATAACATGAGTTCACACATATGGTTATTACATCTAGTTAATCTTCTACAATACAAACTTTGGTTTTGTGGTGCTGGACTGTGTATAGTACACAGCACACAGGCCACATTTATTGGATACCTGGCTACTTTTAGATTTACCGTTTCCTGCTGGTTACCCCTAAAACACAGGCCCTACAAGGTAGTCATCTCCTAAAGGGAAATTACCTGTATACCTAGCATATGTATTTAACTTAAAAGCATAATGATGAAGAAAGATAATCTCCAAAGAGACAAT
Organism: Ptychadena robeensis; assembly: GCA_036250615.1. NCBI lineage: Eukaryota > Metazoa > Chordata > Amphibia > Anura > Ptychadenidae > Ptychadena > Ptychadena robeensis. The sequence continues at coordinate 69,404,893 of CM070036.1, read as the reverse complement.
ATAGGATCAGTGCTTATAAACAGTTTAACCTATAGTAATTGTAATTACTTACTTATTAATTGTTTTGTTTGTTTTTTTGTAGCCCAAGTTATTATACCATTTGTGCATTGATTTGTGCCAAAAATAAGTTTTTTTCCCCTGGTAGATCAATTTTATTGATCTTAGTTTGTGATCCTGATATCTTAACAGAAGCATGGCATGTGTAGTAACTATCCTGAAACACCTCAGATTTAATATAAGCACCTAGTCAACTGCTGAACATTGTCTACCAATTCCTATTTTTCCTAAGTCAATCTGGGGGAAACATGGCATAGAGGTTGGACAGTTGTCTAATGATTGAACACCATTTAGTATGTATGGTCAGCTCCACACCCTACTAGGTTCCTTTACTACATAATTACGTTGCTGATTCATTTGCTTAAAATATTAAGGCGCTGCCAGTTCTGCTTGTCCGCTGAGGCAGCTGATAATCGGTCTACTATGAAAACAATGGTAATAGCACTGAGGCATTTCTTTATATTTCCTTCTATTTTCCCACAGTCACTTTCTCGTGGACCCCCACATATCCTGTAGTTGGCAAGCTGTTTTGTAATTTGATAATATTAATCAAAAGTAAATTCACAGCAAATCTGTGCCTAGAAGCATCATTATTCCCCTTAGATAGAGAACAGTAAAAACAACTCATAGTGTAATGGTTGTATTAGTGATGATGATTTTGTAAATAAAGCAAGAGAAAGCTACAGTAGATTTTGTAAATAAAGCAAGAGAAAGCAGCAGTAAAGTGTATAGAGTACAGTTTCATAGCGCTTCAAGGGGCTTTGCTAGCTGATAAAGACTCCTAGAGCTACCTACACAGTTCTACACAATCTCGGTTTCATCTCTTCTATGGTCAGCCAATTGGAACTCAACTGAAATTTGAGGTCTAACGCAATGTTAATAAATTTCTTTGAAAAGGTTCACAATGTCCGCCTCCGTGTTTTCATTCTGATGCTTTTCTGAGTTGTTTAGTAAACTAGACCAACCAGAAAACTAGCTTAACCTCCCTAGCGGTTGAGACGAGTCCAGCTCGTCCAGTGCTGACTTGCTAAAA
>CM070036.1:69387934-69403703 GCA_036250615.1 Ptychadena robeensis | reverse complement strand
GAATTGTACTGGGTACAGTGATAACTGTACCCAGTACAATTTAAAGTAAAAAACACAACAAACCTTTACATTTAAATAGAATTTTTATTATATACAACAAACAAAATTCTAATTATACTTTAACTTTTTTTTTAATGTAAATTTTTTTTTTTACAATTCCATTACAGTCTATGGTGTGCTTTTGGTACAGAAATCTATACCTCAGCAGTGCGCTAGGGAGGTTAATGACAAAGTCCACTGTGTGGCAAACAAGACGGTGTATACCAAAAAGCAACAGTGACATTTATGCATGTGACTTTTTCAATCCTTCTTTCTCTTTTTACACCTTTAACCTTCCCTGGATGACAGCTCATTATGAACCTTTTGGTATTGAAATAGTCCTAGATTATTGTAACTGGAACAAGTTAAACAATACAGCAAAATATGACCGCACAGAAGGATCGCAGAGTTTGGCAGGAATGAGTGTGGCGTAAGTCTCGTACTGCTATAGCTTTTCTCTTCCTGTCTGTGTCTCTCTGTGACTAACTGGACATGGAACAGTGGAATATATCTCACTAAATCCTGTCTAGTCATATAATATCCTATTACCAACCACAAAAAAAGGTCAAGGGCTTCTCATGTTAAATATTTTGTAGCCTACCTTTGATGTAATTTCTTGAAATACTCTGTAAACCATTTTATTGAACCAGTAATTCTTTTCTTTGTAATGCACTGTATTTTATTAAAATTTTGTAAGTTTGTGCATGTAATGTATGAATCTGTTTTTCTAGGTCTCTGTATGTGTGTCTGTGTGTGTTTGTCTCTATGGGAACCACTGGTCTACTATATTTGTCTAATGTATATGTTTATCTGGTACAATATTCTTAAAATTACTTTTTTTCAAAATATATTATGGAAGGTTAATCATGCGGTTGTATGCAGCTAGAGGGGTATTCATTTTTATATGCCCTAAAAGTAAAGCCAAATCCATGGTTATAGTATGTCTGTGTCTTCCACACCTTTCAGCTCCAACATCATTAGTATGTTCCTGATGGATCCAGAGTGGGGAGTTGAGGAGTAATTCTACCATAACAATTCAGAAAATTGTATGCAGACACTGTTGAGAAGGTTTGGTATTGAAAAGTGTTAAAGTACATGAAGTTTAACCTGAGCATTTACCTAGTCTAGCTCGGGGGAAAGTTTTCTTAGCCTGGAAACTCACCCCGAGCTACACCCAGGGGTATTTGCCTATACCTGGCGAGCGAGTATCGGTGGACCTGACCAACTTTTCATGGTCATTGTTGACACCTAACAGACGGGGGATGGTGCAATTGACCTCCATGCTATGGAGGCGATGCCAGCTTTTTTCACCACATAGCTATGATGACGGGGATGTGAAGGGAGAGTACTCTGCCTGTGGCCCCCTTTTTTAAAGAAAACAAAGCGCAACCTGGGTGGGAATGCTCAGGAGGTTATTAGTCTTTGTTTACATTCTTTGTGTGTTGCTATAAGTAAATTTTTGCTACTAAGTTACTGTGGGATTTGTTTTCATTTTACAGAAAGGATTAAAATGTTCTTGCTTTTCAATCATGCAGTATTATGTTGGTGCATTTAGGTGTTTTATAGGGCTGTATTATGGCAATAAATACCATTTAGGTCCGAATTGGAGGAGGTCTGTAGGCAAATTAGAAAATATGGTATAATAAAAGTTGAATGTTTGTATTTATAGTTATATAACAAGATACAGGGATGTTTTCCTACATGAAGAATAAATGACAACATTAATTCTAGATTGGCCCCTGAGTGAAGTACATTTATAGGACTGTTCTTTCTAGGATAACACACAGAAGCTAATTTTAGTTCCTTGATCAGATTGACCCTGTCTTTAACCCTGGCAAACATTACCACAACACACATCCAATAGACAATAGTCTGCATACCAGGATCACACTGAAAACAGATGTTATTGTGCAAGCGAGAGAAGACAATCGGCATTGAGAAAAGGGAGACTGGTTTTTTGGTTCACTATAATGTGTATTGGAGCAGAATAAACATCAGAGCAGTTTATATGTGCCAGTTGCATGTAACAGAAGCTTTAAAATCTTTATACCGTCAAATCCATAAATTTTGGGACAATGACACCATTCTACCATTTTTAGCTCTATACACCACCACAATGGATTTAAAATGAAGCAAGCACAATGTACTTTAAATGCAGACTGTCGGCTTTAATTTGAGGTTGTTCAGTTGAATCAGTTAAATCAGTTGAATGGTGTAGGAATTAAACAGTTTCTATGTGTTCCTCCCACTTGTTAACCTTCTGGACGTTTTGCAGAGGTCCAGATTTCTGTACCAAAACATTACTGTTTTTCATTGAAAAAAAAAATGTTGTAGGTCTGTAACTGACTAAAATATGTCCAAACAAGGGTCTAGTAGACATCCTAATTATATTAAGTTTCAAACGCTTAAATATTTTTAGTACATTTAATAGCACAAAAATTTGCTTAAACAAGAATTCATTTATTAAATCATCCGATACTACCAATGACGTCTGATGCACAGTGCAGGAAACAATATCACTCGCTGGCACATTTGCCGGCGAATTACTTGCAGCTTGCCCGTGGTTCACTCCTGCCACATTGGCGGGAGTGCACCCTATTGAGTTGCTGAGACAAAATGACACAAAAACTGTGCCCGTACTAAATGCCACTCGTGCCATTTAAATAGTGCAGAGTGCACACTGTGCCATTAATTCGAATGGGAAGTGTCCTCTGTCATACGTCCACCGCAGGGAAAAAGCAGCAGTGGACACAAGCCCTTACAAAGTATTTATGTGTTTTCCTTTATTTTTAACTTGATTGGATACAGAAAAATCAATCCAATCAAATCCAACATGAAAGAAAATCATAATAAGCAAATACATGTTTTTTTTTTTTAAATGAGTTTTTTTTCATTTTGGATTGGATGGAAAACAGGAAGTCAAGATAAGTGTTTGCCAAAGGACATCTAAAAAAGCCTTTACCATTCTGGAACAATATCCTATGGACAGATAAGACCAAGATCAAGTTGTACCAAATTAATGGGAATAGTATGGAGAAGGAAAATAACTGCTCATGATCCTCAGCATACCACCTCATCAGTGAAGCATGGTGGTGTCATGGCATGGGCGTGTATTTATGGATGATGTGACTGCTGACAAAAGCAGCAGGATAAATTCTGAAGTGTTTTGGGTAATATTATCTGCTCATATTTAGCCAAATGCTTCAGAACTCATTGGACGGCACTTCACAGTGCAGATGGGCAATGACCCAAATCATACTGCAAAAGCAACCAAAGAGTTTAAGGGAAAGAAGTGGAATGTTATGCAATGGCCAAGTCAATCACCTGACCTGAATCTGAGCATGCATTTCACTTGCTGAAGACAAAACTGAAGGAAAAATGCCCCAAGAACAAGCAGGAACTGAAGACCGTTGCAGTAGAGGCCTGGCAGATCATTGTCAGGGATAAAACCCACTTGCAACCAAGTATTAAAAAGGTGAAATTTGATTTATGATTATTCTGTCCCAATACTTTTGGTCCCATAAGAAGTAGGTGGTACATATGCAAACTGTTATTACTACACCATTCTCCAGATTTGGATGTTAATACCCTCAAATTTAAGCGTACAGTCTGCAGGTGAAGCACATTGTTTTTCATTCCAAATCCATTGTGGTGGTGTATAGAGCCACAAATTGTTAAAATTGTGTCCATGTCCCAATATTTATGGACCGGACTGTAATTCGGTCTGTAAGCTTCTGTGGATGAGGGGTAATTGGAAATCCAGCTTTTTTATATGTATGGATTGTATGTAGGTATTCCTTATGTATTGCACCCAATGAAATGAGCTGTTCTTAGTGAGGTGCAAGTTGTCATGCACTGCACTGCTCTCCTATTGACCATAATGGGAATCCTTATTGACAGAACAACTAGCAACACACAAATTATAAAATAAAAGTGGTACTGGGCACATTTTATTGCCATGAAATGCATGGCATTAGGAGGAATGGAGCCTTATGGTTTTAGCTTTGCAACTTCGGATTGATCAGGAATTTGATGGAGACTTTTCTAAAAAGGAAACTGACATCTTAAACTAAAGGCTACTACCTTTTCCAACTCAATCTAAAAAAATATGGTGTTTCTGGCTAGACTAATCTGCTAAACATTACGAAAGACTCATTTTGTACATTGGCTCTCCAGCATTGTGATATCCATGCTTCCCTCCAACACCAACTCTTCCATCTTCTAGTCTTTGTTTAGGTGCGTGGTGTTCCAAGCAAGGATGATGTAGAGTCTGTGCATCAGTAGCTATGTCCTGGGACACAACTGTCCCCAAACCATAGGCCTAGCTGGTCATACATGGCTCATTAACAAAGTGTTGACAGACAAGTAACAGCATAAATGACAGCAGAGGCATTCCTATCATAAAATAATAAGCCTGTCTGTCTGCACAAACCCACCTTTAGTTCTACTTTAACTGTTTAAATATTCATAAGGTATATAGATGCATGTTTTATTTAGAATAATGTTGTGAATGTGAAACGCACACATCTTGTACCACCTTGTTCATTTTAACCTCATAATTTTTTTTAAGGCAAAGAGTTTTTTTGGCCAGCCATAACTTAGACTTGGAGATGCATTGAAGGTTTGGCCCAGCACAGTGTAATGTAACATTGGTGGTCCTTGGCAGTATACATTTCTTTCGGCAAGGCTGACTGGAGAACAAGTTTGAGCAGCCAGAGTTCACAACAGAGAGGCAGAAGTTTTCTTAGGTTACAAATATTAAATACGGGCTGCGTTCTGGTGCCCTGGGGAGGCTTTCTGGTTTCTGAAACACTAGTGACTGCAAACTTGCAAGCAGGGAGAGCAGAAATAAATTACTGAGTGCTGTAAATGAGGGAAAAACACATTTCCTGTCTCACAGTACAGTATGGATTTGTGTTCTCGTTCCTTACTTTCTGTTTTTTTTTTTTTTTTTTTTTTTTTAAGTCATAGGAGTTGTGGATGTTAAATGAATATATGTTCATATACACATATATGTTCATGAAGGATATTTTGTGTAAAACCAAGCTGAGAAAAAGCTATTTTGTTCTAACAAATGTTTAATTGCATGGAGCAGTTTTCAAACGTTAGACCTCCTAGTTTTTCATGGCTTCATTTCAGGTCCTCTGTACATAGATAAGCTTAGGTGCTGTAAATCGTTTTATAAATGTATAGAAGGCTTTTAATGATGAAAGTAAAATGAGTAAGTCATCCAAAGTGTTCCTTAAGTTTGTCACCTCACCATTTAACAACTCTCCACACTTCATAACTCAGCTCTTAGCCCCCTCCCTAAATTTAGCATTTAACCCTAACACTTAACATATAATGCTAGTGTATTACAACGCTTGACAGTTTCTTCTATCTCTGTGTGGAGATCTTGGTGTTGCATTATCCTATTAGAAAATCCTATTAGAAAATTAAGCCCATTTCACACCAAGCTTTACCTACAATAAATATACATTTTGGTTGGGCTGGCACCTTAACTTCAAATCCTAAGAAAAGTATGCCTACCCCATACAGGACTTCTATGACCGAATGACTTATCAAGATTGGACATGTTAAGTAACCAGACAGGCAAATTCTCCTTGAGAGAAATAAGTGCTTCCCAGTGGGGACGCATGCTGGGCACTGGACCCCCGTTTGGTGTATTCCCAGGGTTTGGAGCGGGAGCCTGGGGCATAATGGTCAGTTACAGCCCCACCAAGCATCGCTGAGTGACCTCGAATACCGGAAGGTCCCCAAAGACTCCTGACGAAGTCCCCCAGAGGGACGAAACGCGTTGGGAAACGCTTTGGCACGACCGATTGGACCCTTCACTTTTGGATTTTAATAATATTGGACTTTTTAACTCTGGACTCTTTTTGTATGTATGGATGAGATACTGTAACACTGCATGTTGTTTGCTGGGTATCTCAGAATATCCCTGGCTAAATGTTCTGTGTTTTGATATATTGATACAACAATAAAAGTATTTGTCAATATCCCTCGACTGGAACGCGATCTGATTTAAAACCCACCTCAAAAGTCCGCAGGGCTTGGCCGCCCCTAGGGTGTGTTCCCCCCTCCCCCAAATCAATTGTTCGTAAATAAAGCTTCACTAACAAATTCTTGCCAACATTTTTAACAATCATAACTGCTGAATTTAACTTCTGTGGACCATATATACTTAAGTATAAGCCAAGTGTTTTAGCACCCCGAGCGTTCTGAAAATATACAATTTGGCTTAAGCTGGCCATAGATTTATCATGCGAGCTATGAACGAATAGATGTGCACCACCTTTTGGCAATGGATCCCTGATCAATACTTTTGAATGGGGACCAAAGTAATGGCATTAGAAAAGGGATTTACCAACATGTCAGATCTCTGTTCGATTGACATTTTCTTGGAGTGGGATCAATCGCTCCAGGTGGACAGCATTCGATTCCTGAACTATCAACGTGAACGGGCATGACGATCATTCTGGAATCAAACACTAAATCGACTGTTGTATGGCCAGCCAATGCAAGAGAATAAAATGGCAATGACCAAAATTGCTGTAGGGAAGAGTTGTGGGAGCATTTGGAAAATGATTGCTTTTGCAGATTTAGTTTTTGCGTAATTTAAACTCTCCCAATTAGAAAGTCACCTTTAAACCTAAATAAGTACATCAGCTAGATCATACATTTCAAACAAAAAAACTAAAACCTTCCCTACAGCTCCAATTTATTGATGATGGCCTGTTCAGGGGCTTTGCTAGCTCACCAATCTACTAGTTGAGATATTGACATCCAGAAACCAAAGCAAATTTGCTGTGCGTTGGTGCCTTAGCTTGTGCATTTTCCACCCTAGACCTATTCTTGAGCCATTCAGTGCAATGAGCACGGCCGTTGCTCCACACAGTGCTACACTATCTGACTTTTATATCTCCGAACCCTATAGCTCTTTAAATGTTTTATACAATATTGCCTGATTAAAACAGTTTTACAAATGAGACAACTGGATAGGGCTTCGTACAAATAAGACAACTGGATTTGTGCATCTTTGCTGCAGGTTGTTGACTAAAGGATAATGGCATAAACATGCATTACATTTGTAATTTTTTTATTTTTTGTGGACACAACATACACTTTTGTGGGCCTTTTGAATACAGTCCTAAGAGTGCCGTTATTTTTAGTAGCTTGATCACACCAGCAGAACTTAACTTTTGTGTACAACATTGTCCAATGAGCTGTCAATACTGCTATGTGTGCCCAGTTCAAACCATCATTGGATTTGGTGAAGGGCCTAGTGCATTCAAAAGCAATATTTTAATTTATAGTATTTTACCTTTTAAAGACCATGTTCTTACACTATTTAGTTGAGGTAAATAATATTACTCTCTGTTTAAGTCTCATTCCGTGTCTGATGTAAAATGCTATAAATCCTCAACCATATTTGGACTGATAATGAGGCAGTTTGTATCTGTGGATGGAATTGTTTTGTGTTGCTGACAAAGACCATGGGGTGGGGGAACGTGAAAGCCATTAAGGAGAAGATAAAACTTTTGAAATTCATATATTAAATAGCCACTCTTCTGTCAATATTGTTTAATTAGCTTGGCTTTTATTTTCACTTTGTTTAGATTATGGTATACATAGCCAGGCCTCTTAATGTGAATGTTTGAATGAACCAACCTGTGCGTTTGTAAAGAGAAGAAAAAACCCTTATACTTAAGAACAAGCATTAAATTGCATGTGACCTACAGATCTAACCTTTCATCACTTTTTTTTTTAGTTTGTGTGTATAAATTATCTATCACGCTGCTTGCTGTGGTTCAATTGTGCTTTTCGTTTTAAAAAAAAATCCTGTAAAGCAGAGTGATAAATGAAAATGTGACACTTGTTTTTCTAATTTTCACATGTAAATGATTTGCCTGTGCCCAAATACAATTTTGTAAAGAATTGCTACATAATGTTTAGGTAAATGTGAGTTGGGTTGTTTAGGTTTGTTCAGATGTTATATATGTTAAGGCTGTGTTTGGAAACTATGGGCATCCAGTAGTAGTAGTATTTCTCTTAGTTATGCCAAGTTGGCCCAGCTTTGGGGCACATACTGCATTCATAGACTAGACTGTTTTGTTTCCCATACATTCCATTCTGTAGTAATCACACTCCTCCTTGTCCTGAGATGTGCACAGAACAGGACATTTTGGTACTTTTGACCCAGCGAGTTATAAATCAGTACTGTCAATATTCTGTTACAGTGCTCAACTAAAATAACACAATTTAAATGATCTGTACATCATTATATAGTCTTTTAGAGTTTAGATTAAAATTTTTATTTGAGCATATGTAAAAAAAAAAAAAACTCTATAAGACATGTTCATTTAAAAGAGGAGCACTCTGGAAAGTGGTTAATGTGTTTAAAGAAGAAGAAACAAATGTGCAACTCAATTGCTCTAAAGTTAAGAGCTGATGTGGTAAAGAACACCAATACTGAGATAATTTTATTTCTATCTTCAGAGCACGCATTTTAAAACTAGAAAAGCTACCCATACATGCCTCACCTTTTGCACAATCGACCTTAAATTAAATCAGACTGAAATAACAACCAGCACACATTGTGATCAATTCAAAAGTGATAAGTTGTTTTCCTAAGGCCTGTGCACATGCCCATAGTACGATCAGATACAAATCCATAGAAGTACCTACTTAGCAGGTACTTGAATGAGTGACTCAAATTTACCAACATGTCAGATTACCGCTCAAAAGATTTTATGTTCGATCACTTTTGTTTGAAAATAATTTTCATTGTACCTGAATTGATCAAATGATCAACTTAAATGGTGTTGCTTGAACAGTGTTTGGCTATTTTTTATGTTGGTTACAAAGTTTTAGAAGGTTAATAGTGGATGTCATACAGCTGCCTCATCAGTTCTTTATTCCATCTTTGAAAATGTAATGAGAACCCCTCCCAGAATTCATCTTGCTCTCTATTTCCCTGCAGGCAAGAGTCAGCCTCTTTATTTATCCTGGAGACCATTTTCGCCTGCCCTAAAAATAATGGGACATCGTTCCCATTTTTACAGTGGTCAATAGAACAGGAAGTGAGTAATATGTTTTCCAGTGGTGACACCTGTTTTTAATGACAGGTTTTCCTTCTGACCCTATTTTATTTGTTCGGTTATCGAGTGTAAATATAGTCTACTTTTCTGTTTTGTTTAGAAAAAAAAAGAACTTTAAAAATAATTTTCATGCAGTTATGTTATGTCATAATTTTTAGGGTTTACAGGAAATGAATGTTTAAGGATCCTGTTACACTACACGAAGAGGTAGTTTACTGGCAACTGACCTGGTAGCAGAAATGCAATGTCCATTGTAGGAAAATACCTGCATTACTGCATGCCACTATGCTAGGTCTCCTATACTTGTGTAAGGGAGATACTTGCGCTGCGATTCACACTTTCTGTACTTGCGTTAGCATGCATTGTCTTAAGGGCCCTAAATCCACTTTTAATTTTTTTTTCTACTCCATATATATTTTTTATAAAACAAAAAAAATATGGTTCCGTAAAAAAAAAAAATCAGATGCCATTTTTGCCATGTGTGCATTGTGTTTTATTTATATTGAAAACATAATTATTTCAATTACTTTGGTAATTAAATTTAACTGAGCGTGGTTTGTAAATACATTTTTGTTCTGGACTCTTCTCACAAGTTTTCTATCACTGTTTTGTAACACAAGTGCAACTTGTTTTATATGCAAAGGCTTTGCCTACAAATCTGTACCAGTTCTTCTGTTTTGGGGCAATTTATGAACTCTATAAAATGTCATGTAGAGTCACTTTTTAATGCTTTCTAATGGCTGGATAAGTCCAGTAGGGAATTAGAGGGAGGGGGAACTCGTGTGCTGTCCATTATTTGACTAGAACTAGAGAACAGCCAGTGACGAAGTTTGGCAATTTTACAGCTGTGAGTCCTGGCCATTGTGCTTTTGAATGTAATTTATTAAGCAAATAAAACTCTTATTGGTAAAGGACCTTGTTAAAACTGCTGGGGTCTTTCATAGTGCCTGTTCAGTACCTTGAGTGCCTGCTCCATGATATTTTACACATTCCGCATGAGGCTCTGTGTTTATTGTTCTGTTTCGTGCTCTTGCTTGGGCTTTCCCTAGTCAGTAACATGACCTCAAGGGGCAGAATGGAGCAGGCAGAAAATGCTTTTACTCTGCATAGATTTAAATCCTGATTTTATGAGGCATGACATTTTGTAAAGCCAGTCGGTGGAGAGCGTCAGGACGTTTCTGACATATCTCTAGGCAGAAAGCATATTTATTATTAAACATGTTCCAATAAGGAGAATCTCTTCAACTACTGTCTTAACCTCTCCTATCATTTTCCATATGATCTTTATAAAATCCTTTGATACAGATTAACACTAAACAGTTTGATTTGAACTTTGACACATTTTTGCTAAGAAAATCCCTTTCAGCATACTAAAAGCTTTAGTATATATTACGGTGTGGATATATGATGACGTTGTTTTAGTTGTGCATTTTTAGATACGGAAGATATTTTAGACATTTGTTTGGGCAGACGTTATGTAATGTCTGTTAAGAAAACATTTTTGAAAGAAGTTATTTATTCATGGATGTTTTAAAAGTTATGTTTTTTGATTATTATTTTCATACACTACTAAACATTATACAGCAAATGTATATGTGAAAGGAGTTTAAAAAAATGCACTAGTGTGAAAACATTAATTTCTGAGTTTGCCTTATGGTTGCAAATATTTTTGATTTATGTTGCCATTTCTGCTATGCATGACTGATATTGTTATGGAGCTGAATCAGGGTCCACTATGCCTTTTGGTTATTGTCCTTTGAGCATATAGTCCTTGGTGCATATCCTACTGACATTCTTCTATAACTTTTATAAACTAGTGAGTCATGTAGTAGTAAGCTACAGACATCCAAAAAAGTTAAGTCTGCAAAAAGTTTGTTGCACGTATTGCATGTACAATCCTTCTACCCCACCGCTGCTCTTCCTCCCCCTCTTGCACATGGCATCCTGTTCATCAGTGACAGCATGGCTTTGCTGTGTATGTCAAGAAGCTGACGAAATTTCTGATGTAAAAAAACAGACATAACAAATTTAAAATGCGTCCATCCGCGGCCCATTGCTCTAGTGGAAACAAGCCCTAACTGCTTTGCTGTTCTCAATAATATTGTTCGTAGTTATGTGTTCTACAGAACTTCACTCCCTGGGTTTGCTAGTAAAGTGGGCATCTTGAGGTTATACCCTTTGCAATTTATGTGCTGACCTATTTTTGAACAAGAAGCTGTACTATTGCTGTTCATGGTAAAAATTGAGAATCAAGGGGGTGTGAAGAAGGTAAGTATGGAGTGGGGGTTGTTACAAAACGCTCTCTGGATGGAAGAATTTCACTGTGAAGTAGATGGGAAAAGTGGACTTCTTTTAGAACGATTTTCATGATGAAATGTGTTTCCTACATCAGAAAATACATGTACATGTACGAAAAATATAATACTTTGTACGACGTATTTTAATAATATTTGAAACCGTCACCTTCTCCTTTTAGCCCTGACAAAGTGTAAAAGCAGAGAGCAAGACATCCTTGTTAATTTAAGTCTTTCAATGAGATTTACTGACACAGCAGAGTTAAAGAATAAGTGAGTGTTGATCAACACCTCTGTAGTGTTTTTCTAATTATCGCAGCTGCTTCTCTGGGGCTCAATAAAAATGTTCACTCTTGGTTTGTAATAAAGTGTCTGAACTGAAATTTTTGTGTGAATCTTGGCCTTTACAAGTGGAGCTCCCGCCTAATATGGGATCCTGAAGTCATGTCATGCTTTTACACAACCTACGGACAGTATATGTCTTGTGAGAGCTTACTGAAACAGATTAAACTGTAGTTATGTTACCTTATGTAGAAGGAACATAAGAATGGTGTCTGGTAGATTTGTGACTTCCTTAGTGAAAGAAAGAACATTTCACAGACTGAGGTTTTGTGTTCTGGAAGTGTTCTCCCTGCATGAAAAAACATGCTTGCACTCAACCAGAGGGGAAAGGGGAAAAGCATATTGTAGAGTGACTGATGTTTGGGGTCATCCATGAAAAACAGGTGGTAAGGGCCCATGGTAGTGCTGAAAATAATTTTACTGCATGCTGTACACCTTGTAAATGCAGATGTCTAAGGGAAAAATAGGGCTGGTCATGTAGAATCTGGAGGAAAGCAAACTTTCTTTGGCATGTAGAGTTGAAAGCAAAATAAGGAATTGGTAATTTTATCCAAATTAAAGCTGGAATTCAAATAAATCCCAGTTTTTGTTTAGATTCCAATATTTTGAAATTGCCATTGAAGGGCATTAGAATTTAGGATGAGTCTGTTTTGATTAGTTAAGCATCTCTACGCTTTGATTTGGACATTGTTTTACCATGAAAGGCTAGAAACTGCATTTTATCTGCATTGACTAGGATTTACATCGATCATATACATCAACTGGCTCAATGCAAGGTTTGTTATATTTTATAAGTGGGTTGCACTTCTCGCCAAAAAAACATTGCATTTACTTCACACAGTCTTTCCATTCCGGGGAACCACGGGACAATCATATGCAAATTGGGCTATCTTCAAAGAGCACATCTGGAATATCACCCCCCAGTGTCAATTCCAGATGTGCTCTTTGAAGTTAACCCTTTCAGAGGGTGCCAATGCCATTGTATTGGATACAGTGATAACATGTAACTATTTTACCTTACCATCTAAAAACCTAACCTGTACACCAATTAAGGATAATTCATTTACCATACAGTGGCCCCTCGTTCCTCCTGTGCGGTTCCATTGCTGACTGGTTTATCCATTGACTTACAACACCCGAAACCACACCTCCTGATGAAAACACACTTGTTGAAACGCGCGTCAAGGTTGATGTAAAAAATGTTTTGGATATTAGATATTTATTATCATCTTAGTCCGGAGGAACTATTGACACATTTTATTTTATGAAGAATAATGGACTATGTTCTATTTTTACCCATGGACTTCACAGTTGGATTTCATTAATCTCCTGTTGATTTATTCTTTGATACTGTCTTGCTATTTTGACTGCATATTTTAATTGATACCTACCAGGCTAATTTTCATTATTTTATCTTAAATCCCCACATGGGGTAATATATTTAAAGTAGGATGGCCTCAAGAAAGTCTCCTTGTCCTTACCTAGGTAAGGAAAAATTCTTATGTTTGGTGAGACTGGGACCTCTAGTCTCTCCATCCATTAACCCTTTCTGCTATATTGTTTTTGGGATGTTGGCCATATACCTACCATGGTTTAGTGGTAATCTCTTTGAATTGTATTGGATACAGTTATCACTGTATCCAATACAATTTTACAAAGAAACAAAAACAAAACACATTTCCAATTGTAATAAAATTTTTATTATAAACAAACACAAATACTGTTTTGAAATCTTTCATACTAAATAAGTATTCAAGAGATTTTAGCATTCAAATGATACATTTTATATTTTATGTACTTTTTTTAATAATAATTGTGTGTTTCAAACATTATTATATCCAGGATGTCTATTAGACCCTTGTACGGACAGATTTTTGGATGTTACAGGCCTACAACATAAAAAAATTCAATTTGAGTCTATGGTGCACTTTTGGTACAGAAATCTGGACCTTGTAAGAGCACTAGGAAGGTTAATAAATAAAAAATGGCTTATTTGTCACCCACGTTTTTGCTGTTTTACTTCTGCTATGCAGACAATTTCTTCTATTGTGTGCCAATGTGTAGATGCATTGCATATTATATAATCAAATACAATTTTTTTTTTTTGCTGTGTAAGTCACTATTACTCGGGCTTACTTGCTCTTAATTGTCAGTGTCCCCAGTGTGACTAGAAATGAAAGTTCGATAAATCCAGATTTTTGAGTTGCCACCAGAACAAAAACGTTTTGGCTCCAGATATACTTTAAAGTGAATCTGTAATCTAAAGCATATGTTTGAATGTACTGCTAAATTGGATCTTAGTACTTAGTGTTAAAATACAGTTGTAAAATAAAACCTGTACAAGTACATAAAACTCGTGATGCTCTGTTGCTCCTATTCTTGACCTATGTGGGTCGTTTAAGAGAGTTGTGAGGTTCACTTTTGGAATAACATGGGGTTATCTCTACTGGTCATCTTTGGAAGTACCTAAGCTAGCCATACACGTATACATTTTTTCATGATGAACCGTCCATTCAATCCAGATAATCAATATTTTAAACATATACCAACCATACCTATATCGAATGTATACACTTGATTTTTTTTGTTCGACCAAACACGATGGCGAATGAAAACTCGATCGTATGAATTTGAATAAACGATCGGTCGATTTTTCGATCAGAAGCGCTGTGGTGTAGGTGTTTAGCCAGGCCATTTGGTATACGAACAAACATAATAAGAATGAACATAATAAGAAGGAACGTGTATTAAATCCAACTCTACACATTAAATGGGAAGTAGTTAAATGCAAATTTTTCAGATTGAACCAAAAAATTGAATGACAAAAAACTATTGCCTTATGATCGATTATTTTTTTCAAGTTGTTCGGTTATGTATTTTTGGCAAACTAAAATATCGAACTGTGTATGTATCTGTAACTGTGTATCAATGGGTTGATCCACCCAATTAATTGAACATCCACATTTGACCATTCTATCAAATTGATAATTTTGCAGTGAAACATCCATTTAGAAAAATTCCATGGATTGTACAAGGGATCTGACAGCTTTTCGAGATCCTTTGATTTTATGTATGTTCAGGTTTGGGAAAATGCACATAAATGCTTATGTTAAAAAATATTGAATGGATTTGCATTAAAATTCCAATAGTCAATGCCTACAAAGTGTCGGACACTGTACATTAGTTGTGTTAAGCATGTCCCTTTTTTGTACTGTTAATGTGCATAGCAAGGACTATACATGTCAATGGCAACACTTGTACATGTATGTAAACACACACTAACATGGATAGTTCAAGACCTTTGCTTGAAATTTATCTTATACTTTAACCTCCCTGGTGGTGGTTTGAATGCAAAAAGGGGTAACCCTGTGCCACACTTGAAGCAGCTTACCTGTTCCATGTAAACCCATTGCCTCCTTCAGGGGTCACGTCTCGGATGGCATGGGACTGCCAGGGAGGTTCAAGGAAATGTGTAGGTTATATTTTTGATTTAGATTAACATGAAGAAATGTTTGATGGACAATTGTTTGCAGCTTTACACAAACTAACTTAATTTTTAAAATACAAACCTCTGTTATCCAGCTCATTGAAAACTTTGGCTGATTATTAAAAGTATTTGGGCTTTCCAAATTGAGTACAGTTGTCATGAAGCCAGGTTCATAAAGACATGGTTTGGTGTGAAAGGACGCAAGTGGTCTGCGCAGAGCCCTAACATCAAAGCTACTTTAACACTTTTGAATGAAATACTGACAGCAAGCCAGGTCTTCCCCTCCAACATCTATACCTGATTCCCAATAGTCTCTTGGCTTAATATGCCCAGCTTCCCAAAGATACTGTAACATTGTGCGGAAAGCATTACCAGAAAAAGGGGAGACTGTTTAAGAAACAAATGAGGGCCAAACACTGGGAGTTCAGAAACCTTAAGGTGCATTAGAGTATTATAGCTCAAAATCTGAACATGAATTGCTAGTTCCATAAAATCCCCCCAAAATG
>CM070036.1:69377353-69387909 GCA_036250615.1 Ptychadena robeensis | reverse complement strand
TTCCCTGCGCGGTGTAGGTCAGAGCCGCCTGTCAGTCTTTGGTTGATTAAACAATGAATTCTATTTTGAGCAGAGGTTTTGGTGTGTTTTATATTAAAATTTGATCATTAAATGTGAAAAAAGGTTTAAAAAATATTTACGCGTTTAAAAACTTTATATATTCAGGATGTCCCCCCTACTAGACCCGTGTTTTTGGTCAGTTACAGGCCTACACCATTTTTTTTTTTCAATGATAACACGTAAGCGCTTTGTTGGTACAGAAATCTGGAGCGCTCGGGCTGAAACACTTCAGGAGGTTAAGACAATCTGAAATGTCACATTTGGTATTAGTAAAGTCATTATTGATTAATAGGAACTGTCCCATTTGGTTTCAGGGAAGTCAGCAGTGGTTTGTTATTAAATTCATACTTGCTGACTTCATTGCCACCACTAATATTAAATTGCTTAAGTAATTATGGTTAAATGAGCATTGATTGCAGATAATCACTCTGTTGGAACCATTTTATGTAAGGTCATGCCACCCTCATCAGCTGTGCAATTAAATACTGTGGCTTTGCCCCTATCGGACTCTGATCAGCACAGTTAGGCTGTTTTACCTTCCAAGGAAGTGTGCTGTGAGCCAGCTGGAGCATTCAACATGTAGGAGCTGGAGAAAGTCATAATTAAAACAGGCGACTGCTCCAGTACAGACAGGAAATAAAAGGAAGACTGGGCCCTTCAATGGATTAAATTAGATGTTTCAAATTCAGACAGTATCAGGAAAAAGAAGACTAATGTTAGAAAAAAAGGTAACATTAAGTTCATTCAGTCGTGGTTTTTTTTTTTCTTTTTTATACTCCCCTTTGCTGTAACACAGGCTTCTGCTTGGCATTCCAGAGTGCTCAGACAGCCCACATTTTGCATTGTTGACTTCAGGGAGACCTTTGGCAAAGGTGAGGATACGGAGTTGGGGGGGGGGTCTATTTTGAATTTTATCCAGCCTTTAGATTTAACCATTGCTGAAAGGATTGCATTGCATGTTCCAAAAAATTAACCCCAAATTAAATTTTGTAATTTTATATGTAGTTGATGGTTTACAAGACCTCAGCAAGCTCATTATGCTAGATTCTAATAAGAGATGGACCTCATTAGAGGGTGGGTGGTCACTAAATGTTAAAAAGGCCTATCCCTCTCATCTTGTGCCTTTTATAAACATAGACACATAGAAGTGTCAGATTTTTCTTTCAGTGTAAACCCCCCCCCCCCCCATACACCATACAATCTTACCATACAATTTCTGTACAATCCACTTTTCTTCTACCAAAACCATGTAATATGAGGATCTTTCTAAACCTTCCAATCACTATCAAGGAGGTCACTATACTACATCGTTTTTGGTAGCTCTAATGAAAATTGTATGGAGTGATCTAAAGGTGTATGGCCAGCTTAAAACATTTCCAGCATTTCTGCCTTTAACTCATTAACATTAACATTTGTGATGGCATAGTGTGCTTCTTGTGAGTATGCTTTTAAAATCACACCGGAAATAACTAGGTTTAATGGTCTTAATAATGGTTTTAAAATAACTAATAAATGGCATGGTACACCCACAAAAAAACAAATACATTGCGAATCACTCAGTAAACACTTCCCTTCATGATAAATCTGTCAGAACCAACCATAACGTCTGCCCAAGCTCTCCTCTGTGGCATGCATCACTATCCCATCCTTCTATTGTTTGATGCTTCTATTGTTTTTAGAGTATGAAAACTAAAAAAATGGGTCAGATAGCCTTTCAACTTATTTTCAGTAATTTCTCCTATACACCTTAGACTTTGAGGAAAAAGATTCAATATCTTCGGTTTGGCAGATCTTCTTGATCATTAACAATAATCACCATTTTGTATGAATCCTAGCACATGGTCTTCTAATGTCAAGAAGAAAAGATTTCCTTAAACACTGACTTTTGCTTATGTTAAACATGTACAACTATATATACATCATTTCTAAATCTGACAACTGGTGATCCATTGTACATTTGAGCATACATAGCTCAGACCTTCAATACATAGTTTTTATGTTGCCAAGGGGAAAATCAGCATTGACAGTAAAGCAAGAAACCCAATGAATTCAGATGGCCAAGTCAGTTGGTGCTGAATAAGGCAAATTCTGCAGTTTGCCGTTAGACTAATCATTTTAATACAGTTATGAAACATGACATACAAAAAGTTGGTCATGGAAGGTCAAATCTACCACTGAGCGCAACAGGAACTGTTGTGGTCACCGATTAAATCTCTTCAGATAGACGTAATGAATATTTAAAGATAATTTGAAAGAATTCAGTATTTAGGGATTTTATAAAAGTATGTAGGGCACAATTTCACTTTTATGAGACGTATTTGTGGCCTTTATTTTAACTGAAAATTGGTCCTAAAATGCAACTCTTTACTGACTCAGAGTTCTGACTATTCGTGATTTGCATTCATATACCTACTTAATAATATATAAATTTTTATAATTGTTGGCCTGTTCGACACTGTGCATGTTAAGAGTTGGTACTGGCACCATCAGCCATCTAACACTGCAGTTAAGTGATTGATAAGTTGCCATTGTGCTACAGGAAGTCCCTTTTTTCTTCTTTATGCCAATATCTTTTTTACATTTTAAAATATACAGTGTATTTAATGGCATATTTGGAAATTTTAAAATTCTAAAACTCCTAATCCGTGCCCCGCGATTTCTTTTTTTACATTGTTTTTTTTACATTGCAAACAGATGGCGGTTTTTTTCTTCCTAATGTTACATCATACCTGTCCTTTCAGACAGTGCTTTGGTGTTCACTTTCACAAAATTAGGCATGAAATTTGTCTAGGACATGGATACATGAGTTCAAGTGTTCTACAGCTGTTGGGCAAGTGTACAACTGCACAGTACGAAGATTTTTTTTTTATAGAGGAATGCAACACATTTCTTTTTAAGCTGTAATCTAATAAATAATGACTAAATTGACTCTAACAAGGCATTGTGAATGTCAGCAGTGTTTGTCATCTGTATTTTGTCTGCACCAAACTTTTTACATAGCATGCATTTTTACTTTCCATATCCTGGTGACAATTTGGATTTTATGCACCCGGACATCCTTCTGATGCCAAAAGTAATTTTTCTGGCACAATAAACTGTCTGCATCACTTATAGCTGCTGGTCTGAGCAACCTTAATTCACAACTAGTAAACTCTACATTACCTTTCCAAAATTAGAAATCTAACACACAACTACTAACTTCTGTACCTCTCCCCTTCACACCACTGCACAACTACTTCAAAGTTGCTAACCTCTGCACCCAGCTTACATCCCTGCACCATACTTGACATGAAAATGCACTTTACATCACTAATTTTGCAAACTGTTCTACTTTGCACATGGTCACTCATGGGATTTTGCCACATCTAACTACTGCCCAAAGTTTACAATGAGTGGTCTTGTTGACCCACTAGGAGAGTGATCTAAATTCATACTTTAAGAAACCCTGTCCCATAGTAGGCGTTATTACTCTGGTTTTAGATCTAGGTACTGTGAGTGAAGAGAAGCAAGTATTTGGGGCTTCATTTTCATTGTTAAAACTGTTTCGATTCCTGAGATTAAGCATTGTGAATATTTCTGGTTACTTCTAAATCTTTGTGACTGTGGAAGAAAAATAAATGTTCTGCCTTTCTGCTTCTCGCATTCCGATTAAATACATCAGGAACTTGAAGGAAATATGTTTTAGCAGGCGTATCCTTTCTGGTTACCTCAGAACCTACACACAGGACCTAGAAAGGGAAGGTAACAGGAAGGAACAGGGTTCAGAATAAGCTGCTCACTTCTATTTAGCAAAATAGTCAGGAAAACAGCTTTAAAAACATTTTGCTGAAGTTTGTTTGCCTTGTTCAGGACTTTGTATTGCCATGTATGCATAGTCTTACAAAATACAATTTTTAATAGACGTTTGCTAAATGTAAATAATAAATATAGTGTCTGTGTTTATTACAACAAAATGATACAATGGCAAGTATACATAGGCAAGGCTAAAATTCTTAACAAGCTCAAGTTGTGATTTTTTAAAAATACAATTCCAAAGCCAAAGATGTGTCATTAATATGGCAATAAATGGTGAGTGTGCCCACAATGGCATGGTCAATAAAATGCAAAATTGCAACATAAATTAATGTGATGATGAAACAGATTTGTACTTGATGCAATTTAAATGATTGTGTTGACATTTCTCATTGATCATCTCTACTAGTTGGGGGTGTTGCAAAAAGTTGTCAGTCAGGATACAGTGACTTATAACTTATGCTGCAGTCCTTTTAACTTTAAAATACTTTTAATGATTTTACCACATATTTTACATGACTATGAATCTTTGAACACTCACAGAATCTTGGCACACAAAAATTAAGACTTCTATTTCGACTTTTCTCTTCGGCATTGTCCTAGCAGCAGTCCTAGTCCCACTTCTGCTGCTCATCTCTGCACCATTCACCCCTTCTACCTCCACTTTCTTCCAGTAATCTTACCAGTTGAACAGATCTATGCCAAAATTCGGTCTATGACCCAAATGTTAAAAAGTTCTGATTTCTGAAACTCAGGATTATTCTCAGTAAATGCTTCACAACATAAACAATTCTGGAGTATTATGGAGGAAACTGTCTGCTTTTCAAATTGGTAAAGTTTAGTCTGTCTGTGTATACGATAAACATATTATTTGTCTTTAAAGGAATCCTCAAATCTACTTTGAGAATAAAGAGGAATTGGCCTTGTTCTACATTACTTTAAATGATGGGTAGCTTAATATTGGTAATAATTCTTTAGACATGTCTAATAACCACCTCCTGGTGTGGTAGTGCACATCTTGCTACATGTGTGGGTCTTATGGCTTGTAAGACTTGATTTACTCTTCCCCTGGTGAGGAAGACTAAAATATGTGAACAATGAAGGTATTTGTAAAATAACCGTAGAAACCCATTATTTCTTCAGAACATATGTATTGCTTGAGGCAGCCACTGGAAGGAAAACTATATGAATATAGTGTGAGTGTCACTGCGTGGGCTTGAGGTTTATAATCTAGACAGAGCATTTTCCTTAGTCATTTGTGAATTTTATTTTATTGAGGCTACAGTAGCCCATAGCTTCCAGTTTAGATGCTGATACTTTCTTGAGACTTCCATTAAAATTAATCATGTGGTCATTTTGAATGTAGCTTTTGTGTGTTTGGCTTTTTAGAAATCTATTTTTGTTTGGCAGTTCTGTATTCTATTCTTTGTACCCACTCAAAAAAATTCATTTATTTCTATAAGTGAACTTCTGTTCACAATACTTGATGCTTTTTAATTGTTAGGACAAATTTTTCACTGTTGCGGGTGCGCACTGTGGGCTGAAAGCAGCTCGGGAAACGATAGTGCACTCCCGCAGCCGCCCAGGAGCCGACTGCCTGCGAGCAGCTGCAAAATAGTGCAGGCATTCGCAGGTCGTCTAGATTAGGAAAACATGGAGGTCCTATAAGGCTAAAGCCCGAAAAACAACCGACATACTCCTGATGTGTCTGCAGGTCAGCTACGTTTATCGGTTGTTTACCTGATGGTTGCAAGCCTTTAGGGCTCATTTACACTGGCGGTTTTTAATTTTAGCCCAAAACTGTTGGCTGACAATAACAGAATGATAACCCACTATAGTCAGTGCTCAGAAACTAACATTTATGTTTTCTAACCTTTTTTAGAATTAAATACTATCCTTGTGTTGTACAGTATCTGTGGAAGTTTCTTTTGCTGAAGCATCATATGTTCCTATTTCTAATTGCTGATGTAGTCTGTTTTGACTTGAACCATGTCCAGTGTTTAAACCAAATTCACAGGACAATAGCTAAATACAAAGTTTAACAGTCCTGCCTACTCATCTTCTCACTTCTAACATCACTGCCATGCCAGTCCCATTCCCCAACTATTGTATACTCTGTTCCCTAAGCTATTAGATTGTAAGCTGATCAGGCAGGCTCTACTCCTCCTGTGTCATAACCTGTACCTGTGTGTATTTTGTGTTGTATCGCCACTCTGATTTATTGTACAGCTCTGCGTAATATGTTGGCGCTATATAACTAAGTGTTGATATTCTAGCTTTGGAAAAGAAAGTAGTTTGGTTTCTACTGTACTTTGCACTCATACTGTAGTTTCTTTCTTGACAGTAACACTTTAAGAGAAAATCTGTGTACTGTCAGGTTGCATCCAAGCAAATGATGGCTTCTAAATGTCTGTGAGTAGCTTCATATTGATGTTGCACTAGGTTACTAAGTGGAGTGTGACAAATCACTGAAACATGGGAGGGAAGGTGTGACTTATTTTTGGTGTTGGAGGGTGTTGTACCTCATTTTCTTATAGTAATCCTATGAGAGGTAAAAGATATCCTCCTTGTGTGTGTGGTTCCCTATCATGCCTATAATTTTGCTTACATTTAAACACATACTGATTTCTTTGTTCTTCTATCTCCGCTGAGCTTCTAATGGCAGCTCATTTATCTTTCAGGTGTTATAATAATTGACCTCAATCAGTATTCCATTATCTTAAATGGGGTAATTATCTACATTGTCACTTTTTCATTTGCTCTTTTAACCTTGGGGTCACAGAGGCCTAGAGTAACCAAATCCAACAAAATTATTCCCTTACCTGTCATATAAATAGTCATCCCAGCAAAATGAGACCCAAGGGGGCCTTTGCCAAGGTGTTGAGAAGGCCAGTCTAACTCGATCCTTTATGCTTCTCTTTAAGGAATGCAGCACTGTTCTGGCACGCTATCAAAATAAAACAACGTTCCATTTTTCCCTTTTTTTTGGTAACGAGAGAGAGGGAGAACCCCTATACTCACAAACACTTCTTTGTGGACTGCTTTATTGAAATTTCCATTCAGCTCTTCCATCTGTGCTTACCACCATTACCAAGGAAAGAATTCAGCACCCTCCATTTCAGGGACTGGGATCATAAAACTGTCTGGATTATTTCAGCTATATTTACAGCTAACTTAATATTACTTTTCTAACGGGTTTAAAGCTTTTAATTCCACCACGTTCATCATTCAGGCAAGAGTTTTGTATGGAGTGGGAATGGTGTATAATAGCTTTTTTTCTTTAGCCGTTTAGTACAGGAGAATTTACTCTATTTTCTCTTGCATGACCTCTTCCTTCTTTTCAGTGCAGAAACATAAGAAAATCTGCCCAAAAATGTATTTGCCTTATTGTAGGCATCTTCAAAAGCAGTGTTTTTAGCTTTTTAGATTTAGCTTGGATGCTTGGAATTACTTTACTGGAATAAATTGAATATTTAAATTTTTCCTGTCTGTATATATTGTTTGTTTTGCTGACACTATTACTATATATACATTGTAAGCTGGGAAATTTTTTTTGGGCCCAAAGGTGGTAACTGTTTTAATTCACAGACAAGAATTCAAGCCTTTACACTTCACAAGAGCACTCTGCAAAAATCTGTCCCTCTGTACTCCCACAGGGGGACAGATTTTTGCAGGGTGCTCTTTCAAATGTTAAATAGGCAGCGTGCGTAGGCAGCTGGGAAAACAAATAGAATTCTGGGGTGCTTTACTAGGGAGATTATCTGCATGATGAAATGAGATTCATGTTACCGTATACAGGTTGACATATCTGGCTTTCAAGAACAGAGGGTGACCTGGAAGATGGTTATTATATGGACAATAAGTCCCCTTCCATTAGAACAACCGGAATCTGGCTTTCTGGTGTTCTTTCTCTCCTTGGAGAAGTCTGTAGCCTCTTTGTAGGTTGGAGAGATGGCCCATTAGGACATACTGTATTTATTAGTGCATTTCGTTACATGAAAGCCACTCTCATATTTTTTCACAACTCCCTCCTCCAATTGTCATTTGTTTATTTAAATTCTCTTTCTTCCTCCTGTCTTTTCTAGTTTATTTTAGGGCTGTTTTGATGGACTGTGAAATGCAAGTCCACAGTATCTGGATGTATAGTGCAGTTTACAAATGTTTCTGACTTCCCGGGTCTTTGTTTACAACCGTTGAAACGGAAACATGTTTTTGGCTGAGGTCATAATTCTCGTAACGCGACTATTATAAGTTATGAGTTCAGACTTTGGTCGTATCTCAAGTTGGTCTCAAGGCAACCTGGTTCTAACTTAAGGGTTCACTGTACTGTGTCCAATTCTGGAGGCATCAAAAAGATGTTAAGATGAAGATGTCAAATTTTTTTTAAAGGTCTTAGGGATATATGTACATCATCAGCGGAGATACTCTAAGAACTAATACTTTAAGGAAAGCGACATGACTAATAGTGCAAAAAAATACATTGCAGGTGTAAATGAGGTTAGAGCAGACGTGGCAATATTAAGCCCGTTTGGCAATTTCATCTGGCCCGTTGTCATCTTGGTGAAAAACCCCTCTGACTTCCATCTGCGCTTTCCCTGAGTATACGTAATGCAGAGAGGTTTTTGAAAATACAGTGGTAATGCTGTGGGCGCATCCTCCTCTAGGATTATCTCCGCTTACTCCAGTGAACCAGCAGGCACCCATTACAGGCTCTTGGTCCGGCCCCTCTGGCAAATTTGAGAAGCCTTTGTGGCCCACAAGTCAAAAAGTTTGCCCACCCCTGTTATACAGCTAGTATCATTTGAAGCTAAGCAGGTTTATTTCCGGTGAATGGTTGATGCTTGAAACAGACTACCATTAGAGGTAGTAGTACAGCCTACAAAGTTTGAGCTTTAACAGGCTTGGGGCAACCACAAATCTATGCAATGGCAAAAAAGTTAAAAAATTAAAAGGATAAACTGATAGGTAAAACAAATGAAGGCATAGCTTAATAGCCCACTTAGTGTCTTTACCATTATTCTTCCGTATTTCTTTGACATAAGCTTTCCTTGGCCATTCTTCCTTTTACACCTTGCATATGTGGAACCGTGTTTATAAAAAAAAATTCTACCATTGGTTAATTTAGTTCTTTGTTCCTATTTTCCGTTCCCCTCTGTGATCTCTGGCTCCTTATCCCAGGGGCAGGACATTCTAAGATGAGTTTCAACGTTTTTGTAATAAACTTTTCAAAGGGTTAATGCACTGCTGATTTTTTTGTGTCAGACATGTACACCAGAGACCAGGTTAGCTATCTGTTTTTTGCTCAATAGGAGGCGTTCCTCATTTCGCCAAAATACAGAATAAATTAAGTTTTCCATTATAATGTGATATATGATATGATCTATAATGTTCCTAAATTTATGTTGCACATTTTGGAGCCAACCTGTGTATTAACGCTTAAAAAGGGAATATTAGTATTTTTAATAGCTACAAGTATACTGAAGGGTATTGAATGTTTGGTTTTAAGAGATATAAAAACTATTTGCAGCTGTGACGGAATATCCCACCACGGTCATTTGGCTCTGCTCTTTAAAGAGTTATTGCCTTTTTTCTCACTTAAAGGATGTCATGGGACAAGTTCCATGTAATGTTAGCTCATCATGTGTTTGTAAGCACATAAAATGCAGACACTTTAATATGAGTTCCCTTTTAACTTATGTAGTGCTGGAGCCTCCTGCTGCACTGTTTAGTATACAGAAGACAGATGTACAAGCTTTAGCTGCAGCCACTTCACATGGGAACTTGGTAGAAACTATGAGAATCTTTTCAATTAGACCCAGATTTGTAATGCCCAAGGAGTCTGTTCTGTTCGCAAGACACTAAAAGATAGTCTGGAGAGTTCACTGACAATAGTAAAATTTGGAAATGTGTGAAGTTTGGCTTCAATTTTAATGGGCTTGTTCCAAAAATAAAAATCCCAAGAACGTTTCTGTAGACAGTGACTGTCGGAGGTCATTGTCTTGTTTCTTGCTTCTTAAATTACCAGCTGTCAACTAATATATCAAACATCAAATAGATTCTAGTATGTCTATAAAGGTTTTTAAGAACAGTTCCAAGCAACAAGTGCGCTACGAACAATGCTCAGAAAATACAATTGCAATACAATTTGAATGTTTATCCCATTCATTGTTGAACAGAGTTGTATGTGATCTAGTCTGCCCAAAAAAGTTATGCATGCCACATGTAGGAAAAGGCATGTTATCTACTTCACCTAAAAATTTCAGTTATGTGTGGCACTGGTGCAGATTTTTTAGTAATCCAGAGTTTAATCTTCCGTGGCAATATTGGAGCCCAGCTACAACCTTCTTTGTGTCCATTTCCTTACCGTGAAACTGATGGGGGGCGAAGCTGTGAACTTGCCTAAAAACCCATCCTGCCTTAATGGATCTCTGATGTAATCTTCTTGTCCAAGAACATCTAGGTTGTGATTGAGATTGGTAAAGAATTGTGTGTAATCCATTCTACTGAAAACACTTGTGGCATGGTTTTCAAATGGAAAATTAGTTTTCCAAAATTTTTGTATGCTTAAAGAAGAATTCATCATCCAACTTGTCCATATCGGTGAAATTATTCTCTTGTCAGTGGAACTGATGAGCTCTAGTATTCAGCATTACTCAGGCCTACAGTACTAATTGAAAGGTTCTTCTTGGGGGGGGGGGGGGGGG
>CM070036.1:69359492-69377217 GCA_036250615.1 Ptychadena robeensis | reverse complement strand
AGCATAACCTATTGCTTTTTCTCAGCCTTGTATAGTACAGGAAATATTTAAAATATTACAGTGTGTCTAGTTAAAGCAAACCTTGGCACACTGGCACATTTGTGCCCTGAAATTGTATTCCCTTTTGAGACGCTTAATGTCTGTCTAATGGAAGTGAAGTTACACACTGGGCTTTGTGCTTGTCGTGAACTCTCCAACATGGATAAAAGTCAAAATGTGAGTACAGAACATTTCTGCAGCAGCTTTGGGCTGGGATTAACTTGGATCACCTCGTCCCCTGTTTTTAATGAAATTCTCCCCCTTGTATTTTCTTGTTTGGAAGGGAGTCCAAAGTTATCTCATGCTAATTTAGTTAGGCAGTGCCCTCAAGCGATGTCACAGGCCTCTATGACCCTTCCAGAGAGACTAACTGAAGGGATGAGGAGAATTAGACATTCCTGAGAAATTGCAAAGTAGCAACCCCCAGAGATTTCACATAGAAACTAGCTGCAGACAAACTGCTAGAGACCAAAGTCACCTTTTCAGCACTTCCTTGACATAGTTCCACCAGTCCCATCTGGCTTGCCTCAGAGGTCAGCACTTGGACTGGGAAGGTGGTAGCTGACATCGGGGAGGTCTTTTTTCATTGTTATATTATAAATAAATGAAAACCAAACCAGTGTGTGAAAGACATGCTTTCCCTTTACAAGTAAATGAAAAAGACATCTGCTTAAGTACAGTGTCTATAGCCCGTACATCCATGTATATGTGTATCTTAGCTCTCTCTCAGAGAAGGAGGGTACTGTTGATATCCTGATCATTCCTCCGAGGATATAAACTTTTCTCTTCTTCACTGGAGAAAAAAAAACAGTTTAACATGACAGATAATAACATTTAGTCTGCTTAGTTTTCAACCATGTTTGAGAAATCATTTTTTTTAAAAAGCATTCAGAACATGACTTTAAAGAAACAATGAACCATTTATGAGTTTACTTTCTTTACAATCAATATGAAGAACCTTCAGGAATACTAATAAAGTATAAATTATGACTTTTTCTAGTGATGCACAAGTCAAATATGTTTGAAAAAAACCATTTTGATCTAGAGCTAGTCTTGAAGGGCTAGAAAATGTTCCTAAAGGCAAATGAATGAATAAGCCAGAAGCCATCTTCTT
Source organism: Ptychadena robeensis (assembly GCA_036250615.1). Lineage (NCBI taxonomy): Eukaryota > Metazoa > Chordata > Amphibia > Anura > Ptychadenidae > Ptychadena > Ptychadena robeensis. Next base: position 69,376,064 of record CM070036.1, on the reverse strand, counting down.
TAATATGGTTATAACAAGAAAATGTTTATATACTTCCAGACATCTTGGTTCCTTAATTCACCGCAAATAAATAGATCAGACCTAAAGAAATGTGTCTCCACTGTGCTCTACATAGGATGTGGTGCACCAGGGTTCCATTTGTTTCCGAATAGCACCCCATGTGAGCCATAACAAGTTTAAAGCCACACAAGCACAGTAATGCTGTTTGCTGGACATGCTGTGTGTTGCAAATGTTTTTCGGCCATCTCAATTAGATAAACATGGTGCATGGCAACGCACATGTATGCAGTGCTGCACTTAGTATAAAAGACCTCTTACTTAGTCTTTTTGGCTTCACCTTAGTGTATATTGCCAGCAAATAGTGGGCATGTAAATGCTGCTAATGCTTTTAAGAATATCCATCAATTGGTTAACGACACAGGCGTGAACCAAGGAGGAGAAGGTGAGGGCAGATTTCTTCAGGTACCATTTAGTGCTGAGACATGTAGAGCTCAGGATAGTACTTCCTGTGTACTCACTCACACTCGGAAAAATGAAGTAAGTTAACCGCCTGGGTGGTACAGGTATTCACAAACTTCTTTGTCAAAAGCTGTTCATATTTCCTGCCCACTCCCTCCCTTGTCCCCTTAGGTTGTGGATTTAATGTTATAGGTACAGTACTACACTAAATGATAAAAACCAAAGGTTCAGGTATTATCATAAAGAGCCTGCATATTATATAGCGCTGTACAATGTATGCATAAGAAAAACCTCAGATAAAGTACAAACTGACATTAGAGCAGAAGAGGACCCTGCCAAACTTGCAATCTAGGATTTGACCTTTTTAGTCTTCCCTCTGCTTTTTCCACATGTCTAGCTCTTTAATAGTGATGGGCGGAATAGGCAACATTCGAATTCATAAGCAAATGTTTTGGAAAACATTCGGAAAATATTCGCATTCGGCAATATTCGGGTTTTTTCTTATTGCGAATATCGGCAGTTTTTTGCGAATTTTACGAATATATGTTTCACTTGCATTAAGGGGCGTGTTGAAAAAAATTGCGCATTTTGGAAGCCATCTTAGTGATTTTTGCGAATTTTCAAAAGTGCAGATTTTCACAATATTCCGAATATTCGCATCACCCCAATATTGGATTTAAAAACTGTTGATGGTCGCAGGGAGTGTTGCTAAGCTCTTGTTGCAGCCTTTCCATTCGTCCACTTGCATTGAGAGGCATATGTAATGGGAAAACAATACAGAATATTCGGCAATATATTCACCATCTTTGTGAATTTCCGAATTCCCGATATTCGTGATTAATATTCGGAATCCGAATATTCGCGATCATCACTACTCTTTAACACAACACAAAGCATTCAGTTGCGTCCAAGTTGCTGAAGATGAAAACCTTATTCTTCATGGCAAATGTCAGAGAGGCATGGTTGGAACATTTTTGGGTCCTCATATTTGTATTGGTTGAAGTCATCTGTATGTTTCCAAGGCGTGATACAACTGCTAGTTTTGCACAGCATGCTGTCACCACTCTACAACTGAAGCTCTCTTGCCTGTCATTACCCTTTCACACACTCCAGACATTCTCATGGATAATAGTAATGATCATCTTGGATTATTTTCATTGTATCAGTCATGATGATTGCTCTGTGCTTTTAAAGCTGACAAATTGATGAAATGCATTCTTGTGCAGTACTATGGATTGACAAATACACATAATGTGTGTAGAGGTATAGACTCTGCTGACATTTAATCTCATATGAATCCAACCAAGTAACCTGTTTCTGCTTTGGGCTGCATGTGTAGGACAAGCCATAGAGCAAATGGAACTGAGGTGGTCTGAGGAGTATATTTTATTTATTGACTGATTAAGAGGAAATGGCTGTTGTACTGTGTAGCTCCAGGTTAATCCCCCCCCCCCCCCGAATATATTCTCGGTTCAGTCTCCTTCTGACAAGATGTCCTCAGTTTAATGACACCCAGGCATGGTTAAAAACAATGCCCAGCATCCAAAATTGAAAAAGCTCTTTGAATAGGGTTGGGGGGGGGGGGGATTTGTGGAACTGTACCCTACTGTGTCCTTCCACAAAGAAGACGGTTGCTGATCAATAAATAACATTGCCTGACACCCATACACCCATACACATAGCCTGCTCTCATTTCCAGTGGCCCACAGCTTCCAATGCTACAGTTGACCTTCTGCGTTGTTTTCCATAGTCTAGCTTGGGGTGAAAAAAATTGACTGAAAGTGGCAATTCTGAGCTGCACTTAACTGATAAAATATAAACGACCTCAGACAACAGTGCCATCTTGTGGACCTTTTACGGATTTTTACTAGAGATTATGGAATTTCATTATGAAATTCTCTGATCTTGTGAGTTAATTTATAAAATCCCTTAACATGGTAACATACACCAATTGCTTTTGTACATTTTTTTCATAAAGCTCCAAGTCAAGTTGAAATGTTTAAGTTGAATTCTCCACTTACAGTTGTATTAAAAAATAATTTTTTTACTTCACCTGCTAGAGCAATACTTTTTGTAGTGTTCTCCCAACCCTTTTTTATATCTCCAGCAATTTTGGTGATTATGCAATATTAAGGGGCCTGGTAATTAACTCATGAATTCAGTAAGTCAAAACATTTGACCATCTCTACTAATTGCACCAGATGAACATTTGATACATGAATTACCCATACAAAACCAGGAGATAAGTGATATGGAATATTCTAGATCAGGGGTATGAAATGCAAATACTCAAAGGGCTTAAGGTAAAGAATTGTATTTATTGAAGAAATGTCTACAATTGTGGGAAATTTTCCTTCTCATCAGATATATCAGTGAACACAAACTCTATGGAGGTCAGTGAGAAGTGATTACTGGTCAATCAACAAACTGATTGCCATGATTTTTTAATTGTTGTTTAAGCTGATGGATTTGTTTAATGTGATTGCCAATTCATTTTTGTCTGTATGTGGCTTTCAAGGACTAAAGTTAGATTCCTCTTTTGTGATTCATACCTATTGTATCCGGAAAAAAAAACATTGGATAGCTCACTTTCATCTTGTTTTTGCCCAGGAGTCCTATATGTAGGTGAACATTTCACTGATCCTTGTGATGCCTTATTCTGGACACCCTTCTTCATCCTGCTTTCTGGAGAACCCATTTCCTGTTTCCTTCTTCCTTTCTACTCTATATCCTTAGTGAAGCACTGCTATATATCTTTAATGCACACATCTTTTTCTGCTTTGGCATCTGCACACCACTTGTCAGCTGGCTTTACCTTGTGACCTCCTTCCTTAATGCTTTTCTTTTCCTTATGTCTTCCGTCATGTCTTTTTATAGCACCCTTGGCTTTAAAGAAAAGAAGCAAAGACCTCAAAGCTGTTAGCGAAATGGATTCCTTGCTAGAAAGATGAATACATCCTTAGAATAGTGTTTGTTGTGTTATGTATATCAACTGTTTTTATGTTTCTACTAGAGGTTTTGTCACCTAAGTTTAAGAGTAACGATAGTGCACCCAGCAGTATTTTATAAATTGCCTTAACTTTTCCTGCCTTCCTTTGCATCCAAGGCTTGGTACAGGTTGTATTGTATATAAATCATTAAATGTTTTAAAAATGCAAAAAAATCTAGATGTTTCGAAGGAACTTTACATTAAAGTGTAATTTTCAGTATCAAGTTAATTTGAAGTGCAATGTAAAGTAGGCAGTGTACAACATGTATAAGGGCTCAGTCTGTGGAAAAGCCTAAATTTCACCATCTAGTCTCTGAAAAGTGTCACCATCCAGCCAACTTTAAGTCATTTGACCATTAGGATAATATGACAAGTGCCTCCCAAGCAGCCACTACATACAGTGACATTGTGAATTACAGTAGCTGTCCCCTTAAAATTTGGAAACTTGCCAACACCTTGAAACTGAGCTGTAGCACAGTGGCCAAAACATTCAGCTGTTTAACAGGGCAGGATTCACTCAGAACAGGCCTTGTTAAGGTTGACCAAAGAAGTTGCATGTTCTCCACATCGTATCCATAGATGGATACAAGTTTTAAAGGGGTGTGTGGTCAGCCTGGCAGTGTGCAGACTATACTCCACACACTGCATCAAATTGATCCCCATGGTTGTTGTCCCAGAAGGAAGCCTCATCTTAAGAAGAACCTACAAACCATTTGCTGAAGACAAGCAGACTCAAGGTAGCCATAGACGGGCAGATTTGTGCTTCCCGATTGCTTGGCAGATCGCCCAGGATCACCCACCTGGACAGATCGACCAGGATCCTCCTGCCTGTCGAATCCGACAGGTCAGTAAATTCCCAGCCGATCCCAGTCTCTAGTCTCTAGTCTATCAAGGTAGAATCGGCACATGTATGGCTACCTTTAGGACGTGGATTACTGAAACCATATCCTGTGGTCTAATGAGACCAAGATAAGCAAATTTTGGTCAGCAGGTGTCAAACATGTCTGATGCCAACCAGGTGAGGAGTATCATGGTTTTGTACTGTGACAAACTGAAGCATAGCACGATCCCCTCTCTTCATAAGCTTGGTTGGAGGAAAGTATTCCAACCTAAGGAAACAGAGGGTAAGGGCCAATCATGGAGGCATAGACTAGAATTCCAGTGGCAACACCTGGCTCTACTACTGCTATTTGTTAGCCGGGCCTAAGCATCCTGGATGTCATGCACATGCTTAGGCGCTGACCTTCCAAACAGGGCCAGGAAACCAGGTGGTGGGCTGCCTCTAATCTCTTGCTCTGCTTGACAGAGTTCTGACAGAGCGGTCAGATGAGCAGTATTTTTCTGCGATCAATTGCTCCAATGTATCAAGGAAATATTAAAATCTGGAATTTTTCTGTCAAGAAAAAATGCTCCAATGTATAAGGTGTGTTTTAACAGAGCATCTATTTATGAAAAATACAGTTAGTGATTCGATTCTTTCCCTGTGACTCCCTGACCAGAAACAAAGAGTTTATTTACGGGGACCGGCAGTAATTTACACCTGGCCAAATTTACAAAAACTAACCCCTCGAAATACATACACCGTTGCTACAAGGACTATACCCCAATGGGAACAAAGCAGTAAAAACATGGCAAAGGCTAGAATAAAGTGCAACTATATGAATTCTTTCTTTTCTCACCTAATTGTAAGTTTTTAGATCCAATAACCATTTAAAATGTTTGCATTCCATTACGGTATAAAGCGTGTGGAATTAAAGATACATTTAAAATGTTGAAACAATAGAATTATTTTCACACAATATATATGATACCCTACACCATGAGAGTTGGCTATAAAAGCATTTCATTTTAGATTTCGTAAATTATTGGAAGGTATTAAAACGAATAGTTTTCAATTACATCACCTGTTTGGGACATAGCTGGTCCATAATTTAATAAGAATCCTGTATTGTTTTCAGGAGGGTGAGGCTAAAAGAAGCGCTCACTACAAACGGTAGAAGCTTCATGGGCTTCCAGACAAGTTGCATCATACTTAAAGGTGTTATCAATAAGAGCATTGAGAGCAGCTAATGACCTGGTATGTAATAATGAGCCAACACGTGACTTTCGAGTCTTCGTGTGGGAAGATTGTGGGTTTTTCCTGGCACATGTTCCTGTGGCTGTACTTGGTTACCACAACTTCAACCCAACCCATAGAGTTTAATGGTGAGTAATGTCAAACTGAGCCACCTTTTATACAGAAGAACGTTCCCCTAATTCAGTAGAAAAATAAAGACAAACAATGGACTGAAAAGTGGACCTAAACAATGATTCTCTATGTATTGAAACAATAGCATGTACTTAAAAGAAAAAAAAAAGCTGTTATGTGTATTGGTTAGTAAATGTAAAAAAAGTTATATGAAATATAAATTGAGTAACTGTTTAAAAAGCCATGCCATAGATATAGGAAACCTCCAAACCTCTTTTGTCTTATTTCTGTAAATCTTCACATATTCTGCACTTTTGATTATTATACCCACCCTCCCCATAATATTTAGGAGTTTTGAAGGTCCTGCAATTTAAATACTAGACATAAAGACATAGAGCACCCCTTCATTACACTACTAAAGAAACATGAAGCTCCCCTCCATTTCATTACTGAAGAGGCATGAAGCCCCCTCATTACACTACTGAAAAAAACATGAAGCTTCTGTCCATTTCACTACTGAAGAGGCATGAAGCTCCCCCCCCCCCCCCCCCCCCCCATTATACTACTGAAGAAACATGAAGCTCCCCTCCATTACACTACTGAATAGGCATGAAGCCCCCCCCCCCTAAATAATTACATCTGATGGACCTAGTTTACGGTTTAGGAGAGAAGAGTTGAAGTGACAAGGTAAAAAAGTTTTGGGATCATGGCTAGTGCATCTCTGTAGGTACAGGGGAAGGGTGGGTTAGATTAGTGTAAGAGGAGGGTAAAAGGTAAAGTGCAATTTGTTTACTTGGCTAACCACAGAAACTCATGTAAAGGGCTATGGAAGATGGCAATGCTACATACAGTAAAAGCTAAACAATAATGTGCCCTTTTGTTTTTGAGCACTAGATTTTACCTGACCTACTTAGCATAGGCTTTTATAACACAACATATTGTACACCATGTCTTTTGTTCTTTCTCTGGAAACCCACGTGCTCTAGATGGGAAATAATTGTCAAAATAATTGCATGCTGCAGTAAAATGTATAATGTGTGTTTGTGAAACTTTGGGCTGTGCTTGCTCTTTATCGGTGAGCACAGTTACAAAAAATAACATGTCAAAGCAATACTCAATGTCTTATTCATAGAGCAACAATTGTGACTGTAATGATTCCGGATTCAAGAACAAGTGCATTCTAGGCATCTATGTCATCAATGGGAAGAACCAATTCACAAAAATAGAATATGGGTACCAGGCTATTAAAATAATTCATATTTTATCAGTAAGCTTAATAAATAAAAACTCTTCTGAGCAATTCTTTATTCTGCAAAGATGCATATAATTATACTTAATTGTACACTATTGATAAAGAAAGCAATTCTGCCCTTTTGGTTGCATAAAGGATGCCTTTGTTATAGATACACTTGCCTAAAACTGGGGCATACAGATATGAGTGATATTATGAGTATGAGTGATATTACTTTACGTGCCATACTGTCTCATCATTCTTTGTGCTTATATTAGTGTATCTAAGGACATATTAATGGAATGTCAGATCTGTTTGATTGTACCTATTATTGGGGAGTTGTGATGGAGCTGATGCCATCTTACTGTTTACAAACAAAACTTTTGATGTATAAAGTTCATGACTAGGCACATATTTCTAGATGCTGTAGTGTACATGTGTTAAAAAGTGGAGAAATAATTTTGGTATACAAAAAAAATTAAAATTTTGTAGCACAAACCTCTAAATACCAAAATTTTTAAATGTGAAGTGGCTATGGAGGTTTTGTTTATTCTTGGGCATCAGAGGGTTAAGTTAATATGGCCTGTTTCAAATGGGACACATATTTGGTTAAAGCTCCAGAGCTATTTTGGGGAGCCGTTTGCCTGTTCATTAGATCAGTGGTCCCCCACACGCTATTTTATTTGGTCTGTGTTTCTTTTTTTCCTGCAAGGTTTGGCAGGTGTAAACTTAAAAAAAATGTGGCAAAAGCCTAAGTCATTAGGAGTGTAACCTAAATGTATCTTGCAATCTTTTTCCCTGAAATCATAGCCTACCTCCTGAAGAAATGAATTATACTATGAAAACATTACTGAAATCCCCAGAAATTGGTAAGATAGACTCACGGCAGCCTTATTCTATTTTTCATGGACACGAAGGCTGCATTTCGAGCCCTCACTCCCCAGTTTCAGTGACAAATTTAGGGGAAATATAGTAACCGGTCTGGCAGCAATTTATTAGGGATTGGAATTGTCTACTAAAAGATCACTTATTCTTTACAAATACATTTCCCTGAGAAGCTTTCTTAACATTGCATACTAGGCTCTCTATTCTCTCCCTTATTTCCCTAGTTCCAATCATTTTTTTTTCTTAATTTCCTACCTTATAGCTTTTTGCCATCCTTTTTCTGAGGTTTTGTTTCCATAGCAGTACTAATAGATTTAGATTTTATTGGAATAAAAATGAAAGTCTTACATCCCCCCCCCCCCCAAAGTATATGCCAAAATATAAACCGCATGGAGGAGTGTTGATTTTATGTTATGTTGCATATAAAGCACCGTCTAGGTAATAGGGTTGCGTAGCTTTTAGTAGAGCCAAATGCAGCCAAAAAATTGTAGTCCATGAAGGTAAAACTTTTTTCTTTGAATACTGTGTAGCCATATGAAAATCTTATAAGCCAAAATGTGCTGATGTTGTTGCTGATCACTAATTTGTCACATTTGTACGAAAAATTATATGAAAATAATTACTCTTTTGTAATATATTCTTCACACCAATATACTTATATAAAATAGACTCAACAGGGAACATATCTTTTTTTCTTTTATATTTTAATTTACAGTTTGAAGAGCACATTAATATTTTTCCACTTTGCAATACTAATAACACTTCTGCCAAAAGCTGTAATGTGCATAGCATCCTGTATGTTATCTATCTGCGTCTTTATTACTAGGTCGTTGCCATCAGAGCTTCTAATTGTTCTCTATTTCATTAACAAAGACTGTTTCTTTACACTGGCAACACAATTCTACAGGAGTTCAGTACTGTTTGGATAGTCTTCTTGGCAATATCAAGTTCAGGAAATGGTAATCAATCAAGAAACTGAAAATGTTTAGTCCGTTGTAGTAAACAATATGCTTGTTTAGGAAAGATCTCATAAATCGATTTATGTGTTAGCAGGGCTGTGTGTCTTGTTTGCTATTTAACATTTTTATTGGTGTGATCTGAACCCTGTTAATGGTTCTGATATTCAGTCTCATTTTGGAACAGCATTGTTGGTGAGAGGAATTAAAATGATTTCTTCTTCATTTTATATTTACCCTTCATAACACCAGTTGTACATTTTCTTCATTATCTTGGTAACATTTAGTTTTTTTCATTTCCCCAAATTTCTGTTGAAGTTACAATATGTTGGTAAACCTTAAAAGTCAGACTTTACCGCGTTATTTTACCCAATTGGTTTACACGGATACTCATCTCTATTAATAAAGATGGACAGCATGTCATGTTTTAGTGTAATAATAATGGTTATACAATAATTTTGAACAGGCACCCTAGGAATAGATCCTAGTATTCTGTGGTAGTGTTCAGTACTCACACGGGAGCACATGAAAATGGACCTGGGGTAAAGGTGGTTAAACATAAGTTTGATTAACAAAGCTTGTTTGTTATGGGTGATAGCACAGTTAATAAGTATTCCTGTGCTGGTTGCAGAACGGAAGAAAGGGAGGTGTGATGAGAGTCTCTTCATGCTCTGAAATGTCTGATGAGAGACGTCTATGTACAGTCAGTTCTGTATTTGTTAATCCACTTGAGGTTTTTCTCCTTGAGTAGTCCAGGTGTGAAACACATACAAGTGTCTCTGCAGTGGGTGTTTCCTTTTAGATAATACTACAAAGCTGAGGGATTTGAAATGTGGGTTTTAACTAGCCTTTATCACTTCAATAGGCGTGTAAAGGTTTTTTTAATTTTTTTCCTTTTTATATTCTGTATTTTCTTCTTGGCAGTACACCTTGGTAAGGCATGCAGAGCAGGTGTCTTAGTCACGTAGCTCCTAAGAGTGCATTTACCTGGCACACTTGCCCAATACTCTTCAGCATCTAAATATTTCACTCTGTATAACATTCTATCAACGTAGAGATTTGTCCTCTGGATAGATGAGTCACACCAGCTTAGTTATATTCTAATGTATTATAGAAACAAGCAAATACATCTATATGCGTTATTATACTTAGGTCTGCCTGTTTGTTGTGCTTATTATTGCTTTTGTGTAAGGATAATGCATGGTTTATCCCAAGCAGGTTTAAATTCAATTAGAGTTGGTTACATGTTAATAAAAGGGCGCGTACCAAATGTTTAATTTTCGATGTGAACAACCACTCTCAAGTGTTTACATATGCATAAAAAAAAATCAAGATTTGTGTGATATATATATTATCCCAATTAATTTAATAAAAATTTTTAGGTGTTGAACTAGTTGGAGGGTAAAAGTTAGCAGAAAGTTCACCACATTTTTCATACTGCTAAAACTAGAAAGCAACCCGTAAAGCTTGTCGTTTTCAAATATGTGACCTATATAATGCTGTTAAATGATAGCCAAGAGGTTGCAGTGATTGTATCTGAGATTATGGCTTAGTCGTGTCATGGGTCATGTGGTTCAGCATGTGAACAGGAAGGTGAGAATTGGTGAACTTTTGCCTGAGTTGTGCAGTCCATCAGGGAATAAATGTACCAAATCAACTCTGCAGCTGTAGAAGGAGGTAAACGGCTGAGTAGCTCTCACACAGAGGCCTTTGTGCTCTGGACATGATCTAGCATTATGATGGGGTTCAATATTCCTTGGCTTTATAGCAATTACTAACCCATTATCACACTAAAACACTGGATCATTTATCTTCTAATTCCAAATGTCACCTGTTCTTCATTTACGTCTCAATAACCATTAATTATACTCGGTGGAATTTAAACAAAGTTTTTCTCCTCTGTTAGGACTGGTAAAAGATCCAGTAATGATAAATAAATCAGCCACACTGCAGCTCTCATTTCTCCTTTTCAGACGAAGGTCTGGTACAATGTGAACTATTAGAGGAAATGCCTAGAAATTGGTAGGTCAGGGGCCTGGGAGAGAAGTCTGTCTGACCATTGTTGTAACTGCAGATTTCTGGCACTCATTCCAGACGACTAACTTGTTCACTATGCAAATTTTACATGCAGGAGAAGTAGTGAAAAAAAACATGCAATAAGGGCTTGCAAGCTATATGATTATTTTTCTTTTTACTAGGAACAGAGAAACATTTCTTTTCCTTTTCCAGTTTGTCAGTAGTGGCTGGTTAATAATTTAAGTGCTATATTTAAAACCACCCAGACTGTGAAATATGGCGACTTTGTATACAACTACATTTTTTAATGTGTCTATAAAAATGTAATAAGAATTATATGGCAGCTAAATAATTATACCTTTTACAAGAACACACATTACTTTTATTAGAGTGTAGTAGTAGGCTGAATATAGATGTAATAAACACACACAGCTGTCACACCAAGAATGATGGGTCATTAGATCTGCACCACTGGCACCCTCTGCAGTGTTCCTTATTCATTGGAAGGGTGTTACAGCAGTGATATTGTAAATGCATCATTTGTGTTAATACTTTCTTGTGTTATGGACAAAGCAACCTCAGCCAGCAACTATGTGAACCTGAAGATGGCATTCAGATATTAAATAAAGGGCACTGGGCACATTTTTCAAAATGTGCATAATGGTGTACATTGTATTGTCAAAGTACAGATCCAAATTACGTCTGGGTGGCCCTGCTTATGGTGTGCATGGAAAAACCTGTGTAGCATTCACATTTTTGTGTTGCGTTCTTGTGCTGTAGCGTAATGACAATTTGTTACAAATGCAGCCAAAAAGCATGCTGCAAAACACAGTGCACCTCAAAACACACATCATTGCGCTTTGCATTGTTAATTTAACAATACTGTTAAAGGGTCCCATTTGTCGTTGTGTAATGGCAAACAAGAGCCTGCTCTTATCTAGGCAACACATGTCACTTTTCATTTACTGTATATAAAGGTTTCCACCACGTCTTGCTATTTGTAATATTAGTAAATATTATATTTTTTTGTATTGCCTAATATAAACAGAAGAATTTTATAGACCAAGCAGGAAATTGTACATGAAAAAAAATATTTAAAAGACTTATTCTATAACGAGGTTTAAAATAGCAAAAGGCTCATTTGTACTTTGTGCAGCTTGTCTTTAGACATCTGGTTGAGAATCTCAGATTCAGAACGTACAACCTATTACTCGTCATTGCTCAAATACAAACGCCGCTCTTCATACATTCCATAACTGTCATGTGTGGGTCGCTCTAGAACTGCAGTGATCTTTCTTTGAGCCGCATGCCAAACAACATTTCCGGGATCAGTAAAAACTGTACATTGGCTTGTTTCTGAGCCATCATGCAGCAATCCAAGATAAATATCAGGTTTGATACAGTCTTTTGTTATGTGATTATGTTTGATTGCTGTGTGCATCATGGGGATGATTAGTTACATGGTATTTAATGGGAAAAAAGCCGTTCCTCACCAATCTTGTGACACCCATAAGAACAATATTTCAGTGCTTGCTTGATAAGTAGTTATCAGAACTAACCACAAAACAATCTATTTATCTCCACGTGTACATGTTCATTCCATATGTACTGAAATGTAGAGGAAGAGCTGGAGACAGGTGACAATAGACTGAAACCCCCTTTTAAAAATTAGCTTCTCAGGTTGCTGTCATGTTGAGAATTTTTTAAGCCTTTCTAGAATGAACAATTGGTTTTACTTCAACTTTCCAAACACTCTGATATATATATATATATAATATTTCTCCATTAATCCTGTTGTATGTATATGTTCATTTTAATGCACAATTCAGATCAATTGAATAATCTTGCGTGTCAGGCCAGGCTGTATTTTCAGAGCTTTCTGTTTTGCAGAATATTTAGGACTAGGGCAGTGATGGTGAACCTTTCAGAGACCGAGTGCCCAAACTGTAAAACCCACTTATTTATCTCAAAGTGCTGGCATAACAATTTAACCTGAATTACACACACATCATATACACACATGAAACATGTTAAGACACACTCTACTTTCTTATAAGATAGAATAGGGGAGGGTATGGGGCACTGTGTGCAATCAAAAAAGAGGGGAAGAGACAACATTGAGAGCCAATAGGCTGCAGTTCTTTCCTCTGTGCTGGCTGACAGCTCGGGTGCCCACAGGGACGGCTCCAAGTGCCACCTCTGGCATGCATGCTTAGGTTCGCCATCACTGGACTAGGGGCACCTGGCCCAGTGTACACAAACCCACCTGATACACCAATTATTATTTTTATTGGCTTACTGCTTGCTTCATGTGTGTTGGTTTTTAGTAATCTTTTTGCTGTGTTGACAATTTGCCTGCCATGCAGGTTTTTAGTTAGTAAATAGATGTTGGTGGAAGAAAGCTCTAAAATTAGGCTAAGCATGAAAGTGATATTCTTGTATTGGAATGTCCCTCCGCTGACCACTATATTGACAGTAACACATGTAGTACTTCTCCCACCAATCACATGCCCCGCTTTCTCGTCCGTAGATGGCGCAAGGGGCAGGACTAGATCCTTGCCTGTTTTTGCTTACCAGCCTTCTTACACCCACCTTTCAATGTATTCCTCCCAGAAAACACACACCTGACCCTATATTTATGTAGTGGTTACTATCATCACTTTTTTAGAACGGTTTATTTGCTGCCTTGATATTTCTCACCCATTGTTTTTTGTCATCTGTCAGTAGTATTACTGTTTTAATTTGTCTAAAAATTTCTTTTATACTTTAATGCACAAAACATTTACCAAACAAAAACATTGTTTTACAGGTTTGTGGAAACATATATTATTGTTTTAAATAGAATTGCCATAAATATGAATGTAATTATTCAAATTATATAAAACTGTATGTATTGCTTGAGTGAATTGTCCCACTGCAACATCTGGTGCTTATAATTTACCTGATCTGAATATGTATAAATTGATTTAATTTTGCAGCGATATAGACTGTTTTTTAAAGTGCAGTGTTTATCCACTGTGTACCCCATAGACGTGTTTGAATACATTATGTGCCTAGGAAACCAGAAACCTATTAGATTGTACTCATTCAGTGCTTTGTTTATTTATTTTGCAGGCTATGTGGCTGATGCTGCAAACAGATGAGCCTGAGGACTTCGTGATATCTACTGGGGAGGTTCACAGTGTTCGTGAGTTTGTGGAAAAAGCTTTCAAGCATATCGGGAAAACCATTGTGTAAGCAAATGACACAGCAGTGCACCATCATTTGTTTTTGTAGCTCTAGAGAAATATTGCAACTAATTGTAAATCATATTATTTGTTTAACTGACACATCTCTCATTGGCATTCATAGTGAATTTCAAGTAATTATTGAATTCAGAAATTGTAGCAATACAACGCTTTATTAAGGAGAGTGTTGATCATATTGATCTATATACACAGGGGTGCACATAACTTTTTTGCACATAACTTTTTTTAGTGAGCTACTGACTAACTGGTATTTGGTACGCACTCCATATGTAGCGTAGTTTTAATAAGTGCAGGCTTTCTCATGGTCTTCCCTCACTGTCCTCTGCGTCAACTTCCTGCATGGTAGATTCTGCTCCAGATGGACCTCCCTGTTCCTGATTAATCCTCTGATCAGCTGTCTCCATCCACAGGTCAATAGCTGGTGTTGGGTCAAATGTAACTTACTGTTTGAATGTAATACTGTTTGAACCCCCAGATCTCATACCTCATTAGTGCAACCTTGAAATTTTCTGGGTTAGTAACTAACCCCTGAGATCACCTGTAGTCCAGACATCAACCTTTCTTAGTCCTATTCCAACTGTCAAACAGTGCTTTTCTCTTGTCAGATTTTAGCCTTACAAGTGTCTACTCTGACTTTCAACCCCAAGATCTCCAACACCCTTAGAAGTCCCTTAGGCGAAATCTTTTTTGTTTTATTATTGGTAATTTGCAACTGAGTACCTACCTACCATTTTTTAATCACTTACATTTTTATTGTGTTTTGTTGTTCATTGGAGTCGATGGACCACATACCAGGACCATTTGTATATGGACACAGCAATATTCTAGAATAACTTGGCAGAAGGTCTCTCTACTAGTTTTACAAAGCTATTTTGGCCCATTCACTTATGCTGCTACCACGTATCCTTACTTTGTAAAGGGATTCCAAAGTTGAGATCGATGTTTGGTACAAACATTGCAGTGACCTATAGTGGTGGCATTAGTAAAAGTGGCATTAAATGGTGTTTATTCATAAACAGGTAATCATTCATAAAAGTGACAACCCTGTCAGCTGATTTTTATGAATAATTTGATCTGAAAAGTGTTGTTCGTTCAGATAAAAAAGCCGAAACTGTTCTGGCTATCCTGTTTATAAATGTGTCACATTGTTTTTCTTTGCACTTTTGTTTGCAAACAACGCTATGTAAATGACAGGTGTAACTTTACTGGATTTGTGGATCTGTGTCATGATTGACAAGTGAAGCCTTTAAGCTATGAAAGTTTTCTAATGCAAGTTTTACTTCTTCAAAGGCTGAGTTTTGTCGCTGATGAAGCGTTGTCACTGGATAGGCAGGGTATACCAGCATTAGCACTCGCTTGTACTGGCTTATTTTCTGTTATTAATTTACCAGGTAAAAGTTAGGACATCTTTAGTGTAAAGATTTTTACAATGTTTTTGAATATGGGTATTTCCTAAATTTTAAGAATTAGCTTTCACTTTGATTCCTTTTATCTGGGGTACTTGATAGCTTGAGATGTGTTTGTGTATGTATGAGCTTGATAAAATTGCCTTTTATTACCTACCATCAAATGTCTTGCTGCTAAAGGTGGCATTTCTAAACATGAGACATATATGAAACAATACTGCCAAAGTAAAGGCACCTTATGGTATCTGTCCTTTTTGTAACCCACTTATCAATTATTCTGTGTCCCCTATCCAGTGGTGGTTTTAGTAATTGATAAGCAGTATTCTTTATGCATTTATTCACATTCAAAATAGACGTTTTATTTCCTAAATAAGAATGTATTGCATATTAAAGATCAGAGGCCAACACTTCACCCATTGCATAGCAGGAGTACTTTGACACTTTATAATGCTCCAGTATTAAGCTATGTGAATTGTACAGATATCTTTGTTGTGGTGACACATAAGTTGTGGATACAATGTGCATTTGTCTTTCCTTTAACAATGCTTTGTACCCATTAAAGGCCAGAATGTGCATAATGAACACTTCACACTCAACGCACAAATGTGACAAGTTGGGGAAATTATTCTTGTGGCGAGTGGTCCTCTTTGTTCTAAGTGTTAATGAGTTTACACTCGCCTAGGGAGAAAGGATTGACACCAGGGTTTTTAGGTGACAAAAGACAACCAAATGTTTCTACCCTGGGGTTTGAAGGTAGTCTTGTGTTCATCATTTGTTTGTCTTCTTTACAGGTGGGAGGGCAAGAATGAAAATGAAGTAGGCCGTTGCAATGAGACTGGAAAGGTTCATGTGAAAGTTGATCACAAGTACTATAGGCCAACTGAAGTGGTAAGTAGGAATGTCCACAACACCCCTACTGATAATCACTTGCTCTGTTGCTGCAAGTGTTTGGCCAGCTGTCCAAGATTTAAGTGACCCCCTGCTACTGGCCTCTGATAAGTCGTGTGGTGTGCAATCTCACATCTGAAAGGTAAAACAAAGCAACATTTAAGAGCCAGTTAAACAAAAATATGTTTACAAAGCCATAAACTTGGCTTTAAAAAGGAACAATGCTACCACAATGCTTGTACCCTAATATTATCAATATGTACACATCATTAGAATTTGCCAATGATCTTCAGTTATGTGATTAAC
>CM070036.1:69337575-69356525 GCA_036250615.1 Ptychadena robeensis | reverse complement strand
GCCGAAAAAATCTTGACGTGTAAACCCACCTTTAGTCTCAACCGCTAGGGAGGCTAATTACTAATAGAGGAGGATCTATCGAGAACAAAGCCACCAGCATCTGTGCTATATAGCCATTTGGGTTTCCGATCAATCTGACCTTTCCCTGTCTCACAATAGGAATATGCGTTAATTTGCTTTAGCACTGTATTCATATACATTATTGGAGACTTATTTATTATTTGAAATGATAACTGTATAAAACGTTACATTATTTATCAATCTACAATCTATTGCCAGTACTTGTCTTGTTTGGTACCTGTCAGTTTAAGAAGAATACAATGAATGTAAAAAAAAGTGCTTAAGTGGTGTGCGTAAGTAAACAAAAAGCTGTGGCTTAGCTGTGATACACACCACATGTTAGGTGCCAATATCCTAATGGTCGTACCCTCATGAGCACAAACATTTTCAGTCAAATTCATAATTATAATTTAATCTAAAAATTGACATGAACTCTTCTGTAAACATGAATGAGTCTTGTTAATATGATGATTACTTTGCAATGTAATCATATTTACAAGGTAACTGTACACAGATAACCAATAAGGCCGCAATGTACACATTGTCTTGCAATAGTTTCCGCCTATTTACAATTGCTGAAATAAGTCAGGACGATCTGCATCAGAAACTTGGGTGGTTTGTACATGTATGGCCTGTATAACAAGGTGCATGTAGCATACTGCCTCATACTAGTAAGGTGGTCAAACACAGATTGATTTTTGCGTTCAAATAATTTTTTACCTAAATCAACCAAAAGTGATCCAAATTGAGCCTAAAAGTGACCAAGCAGTGATCGGACATGGTGGTAAATTTCAGTTGATCGTACAAGTATCTTAAGGGTTTGTTAGGTCGCGTATCTAGATTCAATTAATTTTGTATCCAATTGTATGATGGCGCATGCGCAGAGGTCTAATGAACCTCCATCGAATTTTGGAGTTTGTGGTGGTACCATCAAGCAAGGTAATACTTTCATTTAATATTTTAATTGCATTCAAAAGTCTGTCTTTAGCTATCTTTAGTTGCTCACAGGTGGCCCAGACCTTTCACAGTGTTAAGAATGCACCTGGTGAGAACCTTCAATAGCATTTGTCCACTGGCATTCAGGAAAAAACAGTTCATTCCATAGTGTACAATAGATAAAGGAAGCTGGCAGGTAGTTTTCTTTTGAGCATTAACCAAGAACCCAACTACTCATATAGGGTGGGGTTTGTTGAAAGACATAGATGCAGAATGTTCCAGAAATGCAGCAGGAGTTTCCAAACCATGGAAAACAATTTATATGACTTTAGAAAACCAATGTATTGGAAAGTTTGTATTTATGTTAAATGTGCAAAATCATAAAGTTGTTAACATGCCAGATTTATTATCTGAAATACTGTAGTTGGATTTGGGGGTCAGAGGAAAGGTATGTGTGGGGTGATGATTTTGTGTGTGACATAATTCATATAAGAATAGAAGTCTTGTCCAGGGACATTTTATCATGTTAAACAAGTTTATATGGTCTTCACCTAAAAGCAGATAAGTAATCCCTTTACCCTATGCAGGTGTCTCGGCAATGAGTGCTGGCTTATTCTGAGTGACATGTCAAATAGCTGCTGTTTGTCCTTTATGACCAACCAAGTATGAAGTTTACACATGAATCTATGGATGTCACAGTCTGTTTGATCCCAGATAACATTTCAAAGTGATCCTTTAATTCTAAATATCTGTAAGGAATTAGTATGCCAGGTGAGCATTAAAGGTTCTTCTGCTTATGATGGATATATCCAGCTTTCCATTTGTAGCTTCACTCTGCTTAATACCTCAGTTAATAGACTATAGGAATCTATGTAATTAAAAAATAAAATGCTAGGTTTATTTCTCCAGTTATAGAAGTCTTTAAATGTGGTAAAAACCGTTAACTAAATATTCTAAATGCAGGTAATAAGGGGCCCCTGTGCAACAGGCCAAATAGCAAAACAGCGTCATTTCTCAGGAGATGAAACGATTTTTCAGGGGTAGTCAACTTGTCCAGACTTTTAGAATTTAGTCAGCATAGGTGTAATTAATATAGCAAATGAGACATCCAAACCAGCTGTGTCTGCAACTGTAGAATAGTGTTCCACTTGTTCTGCTACATATTTGGGAAGCAGCAAAATGTGAAGATTCTGCAGTATTTTACTCCTGGTGGACATGCCTATGACAACCCCATGTTTAATGAGTTTAAAAAAATATTTGCTTTAAGAAATGATCCTTTTTTGAGGTTCTGGAGCAGTTTTTTCAAAGATGTCCCCGTTATTGAGTGAAATGTTCTAAAAAGGTAGTTAGAAAATATATATATTTAATTAGCAGTAGAAATGCACCAGTTCATTCACTATTGGTACAAACCATTTAAGTTTTTTTAGACTTATTTTTGTTAAACATCTAGGACATTTTATCCATTTAAACAAAATGTATGTATTTTATCTGAGAGCGCTCACTAATTCTAATAATTGGCCTTAATCTTTTCCCATCTCCTGACCTTAAAATATTTTTAGGTTTTTATTATGCTGAAGCCTGTGTGGCCTTTTTTGTTATCTCCTTTGGGATTTCTTAAAATATTCATTTTTTTTGGTCTGTCTTTTGAGTTTTAGAGTTCTGTAATCAGTTATATTTTTACCTGACCCCACTTGCTCTTCATTTCCCTCAGCTGGATTCATAGTGATATTTTACTGCGTTTGTTTCATTTGTTTTCTCTTCCTTAAACTGTGGCAGTTTATACAGGATAGTTCTAGAAACATGCAAGCAAAGACTATTCAACTAGTAACTTTAGGCCATTCAAGACAAATCTTTTCAATATTTTGATGAACTCTTTTGTACATAGGGACAATCTTAGGCCTTGTCCCCAGGGCAGGGCAGCCTCTTCCATTAATTTCAATGTGGTTGACCCCATTTGTGCGGCTGTGATTCGAAACGCGACCACCCGCATTTGGCCACCCTGCGCTGCATTGGCATGCAGTAAGTCGCGTCCACGATCCGCTCCTGAACCTTGTTTAGCCGCCCGCTGGTTGCGGGACCACGTGGCCAACTTCGCCTATGTGGACAAGCCCTTACTGATTGGCACAACATGTGTGCATGCGTACTAGTGTGTTAGTGACAAATCCAAATAGATGGCTTTTCCCTCTGCAGATTCTAATCACTATTTTTCTTTTTCATCAGTAGAAATTGTTATTTATTAGCTTATTTGCAAATTGTTAGAAGCTAGGTTTAGACAAGTAAAATTAATAGTTGCTTTAACCTCCTGGGCGGTTAGCCAGAGTCTGGCTTGGGCTGTAGAACCTTGCTGTGAAGGTTTTCTCGCCGAAGTTGGACTTTGGGTTAGCCGCAATATAAACAAAGGTTTCTTACTTTATTCCCACTCTGTCATATTCTTCCTAATGCATAATAATGTCACAGCCTGCGGACTGTGATGGAGAGGTTAAAATGAACCTAAACCTGAATTAGCAATATTTGTTTTGATCCAATTTTTTCACCAATCTGGCTGTGTTGCTCAATTCTTTTAAAAAGAAAAAAGCCAGTGAGTGATCTGACAAGCCAGTGAAATGGAAGAACCTAGTGCAATTACCTATAATTTCAATGGAGCAATCACTTAAGGAGAGGCTTACGTTTTGTTGGGTAGAGGTATTGGGCTGTCAAAAAGTAGTGGGGAAGGAGCTGTAAGTTGGTAACTGATGGGTATCTATCACAAATATAGCGGGTCATGTTTATTCTCATGAATTTTCATGTTAAAATGCAATTGGTGATATTCCAGAATACAAATACATATAATTCCTTCTAACCCTTGTAGAGTTTAGTCTTTAAGTGGGATTCTGTTTTATCAACAAATATACATATTTTTCAGTGAGTGGAATTCCAGCACTGTCATGCGCTTATAATCTAAAGAAAAATATGTGATAAAGTGGCATAAGCTTGTTTTTTTTTTTTCTGGTAGTCTTCTATTGAAAACAACATCCAACATTAAAGATGAGCAGCAATAATTTCCTTTTACAAATATAGTGCCTATGTTGGCTTATATAAAATAAATGTTGATCCAAATCTAAAGGATTCATTGCAAGTATATGAATTTTGTAAATCTAATTCTAAGCTTAGTTTTAGAGTTTAGTAACCGTCGAAGATAAAAACATGATAACATGCCTCTGTCTATGAAGTACAGCCTCTGAAAGCTTTGAGGTGTCACCTTAAATATTTTGAGTTTTTCGCCACCCAACAAGTAAAAGTAGATCAACCCAAATAGGGCATCCTCTAAGGATCCAGAAAAACAATCTCTGGGTAATAGCACAGACTGCTTAACAATGGCACTTCTGGATTATTGGTTTTTCACTTTCAGGAAATGAGACCCAAATTGCAGGCTTGGATAAATAGAGAGAGAAAAGGAAAAGCTAAATGGGGGTGTGGGAAGTGTGAACTTCTGATGTGAACAAAACTGTGAAGAGGTTTGTGTTTGTGTTGTGATCTTACTGAGGATTAATTACTACATCAGCCCCAGAGATAAGAGCTTAATGTGAAGTTAATTTACTTATTGTTTGGGTTATGTTAATACTTAAATATTCACAGCTTGGCAGCAGCAAGAAAAGTATATTGTGTAGTTTATTGAAATATTTATTACAGCTGTGTTGGTTTATAGATTTTATTACTAGTCGATAAAAACTGTAACTTCTTTCCGTTAACAGAATTTATTCCAACAGACATATTGCCCTATCTTCATTTGGAGTTCTTTATAACTTCTGTTATCTATTGGGGGGAAATAAACCTTCACAAATACCAGTACATCTGTGTAATAAATTAGGCTGTAACGAAATGGATATTTTATTTTATACTCCATGTTTTTTTTAGTTTTACCTGTGCTTTTCTCCAGATGACCGAAAATACATCCTGGATATGAACATAAAAAGTATTGATGCGTTAAATGCTGGATTCACTAGTATCCTGTCATTTCTTACCATTTTCCATGATTCAACCAGCTGCAGTTGTTTTGTCATGAAATCATGTTAACATGAAATCTATTAAAGCTGAACTGTGGGTAAAATGTGGGACCAATGCAAAGGTTAAATGCTCAGTTTGGAAATCTGATGCAAAAGGAATTTACCTACTTCATTCCTGATTTCTAAAGCCCCCATACACCTTAAGATCACTCCATACAATTTCCTTTAGATCTACCAACAACTAGGTAGTGCCGGGTCCTCCCTGATAGAATACATAGCGATTGGAAGGTTCAGAAAGGTCCTCATATTACATGGTTTTGGTAGAACAAAAGTTGATTGTATGGAATTTGTAAGCAGAGAAAAAGAAGCTTGTTCACGTATATAGAAAAAGGGAATGATGCCTGTGCAAGTCTGTCACGTTACTGTAGACGCAGATGGGCTGCATCGACATTAGCCTGACAGAGGCGGGGACCAGCGGATTCAGGGCTCTGACGGGCTGTGGAGACCGCCCTGTTATAGCTCCATTGCCGTCAATGGGCGGATCGTGCAGCCCTAGGAGCTTAGGGCTGACTTCTCAAACAGAAATATTGACCTGTGTATGGTCAGCTTAAGTCTTGTTGTTTTATTTTTTTGACAAGTTCTGTTTTATTAAATTTTCCAATTTTAATTAACATACATAAATACACTTTTATATCTTGAATTTTTTACCTCACATTACATCCGTCACAAACATATATCCTTATCACATTTCTGATCTATTTATTCCTAATTCAGATCTTAATCCTTAATGCAGTTAATAGAGATAGTAGTGGGTAGGTTGTTCAAGGTAGACAAATCAAGGAGAGGGAGACCACCATCCCCCCACCTCAGCCAGTGAGGCTTTTAACGAAAAGGAATAATTTGCATGGCTCCGCCCACTGTCCCAAAACGAAGGCTTCCACCTAAAGTTTTAGGATTTGTGCTGGATTGGGCCGTGTAAATACCTTCTGCTATGCACTGCTCAAGTTGAGGGCTTTTTGATTCCTTTCATCCCTTCTCACCATAACCTTCACGGGTACTTCTCTTTGTTCAACAATATTGGTCCAAATACAAAATCCCTAACAGGCATGTCACACTGCCCATGTGTGACGGGGGTTTCAAAGGTGTCTCCTCACTTGATTATTTATTAACGACCAAAATATTATATAAAAAAAAAATTACAAAACATTTACAAATAGGAGATCTCATGATACATCAAATTGCACTTCCCAACGAGGTGAAAAAAAGGCCCCACACAAAAGGGGTCCCTGATGCACCTCTCACATACTCCAGCTCAGTACATCATTATTAACATTATGTACTGAGCTGGAGTATATGTGAGAGGTGCAACAGGGACCCCTTTTGTGTGGGGCCTTTTTTCCACCTCGTTGGGAAGTGCAATTTGATGTGTCATGAGATATCCTATTTGTAAATGTTTTGAAACTATGATTTGCATCTTTTTATCTGTTTAATAAAGACACATTCTTTTTTATATAATATTTTGGTCGTTAATAAATAATCAAGTGAGGAGACACCTTTGAAACCCCCGTCACACATGGGCAGTGTGACATGCCCGTTAGCGATTTTGTATTTGGACCCTAATCCTTAATGGTCTTCCATGGTCATTTGCTTCAAGTGGTTACCCTTTTCTACTGACACATCCCATATCTCCCAGAAATAAAATTTCTCCAGATTATCATATAACAGTGCTGTTAAATATTTCATAGTCCTTAAATCCAATCCTTTCGTTTTAAAAAGTGTGTAATTCTTACAAAATGGAGAAAGCGACAAAGGTTTCACATTTGTGTACCAAAAAATTGTAAGTTCAGTGGTTAACAATTTGAAAATTTTACTTGGCATTAGTCAACACTGTACAGTAGTGCTATAGGGAAGAGTGTAATTCAGTACTAGGGACAACCAAGCACCTACTACATATACATGTGGTACTGGAGGAGTAGTGCTTATTCTTCAGTGTGCTTGGTTGCTTACACAAACTTTATACATTTAATATATTTTCTTGCTATTTAAAATGGTTCTTTTTGAGATTTTTGATTGTGTTACTTTGTGAAATTTGTAGAAGAGATATAATTTAAAGGGGAAAAATAATGGGCTTCTTATGATTTAAACACAGGACACTTCATCTGCAAGTTATATGTCCTCATTGACCTATGTTTCTTTGACTTTCTTCCTGCTAGTGAAATCATAGGCTTTAATCTCAAAAGACACAAGCGTCCTCTTAAATGGGTGAAGCATTGAATAAAATCAATCCACATGATCGTGTACAAAAAGGAAAACATGAACTACTTGCCAAACTGGAAGTGTTCTTTGCTAATACAAAACATTTTCATGGAATACTTACTGAAAGTATTCAACGGAAACTGGCATCCACCTCTTTATAATAAACAAGTTAATATGCTTAGAACTAGATTCTACAAATGAAATAGGCATGTCAGTGTACACTTCGGTTATACAGCACAACCCACGTTGTTAGCTGGGTGATTAAGCCGAGTGGAGTGTTATTATATAGTTTAAGATTAAATGACTTTTTCAATTTGGATAATGTCTGTGTTATGCCATGTACAGAGAAGTATGCCTATTATTTAGTCTATGAAAGTATAGGAAAAAAACCTTCTAACGAAGAACATGAGCAACTTCTATTCATGTTTAGAAATTATTATTGTCTCTACTATTAAGGCGGTCCACTAAATCTCTGTGATCCAGCTTACATTTCACAATTAGGTTATGATCTGTTCAATGTGCCGATTTCCATTTCTACATTTACATGCCCAGCACTGAAGTCATACTTTTAACAAAGGCAACATGAAATGTTGAATGCACATGTGTTCCATTAATAGAGATTATACTCCATTATGATAAAACCTATAACCTTATTAGATATATTTTTATATATATGTTATATCTTTTCTTCAAATCTTAGAGTATCACTAATTCCCATTTGCCATTTTACATTTATTGGGGAATGGCCACATAATCAATAAATACAAACATATGTCACACATGCATATACACTATTTACCATACCTTTTTCCCCCGCTTTATTAAGGAGTGTCCAACTCCTTAATAGTATATAAATACACAGGGGAGGGGGGGTGTTAAAACTTGACTGGACTAAAAATAAACTGTACAGCACAAACAAAACATGGATGATGATGCCTAGGGCAGAAAAAATATATGGTCAGCCCCACCCCTGGGAAATCCCCCCAATAGGCTTTTGTTTAATGCAACCCTGCACCGTTAACAATTGGGGCATTTTTAAGGCTGAAAAATTAACAATATAGAATTTTTTTTAAAAGACTGTTCTTTATTGAACACACAGGGCCATGCATAATAGTAATCTAGGTTCAAACGAGCAAATGCTTTGTATTTCATACAAGTTACCACAAAGTACAATGATCCAACAATAGAAAGTGCTGTGTTTCAGTCCAACTCATTTTGGACTTGGAGGGGCTTCTTCAATACACAACTAATATGACTTAATTCCAATTAACATCCCCAGATTCCATAATGCCTCCTATTCAAGAATGTCTTTGACTGCTGCCTCATGTTAATCTCAGTCTCGGACTCTATATCCCTATATATATATATATATATATATATATATATATATATATATATATATATATATATATATATATATATATATATATATATATATATATATATATATATACATACACAGCTATCTATAGTCTATCTAGTAGCATTACTTAGAAGTCTGTCCCTTTTGGTGCTGATGGGGAGATGGCCATGCTGTCATTTTGCAGATTGTTTCGAATTGGATACTTTCAAATAAAAACATAAGGTTGACACAAACAAAAATACAAGGTATTTTATCTATAAGCAAAAGGGAAAAGCATTTGTCTTGTGCATTTGTGTAAAGGTAACCATAGACTCATCAACTTTTGCTGGATGGATCTTTGATTTGTCATTCCTAACATCCATTCGTGGTATCCCAACAGCGTGTGTACAATTCTGTGTGCATGCTCTGTAATATGATCGGCTACAAACTAATTTTTGGTTTTAGAAATGTGTATTTTGAATATTTCTTGCTGAAATATGTAAAGGCTTTACTTGCCATTCTATGGATGTCATCATATGGTGTGCCTAAACTTGTATATATAGTTCAGTATTAAAGGTGCTTTCCCATATGAAAGCTCCCTTATAATAAACCAGCAATCCTTCCATGATTTCCAGAAAAATAGAGAGAAGGATTTTGAAAATGTTTGTGCCCTAGTCTCACTTGCTTTCCTATAGTTAATACACAACAATTCATAATTGGAGATTTGAAGTCTGTGTATTGCTATAGAATTTTTAAATGTTCCCCTCCAGGGTGATTTATATTATGTTGGTGGCGCACAATACAGTACTTGGATGCTCTGTAACTGGAACACATATAAAAAAGTAGCCATTTCAGAGCAAGTCATATCTAGACATATCTAGTGCTTAACATTAATATTGGAAGGCATTTCTAACCCCCCCCCCCCCATACACCATGCAAACTTACCATACTATTTCTGTACCAATGCACTTTTGTTCTACCAAAACCATAGAATATGAGGACCTTTCTAAACCTTCCAATCACCAATGTATTCTATCAGGGAGGCCACAGAGTTATTTGGTAGATCTAATAGAAATTGATGTAAAGGTGCATGGGTGGCTTAATATATCGGTCAATGCATTTCTATGTCTGTTGTCCATTTTAAACTACTTACATTAGGGCAAAATAGAACTCATTACAACTGCTAGAGCTAGGTGCAAAGCTCTAAGTAATTTATTTTTATCTTACATCCTGCTTGTATAAGGGTAACTGGGGCAAGACATATTCTCAAATGCTGAAAAATGTCTTTCAGATTATAAAGATGAAATCTTAGACAGGTTTCACAAAAAGTGTTTGCGTTACAGGTAAACAAACAAAGAAATAAATGAAATTGAAACCCAAGTGTATGATTCATTTTGAGAACTGAATAGCACTCTAAATACATCAGATATGTGTAAGTTATCCAGCTCACAAATTAATACTGTTTCAGAAATCAATTACTTTTACTTTTATCCAAAGTAAACAGACTGCAGTCAGATTCTCTGTCTTTGCAATTGAGCTGTCACTTACTATAAGAACATTTCAAACTGTGTCAGTTTTGGCAATCACCATTGAAACACGCAAAAGAAAATATGTTGGCTTTGTTACCATTTACATTTTTTGCGGGGAATAAAAATGTTCTTTAATAACTGACACAAATAAGACTTTTATCCAGCTGCAATGGGCACGTGAGCAGGAGTCAACGATACTGCCACATGAATTAACCCCAAGCCTTTCCAAGATCGTTTTATGATCGATGTAACTTAGCTTTCCTTTTTTTATTGTTTGCCCACATTATTTCTCTACTAAGAGCACAATTTGATGTGCCGCAATATATCTATTGAAACGCCCTTGATGATCCGTAAAATCAAAAACCTGAGTATTAGAAATTTAAATGCAAAATTGCATTTTACTCTCAGTATAAATATCTTCTTCAAGCAGTTTTTTTTTCTGGTCATGTAATGTCCTTTACCTGCCAGGATCGGCTCTGGGTGGACCTATGCATTAGCCAGTCAGGTAACCAGTACTATATTCTGAATTAAATCCTTTTCAGTCACGTGACCTCTGCAAGGATAAAAAGCATGCTCAGATTGGTGGCACCCTTACAGAGAGAATGTCAGCCTTCAGAGCTTGGGAATTAGAGAGACCATATCTGACCAAGTCTTTTCTATTTCCACAAAGGACATTACATTAAATGAACTGCACAAATATGGTGATTTGGGGTTTAAGCAGTGGGGATTCCAGAGGAGAAAGTCACATGGCTTGTTATATTGCATGATATTCATTAATAGCAGCGTTTGCTATATTGAAAAGGTCATTAATACCGAACTGTAAAAGTGTAATAGAAAAGAACCCTATGCATGGTGCAAAAGTTATTATCTGTCAAATACGCAATATAGTCTTAAAAAATTCTAGGTTTTTATAATCAGTCAAAAATTTCATCAGCAACTTATAGGATCTCGGATACCATTTTTTTGTCGTGTTTTTTGTAATGCACACTTTAGTCAAAAGATGCGTTTTTGATGCATCAGCAAAGTTTTATCCAACGCTGTGGAAATGGATCCTATAAGGTTATTTTTTGTTTTGTTTTTTTTTTAAAGTAAGTTGCTGCCATAGGGTGACTGAATAGGTTCCCAGGAAGCTAATTAGATTTTGATTAGGAAACACTTTGGTCAGCTGATTACACTGGATTCTGCTGAGCAAAGGGCCACCAGCTACCATTTGCCTGAGGTCATTGTGCTCTCATCAGAGCTTTTGACATTTAATGGATGATCCAAGTCTACTGCTTGGCTTCCTGTCTCATTGTGGGATTTTAAATATGATGTAGCAACTCTCCAATACTTGTCCTCTGACCTCTTGATGTATTAGGAGCCCCGAGCCAGGAGAATGCAGAAAGAAGACCTAGTAATGATCTGTCAAGAAGTCACAATGCTACAATAACCTAGAAATTAAAGGAGGAAATTACATCTTCCTCTAGCAACAATGTTTTGTCAAGTAATTAGAGCTGGCTTTTCTAGTGACTTGTTAAGGTGCCTTTAGGCAAGTTCTGTAAAGGTGCAGAATTGTAAGATTGTACAAATTGTTACTGAAAACAAATGAAGTGTAAATGGAAAGGATCCATGTATTCCCAAACTTCTTCTGCATGTATCCTCAGACTAGTAAACGTTTAGAATCAGCCATTGGCCACAGTATAGTAACTCATTAAATGGATATGGGCTCATCCAGGCAAGAGTTATGGCGCTGGAAAAAGAAGCTGAGGAGGGCAATTTGACTTTCCCTACATACAGCTGTATTAAGCAGATCTCAAACATGTTCAAATTGCAAGACATGAGGCCAACACATATCTTATGTTTTAATTTGTAGCATTATTCCATTAAATGTAAGATTTTTTTTTTTAAAATGAAGATCTGGAATTCCAGATGGAATTTACCATTTTCTTTTTTTTTTTTTTTTTGTTTTTTTTTGTTTACAGAAATTTTTTTTGTGTAATGCATTTAAAAATGGTTTTGAATTTAAAGTAGTGAACATCAGAATATTGAACAGGATTAATCAAATAACACTGCCACACAAAAAAAACTGAGATGCTTCTTTCCACATGGGGCTGAAATGAAGCAATGGCAATGATATGTATGTTCTGGGAGTTCAGATGATTGATGCTTTTAAAACACCAGTAAGGATTTTGAAATAACTTAACTTTCAATAGGGGTAATTGTCAATGCTGTTGGCTGAGTCCCAGTGATAAGATAATCAGATCTGAAAACGTCTTTTCTCATTAGAAGAATGTCACTAGGACAAGAGAGAAAAGGTGAATATGAGGACAGAAAAGCAGAACTAGAACAGCAGGTTACACTGATCACCTAGTTTTTTTTTTCAGGAACAGATTTGCCTGGGCTACTTTTAGTCTGTTAGAGCCATCAGGAGTATGTATAAACACATAGGACTTAACTCATGCACTCAAATCTTCTTTTGTTGCACAATATGGAAATTGTTATTACGCTAGTATAGTCTAAAGCCAGGCTATGTATGTATGTATATTTAAATATACAGGTTCTGAAAGTATATACATTTTACCTAGGGATATTGAATTATTTATGCTTACCATAAGTGTGAAAACACTATGAACACCCCCATGATCTCTTAAGGTTCCATCACGTAATTTCTATTGAGCTTCGCTCTCCACTTTGCATCATTTCAACAGATTACGGTAATTTTTTCTTTTGTAGATTTGCTGATGTGCTTGGGGTCATTCAGATCATCTCACATTTGATTCTAAAGAATGTTGGTACACAGAATCCAGGTCCATGGTCCTCTTGGTGAATTACACACTGCTTACAAATAAGCCTAAATAACAACACGCTAGTGCCATTTTAATGCAGGTATGTGAGAATATAAATCTCACCCTGAGCTTCATTGTAAAGGTTAGGACCTGTTAAAAATGTTTTCTGGCTTGCCATGTTTATTCACATGAAATCAGCTTGTGGAATATGCATTTTGACTGCTTTTAGGCATACCTGTTCCCGGTGAGTTACATATAAATCTATCCAGTAGGTCCAAATTTGTATATTAAGAAGGCTGGTAATGGTTGCTCCCAAAGATCTGTTGTGGCAGGTTTACGTTAAAATAACTAAAATTTAAAGCTTCACAAAAGATTAGTGGTCAGACTATTACACTAGTTTGACCACTTTGTTACTTTTAGTTTCTGACCTGTGGAACACACAAGCATTTAAGGTGATTTTAAGAATTGGCTAATTTTCGGAGGGCACTGGCTCAAAAGTATTCAAGCTAGAGATTTCCACCAGCTAATATTTTCAGAAGAAAGCCAATCATGTTACTCCTGATATGGTTTTCTTTATCAACTCTGCAAGGATACAAGCTTTCTGGTTTTAGATGCTCTACTTCAAAAAGGCAAATACAATCTGAAATATTTGTGGGGAAAAAAATTCACTATGACCCTTAAAACAGGAGAGCGTGTCTTGGCATTTGGCGGCAGAAGCTTGTGCTATTTATTTGGCTTTTTAATTGCAAATGATTAAATCTAAAAAAATTGCAGAGGGTAGAAAAGGCACAACAGGTCAAAGTGGACGTGAGTGTCTGAACTTCTGAACCCTGCCCAGGAGTTTAGGATTACTGTGAAATAAATTTAATTAAAAGAGTATTTAGATCTGTTTATTTGCTTCTACAATTGCCTAGAAGTATAACAAACTATTAGATTGTTTTGGTTAAATTAATCTCTGGTTAAGCATAGCCATGATACTTAACAAGTATCAAAGGATGACGGTAAATTAATACCCAAGTGGTTAGGGATTTTGTAGTTCCTATAAATTGGTGAGTAAGTGTCATGCCAGATGCTGGGTCCCTTATACATTTGATCAAAAGGACATTATAATACATATTTTTCATTGTTGTAATATGAAGTAATCGGTTAGAAGGCAGAACAAAGTGAACTCCTGTGTGTTCTTGGCCAGGCGGAATGCTTTCACTCCCTTTAGTGTGAATAGCACATGACCCATCTTTAGCCTCCATAAAATATTGTGCCAGATTCGCAAAGGCTTACCCTCTATGCATATAACATATTCTGTGGCGGTTTCCCTCATTTTAAGCAATCTTAGCAGCAAATTTTATTTTGTCTTGTCTGTCAATATCCCCTCTGTCTTAAGTGTAAGTATCTAGTAAACTTACTAGTTTCTTATAACTGTACACTTTTATATGGACCTGCTAAAATATTGTCCAATGTTCATCTAATATACAGGGTGGGCCATTTATATGGATACACCTTAATAAAATGGGAATGGTTGATGATAATATATATGGAGACTGTAATATTAGGAACTCCTAAGTCTAAATGAGAGCTCACAATGTCTGAAGTTATCTTAAGTTAAGCGGGGAATTGACGGACCGATTTTACCGTCTATTCCTTATTCGATTCTCTGCACTAGGAGCGGCATGATGACGTCATCATGCCCACCCGCTAGTGCCGAGAATCGGACGGCACTGTGCAGCTCATTACTTAGGCTGGGGGCAGCCGTCCCCAGCCGAACTAATGGGATCGAGTTAAAATTTATAACTGTGCGATCCAACAGGACGGCTGATTTTAGCCCAATCTTTGTTAGTTGTTGCATCCAATTCCTGCCGGACCGATCCCTAAGGAATGCGGGAGCGCTCACGTCATCGGATCGGAGGCCGGACCGTGCAGGAATCGGAACATCTATGCCCAGCTTTAGAACTTTTGAACTACAGGTAGCTTGTTAGCCCACAAACCTTATAGGCGGCAACACACTTCAAGTGGCATTTTACCACAAAACACCATATGAAGTATGAAACCCAAAATGGCATAAAGCTACATAGGAAGGACTAATATATATTTTCAAATGGTGAGGATTGTGTAGTTTTAGAGATAATAGTAATCAGAACATCAGTGTATGCATTTTTTATACCACCAGTATTTTAGGCACAGTATGGGTTATAAAATAATCTTATACACTTATACAGAAATTCACAGTACAAACTGATGTCTGGTTGCATGTGAACGGTCTTGCCTATGTAAGGCGTTTTAAATGAACTGAGCATCACGTTCGAAAAAACACATTGAAGGTAACACAAGTACAACGCACAGATGCTAATTAAAAATTTATTGTGGGCCACCACTAACATGATCCTCATGTTTTTTCTACATTTTTAGGCAGAGTGGAGGCCTAACTAAGGGCAACATTAAAAGAAATCACTTACTGTGTTTTTCAGACTATAAGGCACATTTTTTTTACTATTAAAATCAACTGGAAAGTGCCCATGTGTCTTATGTTCCGAATATGTAAAAAATATGTTTTATTTTCGTCCCAACCATCCTGGGACCAATTCCTTCCAGCCAAGCCAAAAAGTCACTGCCATAAGAGATCTTATCTGCATTAGCACTAGCAGTACCCATTCTGTGAACATACTGACCAACTTATGGAGAGAGACATTTTACAATTAGATAGCATGAGTTGTGTATTTACATTAACATTCTATATTGCAATAAATACATATTGTGACACTCCTATCTCCTCCCATATGTAAACAGCCAGATTGTAAAATGTGTCTTTTCATAAGTTGGTCAGTGTGTTCAGAGAATGAGTACTGCTATAGACACTTGCTAAAGTTTCAGCCCTACACTCTGCTGTAGTGAAGACCATCCTCCTGGCACTGGCCTTTTGGCTGGACGAATGAATACTACATGGTCCAGCCCTGCCTAATTTACTTAAACATTCTGTATATTCCCTTGATATCTGAATGGCAGTGTCTATTTTTTGGTTTTCCTCATTTTCTCTCCAAAACTGTGGGGTGCGTTGCATGGTGTGGTGCGTGCTATAGTGCGACTACAGCCTGTCTATAGCCTTGAGTAAGAGTTTTATGTAATATAGGGTTTTATCTATATAGGTTAAGCACAACGTTTGTTTTACAGTAAAATTGCAGAGAAGCATTGTTATCTTGTAGTAGCAGTTGTTTTAAAGATGGACAACCCCAGCAACACGGGCACAGCACCAATTCCAATTTCTTCAGTGTTTAAAGATTGAATCATGCAAATTATTTGTTGACCAGCCAGTCATTGTATTGATTCTATAATTTTGAACAAAACTAGCTAATTATCTTCCTTTGTTTTTGAACACAGCAAAATGTTCAAACCTAAAATATGGGAAATATTCTCAAGCGCTATTTTTGGCTCCTACCAAGCCCCACTATGCTCTGGCTAACCAAGAACACAGCTTTTTTGGTTGTAAGGATTCCAGTTGAGTTTAAATTCCTTTGAAGCTTTAACATTGAGCTTTTCAGAAAGTTCCTTGATTATACCGTATTCAAAGTGAGATTTTAAAAAAGGAAGTCTATGCAAAATGAATAGACATTACATTGATCACATTTTCTACCTGTTAGTTTCAGACAAACTATTAATGTGGTGCTTTATGTGCTGTATGAAGATACATTAGGAGAAATGCATGCTTCATAAAGGCTAATAAGTCAGATGAGTTGTTCTTAGGAAAGAAAAAGTTCTTTGTTGATCGTAAATGTAAAAATTATTGCCAAAAGAAGCAGTCTTGATGTGGCTTCTCTCAACTGGGATTTCTCCTACAAGTAATCCTGTTGTACATATAACATATTCCATCACCATCATTTCCAGAAAATCCTTCTTCAGCCTTACTATTCTCGGAAGTTCGTGCATCTTTACTCACTGAAACTAGCAATATTGTCATGCTTTTACCTCCCTATAGTGCGTATACTATCTTCTTCTTGTGTAAAGAGTAGTACTGAGGAAAAAGTCTGAATTGAATTTTAAATGCAATAACTTTATAAAGATCGAGTATTTTTTTTAGCAGGCAGCATTTATATCTTTTCTATTGGCTATGTTGGCTGGTGATAATGAACTTACAATGATACCAGCAACCTAAATCATTTTTTTCTTCAGGTAAAGTTTAAAAGTATGATCCTGCAGATGTATCTCCATAATTAGGCAATCTGACCACATTTGGTCTGATGCCATCATCATAAAGTTTATGCCAGCAGGGCTAATCACTTGTGTACAACAGTGTACACCAGTCAACTTTTATACCCCTTTAAGACATCAAGAAATGGACACTTCAAGGTTTCTTAAGGTGTCCTGTGGCATTTGGCCCATCGTATAGACCAGCTAATATTTTTGGCATTGCTCTATGGTGGTGGGGATAGGTCATCTTGGGAAATGTCAGCAGCTACATGACCCAAAACACTGCAAGCTGCCATGTTCTTTATATTACAATTTTCCTCTCTGGCAGGATCAGGTTGTTTTTTTTTGTTCGGAAAGCTTCTACTTTACTCCTACTAGGCTAATCGCCTCATATTGTGCCCCACGCAATTAATATCTAACTTTTTAATTTTCCTGATAATAAGAATGAACTATTTTTATATTTTTATTGACTTGACACAAATGCAATCATTTGTTTCTTCTCTGTTTAATTGGAGTATTGATGTTGATATTTTTGAGTTTTAAAAAATGAATTTATTGGTTGTATATTCTTATCTTTGAAACAAAGAAAGAAATTAATAACCTAGTGCTGCACTGCCAAAATGGGTATACTTGATATGTGATTGATGGTTGCTGCCTCCTCAACAGAAGTAGTTCAGATCATTGGACACTAGAAATACGTGTTCTATCATAGACATTACCTCTGTGACCTTATTTTCCTCTGCCCACTTTACACAATAGAAACACACAAGAGAAAGTGTACCATACGGAGCTAATGGTCTGGTACAGGTCTTTACTGTTACTTGTAAACTTAGTGAGATGCTCAAGTACTGCTGTAAGTGGATAATGGAAGTGTGTGATTTTAGAAAGCTTTCACAGGGCATAGGCCAGGCTAGTGTAAAACAAGCAGCAGCAAGACAAATGCCTGAGGGGAGGGAAAAGAACAATTTTATACAGATAGATAAAGTTGTCACACTACTTCAAAACGATCAATTATTGTGTGTGTTGCTTAGAGGCAGCCTGCAATTTTTAGCTGCTGATTGACATTTAAGAGCCCATGGTTCACAGTATACCATGCATCAATTACTAGGAATTTTTGGTTTATCAGACTGCAATGCTAATGTAAATTCATCACCCAAATTGTGCATCAGTTCACATGAATACTCTGCCGCTTCAAGGGTCAGCAACTTTTTATTTATTTTTTGTGTTTTGAAAATTATTGTACATGTTTCATCTATTTAAAAAAAAAAATCTCATCTTGCAAATAACCTATGAGGTATGCTAAACGTAAATATCCAACACTAAGCTATCATGTGTGCAATAAACACACTTAAATAGGTTATGTAATAATTTTATGATTCACTGGGAAGGGACTCGTCTATCAAGCTCCCCATTTATTAGTCCTACTGAATAGAGTATTAAACTGGGTACAGACACATGTACTAAGTAACGTTATGCATTTAAAAAAAAAATGAGCAAAACTGATTGCTGATGCACAGAAAAGCACACGCATTTAACAGATATATATGAAGAAAATTGTTGAAAATGCTGGGTTTTAGCAACAGTGATGGATCAGCACATTAAAACTGTCCTTTTTGGCATAAGTTCTGAAATGATGAAAATCCCAGCAGCTTTACTTTTCATGCTGTAGCCACAGAAGATCCATTTGGCTTTGGAAGAGAAAAGTGTGTCCTATGTACAATGTTCTGAATCTACCTTATGAGGATACAGCAAAGAGGGTAGGGGGACAGTGATGAACAGGGAGCAGTTGACTGCAGCACTAGTCACATGACAGGTACTTCCTTACCCACATCACTATGAGCACACTTAAGGTGGGTTTACACGTCAAGATTTTTGTTTCGTTCAACTTCAGATTTGATTTTTT
>CM070036.1:69316575-69334814 GCA_036250615.1 Ptychadena robeensis | reverse complement strand
CCCCCCCCCCCCATTCTATTCCCCTCCTCAACGTACAGATTGCGGGTTGCTCCATCATTGCACTCCTGTTCATCACTGCTGGCGGAGAC
The DNA here is from genome assembly GCA_036250615.1 of Ptychadena robeensis. Lineage (NCBI taxonomy): Eukaryota > Metazoa > Chordata > Amphibia > Anura > Ptychadenidae > Ptychadena > Ptychadena robeensis. The sequence goes on along the minus strand of CM070036.1, from coordinate 69,334,725 downwards.
TGTCAAATCAGCCTTACTGAATCCTTTAATGTTGACACACTGTCTCCTTGAACATTGGTGGAATGTGCCTGTACACTGTATGACTTTTTCTTTGCTGTGAAAAACCTTCCTTTAATAAAAAGTTATTGTTTTAAAAAAAAAAACTTTATCACCTGTATATGTTGGTGGTTTTCATGTGTTAGCTTTCATTACCGAAAAAATTTATTGTTTCATAAATAATGTAGTATTGGTGCAATTCTGTTAATACAGGAATTCACCTTAATGCAGAAATATCACCTTCAAGAGTATGAAATTTGTGCTTTTTCCCTGCTAGAACAGTTAGTTATAATCTCACATTTGTATTGGGTTATATTTGCATAACTAACACAATCCACTAATCAATGTATGACATGCTCACTTCCTCTCCTCTTAGCAGGTCTCATTCTTGGAGATTTCAACATTGCAGTCAATAAAATGAGTTCCTGTCCCACAAGCCAGCTACTTTCAGTGGGGCCGCTCTCATAAACAGGGACCACTTTAATTCATGTTTTTGCTGTTTCCTGGTTGCATGGTGGTAATGCAAAGGTATTTATGGGTAGTGATAAGCGCACGGAGTACCATCTAACAGTGAGAGAGGGCTGCGTAAAGTGCATTAGAGAGGCATGTACAAAGTTTTGACTTGGATAAAATATTAAATTTTCCCCAAATAATTACACATTTTGGTAAATAAGCCCTAGATATGCAATTAAAGCATTTTATTATTTATAGTAAATCCATAGAATGTTCCATTTCATATGTGAACTCCCACAGAGTATTAGAACTTCATCTGCTTTTTTTTTCTATCCCTGGAACCCTTGGTACTCACTGGAACCCACTTTGCGAGTACTTTGCGCTATTCGTATATGCTGTTCTAGTTATAGTTAGAAAAAAGTTTAGTATTGGACAAGTAATAATAGTACTAATGGCAATAAAAATAGTTATATTTTGTCTGTTTTGTCATATCAATTTACTGCTCATTTATGTACAGTAAAGCTAGCCACACACGGTTCGATTTTGGTTCAATCGATGCTCAATTAGATGAATTTTTTCATTGATTGAACGAAAATCGAGAAATGCCCACATGGTACGATCAACGATAATTGTTCGATGAAGGCAGAAAAATTGATCGAATTTTGATCGGACATGTTGGAAAATCATCGTTGATTGTGCCAAAATCGTTTTATAATCGTTGATGTTTGTGGTATTTCTCCTGGATTGATTAGATTCGATATAATAACATAGACCACTTCAATCTGAACTTCAATCGTTTCCATACCAAAATCGACGATTTTAGTCATCTTTTTTTATCGAAATCTCACCACAATCGCAAAGTCAATGTTGATGCGATTAAGATCGATTTTCGATTCGACGATTGAATTCCTCGATCTAATCAAGCATCGTTTAAACCAAAATTGAACCATGTGTGGCTAGCTTAAGTTCAAACTTGTTGATCAAGCCAAATGTGCTCTTCAGTGCTCTATCAACCAATGTTATCAGAAAGTGTTAGGACTAGATAACCCTAACTTGTCATCTGCATAACATGTCTGTTCTTTAGACCTAAAGCTAGCCACACATGGTTCGATTTTAGCATTCAATCGATGTTTTTCGATCAAAAAAGCGATCACTTTTCAAACGCCGATTTGACAAAAATAGGTCGGAACGGTTGGGAAATTTTGCTTGATTGGTTGATTTTTTTGGCTCGATTTTTGTGGCTACTTCCCTTTAACTTCCGATTGAAACTAAATCGTAAGAGGAATTCAATGGACGATTTTGGATTGCTTCGATTAACTTTTCAGTCGAAATTGAACAATGATCGCACTCCCCATGTGATGTACTACGATTAAATTGAAATAGATTTTCGATTTTTTTGATCGAACTACAAAATCTAATCGAACCTCAATTGAACGCTAAATGCAAATGTACTAAGTGAAATCAGTGTAGCTGCTTCATAAAGCCAGTGGCCATACACGGGTAGAGGGTTCTTTTTTGGTATGGTTCCTGTGTGTGTTCACGGTGATCGATTTGGGAATTGAATGCAGCCCACCTTGAGCGATCAATCCTGATTTGAATGCAAACTTTATCGAACAGGGATCCAACATGTCCATATTTCCCTGTTCTATCGTCATTTTTTTGGATGGGAAACCTCAATCCCCATCCAGAGTATAGGCCAGGGATTGATTCCCCAAGGTTGTGTGCATCGATTCCCCTAACGATCAGTGTGCAAACGTTTGTCGATTTTCGCGTAAGCGCATTGCAATCAGTTGCACACGCATTGCAGGAGAATGGAGCCCTGTATGGCTAGCTTAACTATTTGGTTGCATTCAGGACAGGGACAGGGGTGTCAAGCCACCAGTCCAACTGTGGTGTCTGTCTAGTTGATTTCCAACTGACATGACGCCAACAACAGAAGTGTTCTTTAAATTAATAGTGGAACAGGAAATGCACAGCATTGACTACGGTACATTTAGGACATGCTGTAAAAGTGTAAAAAAATGGATCCTTGAGATAAATTGCTTGATAAATATCTGTGCCTGCTATAAAACTTCATTATTTCAGGGCTACCCCTGGATGTCCAGCAAGTTGCATATTTATTGCTCACTTTGTTATTGTGTCTACATTCCGTAATTCCCTGCTGTACAAACATGTTCAGGAAAAGTCAGGTTATTACCATGAGAGAGCAATACTTTTAGCAATCATTTCTGTCAGAAAATTTTCTGGTTTAGGAAGACAGATTATCCATTCTCCAACTCCTAGAGGTCATTACTCTTAGAGATGACAGAACGTAGGAAGGATTTCCATGTCAGATTGTTTACAGTGACAAAACTTTCTTGGAGAGACCCTAAAAGTATCTTTGTTTTACTCATTATATCATTTAACATCGTTTTTGTCTTTTCCCTTAAAACAAAGCATATGTGAAATGTTCCCATTAGTTTAAAAACTTTCTAGCTTTCTAGTCTGCATTCTGTGTTAATGTCCAGGTAAATTGCTAGGAGTGGTATGTACCTTTACAAATGTTCCTGCCCTCTTTTCCCAGTATATTTCCAATGACCCAATATCAGTCAATGGTAATATGCAAACAATAGAACTTTAAGCAGTTTTTGATACTTCAGATATAGAATGTTGGCAGTAATCCTTACTATAGCTCTGGCAAGGTTTTAATTTCTGGAAGTGATAACCCTGAGACACTTGCCTTTTCCAGAGGAGTATTTGTCTTTTCCCTGAATGCAAGTCCCCAACATCAGTCCATGCGTTGGTTTATATTAGCATGCAGGCATAGGTGTCCCAAGTCCCCACATCTATGGTGGGGGTTGCTAGAGTAGGTGGGAAATTTAAACATATTGCATTGAAATCTGTTCAAATTTCCCCTAGTGCTTCCAGCAATAAAAAGTAGTAATATGTGTAACCAAAGGGATAGTATTAGAACTCCCTAACAACAATACTCAGTACTTTAGTTCAACTGTAAGGCTAGGGCTCCACTATTATAGTAGTGGCCATGTCTTCTGGATTCACTTTAAATGGGAACATGGAAGAATCTGGAAATAAAAAAATAGATATATAGATCTGTTTTTGTTTAGGGGGCTACATTTGCAAAATGTACAAAAGTGCCCATAGTCAGTCTGACAAGTATCTCCAGGAGCTACTCCTAAAATTAGATGTATAAAGTCTTTTCTCCCTTTCAAGTAGCTGCAGAGACTAAACTACCACATCCCAGTAAACAGGCAAAAAATGTAACGTTTCTGGTTGCATGATTCAAATATATTTGCAAGAGATTATTATGCTAAAGCCACTGGCTAAGCAAGGAGGTCTGTGAACCAACAGCTGTACAGTGGCAATTATATATATATGTGTGTTCTAACATGTTCATTTAGTATATTGATTTATCATGTTACAACCTTTCTATTTTAAGATCAGCTAAAATCTGGAGCCTATTATCATGAAAAAAGTGACAGTGTCACTGGTAAAACATAAGGCTCCAATCAGTGGCTTTAATAAACTGCAGTAGGCTGATGTGAAACGTACCCTGGAGTGACTGACTTTTAAACTGTTTGTGTATGTCAGCCTAGGGATGGTATGCATCACCTTAAATTAAACACAAAAGTTCTTTTGTTTTGCTGGGTGTCAGCTGGGGGAGGTAGATGCTAGAAATGGCTGTTTCTCCTGCACAAGTTATTTTGCAGTCTACAGCGTTAATCAGTTGGCAGCCAGCGCTCTTATTCATATTGAGTGGAGATATGTTTGATAGGAAAGGCATTTTGTCAGACTGGCCTCTCGCTGTCAGTCATAAGCTTAACGCTCTGCACTTGCAGTATGGACAGTATGCGTCATGTGCTGGGCTACGGGCTTAATGACTTCACTGATTTCATCCATGATAATAAAACACACACACATTTGTTATGCCATCATTCTCTCTCATTTTTAGTACACATTTGTTATTTTCTAGTGTCAACACTTTTGGTAAAAAAAAAATTTTCTTGTAACTTTTTTTTCTAAAATTATTCAGAATTCTCAGAATATTTACAATATACAGTAAGCATCACAAATACAATAAATGGAACACTATAGGAGCCAAGTTTACCCTTTTGACTGCTTGCTGTGGCAACCAGTTGATCAGGAGTGAATAGTTGACCTTTTTGGGCTTTTTTTTATTTACGGTAGATATGAGCTGTACAACATAGCTGCACCCAGAGAGAATATGTTGCCTTATGAATTAGTAAAGTGCTGTAAGTAGTTTAAATTGGCAATGTGAACAAGAAATGTTAGCTGTATATATTGTGGCCTGAATAGAAATATTGTTCCTTTAAGGTTAGAAGTCCACAAAACAGTAGGGAAGAGTAAAGCTGTGTGCAGACATAAATATACACTTACTGGGAATGATTCTATTTAGGACCGAAGGGACTCGGTACAATCTGTGCTTGTTCTATGGAGAGGGACAGTCATACTCCACTTGCACTTGGGGTATGCTGTATTACCAAAATACAGTGTACAAACCTTTCTTATTGTTGCCATGTTATTGCTGGTGCCCACAAGCTTGTCAGTGGCCTGGCAAGATGGCAGAAGTTTTATTCTGTAACAAAATGCTTTAGTCATTTCACCACTAAAAAAAGCAAGCTGTTTTTTTTTGTACATCCCTGTCTTCCACTTTTCAAGCTCCCTATCAGTAGTGGAAAAAACTTGCAGTGGACCCTGCCGAAACAGCTGTTTTGATATATGACCAACTTGGAATACAACCAAAATTTTCATTTCAATGTATGCCCAAAGTTTAGATTTCTGACCAGATTTCCAGCCCGAGTGTACAGTATTGCCTCAGGGTTGCACCCAAGGACCCCAGAGGCGACTAGAAACTTGCCTCTGAGCATACATGGGGGAGAAAGCAAGGACCCCATAGGTATCTAGGAAACTGCCTGTGGTGAGGATGATCAGTGCATCATGACCACCAAAAAAAGATAGGACAGATGAAAAAAAACGAAGAGCGATGAGAGGACAATTATAATAGAGCAGAAGAAAGTGATTTTTTGAGTGGTGTAAGTGACTGAACTTTCCAAAAATGTACACAATGACTCAGTTTAGTAAAGCATGTTCAACAGTTCTAGAAATAGAAAGGATGTTTTAGTATGGATATATGAAAAGCAGATGCCAGTTTGTTTGTGTTTATTGTAGGTTACACATTTTACAACCTTTTTATTATGAATAGGTGAGGAAAGTGGTAATTTGGGATAAATGGTTTAGACTTGCAACCAACTTGAGTTGCAACAAACCCTTTGGAACGAATGAATTTTCAAGTCAAGGGTCCGCTGTTTTTAAAAATGATGCTTCTTTGCTGTAAAACCTGCTACAACATGCACAATGGCTGATGAGAAGGTGGAATTACTACAATTTCCTGCTTCTAAGGAATTGCAGAATTGAATTGTAAGGGAAGCTACTTCTATTAAATCAGAATAAAGGGTAACTTAACTTTTATGGTAATTTTTATATAAAATTACAGAGACTAATATATATATATATATATATATATATATATATATATATATATATATATATATATATATATATATATATATATATATATATATATATATATATATATATATATATATATATATATATATATATATATATATATATATATATATATATAATATAATCTGATATTCAGTAGTTTGTCATGCCCTGCCCTCTGCTCTGTGTTGGTTAAAGCGGACCTACCACCAGGAATCTGTTTTCATGAATGGTACTAGAAGTGCCGATAATAGGGAGGAATGCAGTGAAGAAAAAAAAACGCACCTGTAATGAGCAATTTAAGAAGATAATCCCGCAGCTCTCCTCACTTCCTGTTCCACTTTAGGCAGAGCAAGGCAGAACGTCACAGGGAGCTTTGATTTCTCAGAAATCTTCTTTGAAAATTCCCATAGATCACCACTGAATGCCCCCAGTGGCCACCCACGATATTGCACCCCCAATTCCATGTGTTGCCTTGCAGCGAACCAGGAAGTGAGTAGAGCTGTGGGGTTATCTTCTGAAATTGGTCATTACAGGTACGTTTTTGGGGTTTTTCACTGCATTCCTCCCTATTATTGGCACTTCTAGTGCCATTCATAAAACATAGATTTCTGGTGGTAGGTCCACTTTAAGATAGTCATACATTTTTTAAAACAAATTAATAGGAATAGCAATAGTCTATTATTATAAACCTATTAGCCAACTGTAAATTTAGGGCTTGTCTTAAAGTTCTGTTCAATTAGATCTTAGAATATTTCCATACATTCAAACAAACATTTGCAATTAACAAATTTCCTCTGTGTGCAATTTATTTAAACAATCTTTTGTGAAACTAGAAAAAGAAATCCTAAATTGGGGTTTAGTGTCTGAATGTAGGGACTAACTTAAGTGCATTGCTTGTTCTCAGAACTGATCACGTAAATGTATCTAAAAATGTATTGGTAGATTTATCCTGTAAGCTAATAAAGAAGATGAGAAGCCAAGAGTCTGACATTTGCCCCTAATTTATTTAGCATACATGTGTCACTATCTCTGCAAGGTGTGATTTTCACAGTCCAGTCCTTTTTAGATGGCTAATGAGTCCATGTGTTACCTTGCAAAGACCGCAGATGTCCATTCGTTCTAGCTGTATTTTAGTTATTCTAGATATGCTTGCATGTTTAACAGTACACAATAGCTTTTTCTAAGCTTGCATAGGCCAACACTTCAAAATTGTTTGAATATTTGTCTGGTTATTATGTTTTTAGTACAATGTAATAGTTCAATATCTCTATCATAGTCTAGGTTCAATGTTGTGTACATGACTTAAACATGAATCTGTATCTTCTATCATATTAGGCTAACTTTGTTGTTTTTTTTTAAATTACACTTCCTTAAAATGGAAATGAATACAGCTACCACATTGAAGGACTAGCAAGCTGCCAAATACACACAACTGTCACATCAAGACTTTAACTACAAATATGGGTGAAATAAAACATATCTATGATGTAGAGGGGACAGTCTTCGCCATTACCATGGCCCACTTTAGGGATCTCCCACGATTATAATCGCGGTGTTGAGATCGCAGAGAATCGCTTTCACACTCTAGGGGGTACTCAATAGGCGGACCCTGGTCCGGATCCGGACCCAAATAGGGTCACATGTGGACCGGCAGCTGCAGTACATTCCTCCCCTCCTTCCTAGTGAGAGCCGATGCTTTGAAGGGAAAGAGAGGAGCTAGAGTCTGTGTTGTAGCAGATACGTCCTCCCAGCCAATCAAAACGCAGGCAGGACACACCCTCTCCCACTCTAGCTAAGCTGTAGAAACTTGGCTAAATAAAACTGTGTGAGACTAATTTTGAACATGCACAAAAACCATTCATAGTATAATCATGAAACTTTCAGGGTCAGTAATGCACCCCTACTACTACTTACACTCCGGGTTTCACCCCTCTAGCTATAACACTTATATGTTACATTTCAGCTAAAATACAGCTATATTGCTTCCCTATGAGCATAAAGCACTACTCTGCTGCATACATGCTTTTACTTATCCTATTTTAAACTCATAAATCTTTGAACCCCTGCAACCAGTTAACCCCTGAGACTACATCCATGCAAATTTTCAGGTCCCTGAGCACAATTCTTCCTACTAAAAAGCCCCCTATAATATATTGCTTGGATGTAGTTTCATCTTTAATATTGACAATTTTTTTCAGTTTTTATTGTTAAACGCATACAATTTCTGTCACTTGGATAACTTCAGGGAAACATTAATAGCTATGAGAGGATGTTGGCGCATCTGGGGGTTGAAAGTCAGGGAGTAGGCATATGAAAAGCCCTAGCTACATGTCCACTTAAATCCTTGTGTTGAACACAGAGATTTTGTTGCAATGCTCAATGGCGATGAGATCTGGGGTTTCAAACATTACTGGGGGTACATTTGACCCAAAGCCAGCTGGTGACCTGTGGATGGAGACAGCTAATCGGAGGCTCAGATAGGAACAGGGAGGTTCATCTGCAGCAGAATCTACCATTCAGGAGGCTGACGCAGAGGACAGTGAGGGAGACCACCCTACATATGGGGTGAGTACCAAACACCATCTCCTAGTACTCATCTGAGGAGCTCACTAAAAAGGTATGTGCATAGGCATTCTATGGAGGCCTCAGGCCGGGGGAAAAGGGAGTGCTAGTGGTAGGGGGCCCCTACACAGGAAGGTTAATAAAAGCTTGAATTTATATCAATATTACCTAAAGAAAGCTTTGTGAGCAGAGAAAATGGCCATCCCAGGGCTCCTCAGGTCCTCCTTCCCCATTCACCCTCCACTGACCCCTCAATATATACTTGTGAGGTGCCCCTTGTCTAGTAATTAAATACATATGTTTGAGACTGTGTCCTGTATAGACGATAGGCAGAATATTTATATAAATGTACTCGACTACGTCATGCTTCTGTCTGGCGGACCGGGTCAGTGCCGTGAAAACTGCCGATCCGCCGGCAGTGCATGTTAAAATTCAATACTCCGGACCTCAGACTGAATTGAAATTTGGTAAGTGGACCTTTCAAATTTACATTTGAGTAGCCCTGCTCTAGGAAGTCATTCACCCCTGATTGCGCAATGAATGGGCGTGTTCACAAATCTATTGTCTATACCACCCCCCGTTGTATACTCTGTTCTCTAACCTATTAGATTGTAAGCATGTTCGGGCAGGGTCCTCTACTGCTCCTGCATCACAACCTGTACCTGTGTGTTGTCTCTCAACTCAAATTCATGCACAGCGCTGCGTAATATGTTGGGGTTATATAAATAAAAGATAATAATAATAGTGGTGGGGAAAACAGTTGTACTGTAATAAGGAAGGCATATGTATGGACTTTTGTGGTCCGTTTGCACCACCATTTTATCTATCATGTTGGAATTTTTTTTTCATCCAGTGTATGACAATAATAGAACTACTGCAGATTCCATGCCCGCCAGTTCAGTAGCACAATACCAATAGTGATAATTTTATCAGGTTTTAGGTTGCTGTTTTCTTAGTTAAGTTTGTTATACTTTAGTATTTCTATTAACTATTTAGTACTTTTGATTATATTATATTAGGATGGATTTCTAGCTCTTGGGAGTAAACCTTGGCCTATACTGGGCTTTGTGCCATATCATAAGCTGCCTTGTTCAGGGAGAGGTTGTCTGTAAATTGGAAAGTGTTAGGAAGAGCAGTCAGGGTATAGACTTTTAAAGTACAGTTTGAAAGAATAAGCTCTAAGGTAATGCACATGCCTATAATTTTGCTGGTTTGCAGCATAATCTGTTTATCAATGTATTCCTGGATTATTTTGCTTGCTTTTGTGATGTTGGCAAGCAAGCCAATGTTGAGAAATGACTGTCACCATCAATATATTTGTTATGGAAGACTAATTCTTTCAGCATGTTCATATGGTTTTATCCAGCCCCTGGTGCACGGTAAATCCCCCTGGTGTTGTAAGACAAGATTGCTGCATGAAAATGTTTAGGCTTAGTCCGTTTCTTCTCACCACTGGAACCATAAGGGACTATGGGGAACAGTGTTTATACTAAGCTTAAATTGATTGGGCAAGTTTAATGCAAGCAGGTCAAAGGTACAACTGCTTAGCTAGACTCATCAACCACTCGGGTTTCAGCTTCAGTTTATAAGCAGAGGCCAAGGAAAGATAACATCTGGCTGGGAGTACATGTGCAGCAATTTCATCTATGATTGAATGGCTATTAATGGCTGGGAGGAGCAAACGGAGAGCAGCTTCATTTGACTTATGTTACTTCGCAGATAAGATGAACGCTCAAACTTTGATCACATCTGGCTTTCTTATCAAAGCATTTGATGGAAAACTTTTCCCCAGCACAACCCTGAACAAAATGTCCTTGTTGACTGAGGAAGAGCAGAGAAGTTAGCAGTGGCAACGTCAAGTGCATGTCCTAATGTGTCCCCTTTCAAGGCTCACATTGTAAGCAAAGTTAAAGCACACGCTAATGGATCTAGTTTGCAAGGTTGCTGCATGAGTGCTGAAGACCGCTTAAAGTCTACCAATCAAAGTGTATCTTCGAATGTATTTCATTATTATAAGGTACATTAAAATATTAATATACAATACATAATAGTACTTATGTGTGAACCAGAGGAATTATAAACAATCATTTTGGTTGTCATCATGCATAGTAAACTCAGGTGACATTATTTGCTATGGTGTGAAATGGGGAAACACATTTTCTATAGTAAACATACAAAACCTAAACCTTCTCTATGAAAACATTCTTATCTTAGCTATTACTGATTGCTTGTGGAAAATTGTGCTACTACTACTATGCTCTTGTCTTTGCAAATCAGCCCAAAGTGTTGCCCACAGCGATGAGCCCGATTTTACAATTTTATCTGGAAAATAATACACACATTACAAACATTTCATTCTGTATTTCTTTACTGATTCATCTTTGAATAACTCACAATTGAACCTATTATTGAATCCAATGTATAAATCCCTAACACATTAGTTATTTCACAAACTGCCTGTCAGAGTCTATCTAGCTCTACTGTAGTCATGTATGTAACAAACCTGGAAATCCTGCATATTTATATGTATCTAATATAAAATATATATTTTTTAGAGGGTAGCCAATTTACTTACCAGTATGTCTTTGGATTTAGAGTGTGGGAAGGAACCGAAGTTCCGGAGGAATCCCACGCAGGCACAGGGAGAACATACAGAGCCCTTGCATTATGCACCCAGGCCTATATTGGAACCAGTGACCCCAGTTCTACATGGCAGAGTACTAAACACTGAACAACCATGCCACCCAAACTTTATTAATTAACTTTTATTAATTAATTTTAAAATATTATCTTTTTCTTAACACATTTACTAAAAATTCTATCAAAAACAGAACTATGATTTCCTCTGATTCAGCAATTATACAGATTAATTTTTTTTTCTTGTCCGGATGATGAGCAAAAGATACCAATGAGCTTATTTTGCAGTCGTTGCTCTTGTCACATCTTTGTTGGGGTTTTTATGTGTATAATGTATACAATTAGAACTTCTTTTCAAATATAGGCCGATTCAGATAATTTCCTGATTAACAAATAACATATTAAATGTTTAAAATGTGCTTTTAATTTAAGTCCTGGAATGTCATAAGAAGATGTAGTTTTTCTTTGTAACCATCACAACAGTATGTAAATATTCCCCAGTGGAACTAATTATTTCTCATAATTATGGGAATGTTTAGGTTACTGGTTTAAAGAAATATATCTGCAGGACAAATACGAGTGAATTGATTTTAATGAAGCAGATTTTGTACTACCAAGACTGGAATAGTGCCATAAACATTATTATAAATTCATATTTATAAGTATTTATGTGCGTGTTATTGGTTTGTAAATAGATAGTACATTGTGGCCTGTCTCTTTTCATTGCTAGCCATACAGAGGTTCCAACTTCCTAAGTATCCGGGGTCTTGGGTCATCTGGAATCCTGGCAGACTGTCAGGCATACAGATCTGGGTGGAAAGAGATGAAGTTAAACTATTTTAGTAAGAAAAGGGAGTTGCTGGACCATAATTAACTACTCCCATGAAATGTAATGGGAGCCTACAACTCAGCCCACTCAGTTTTTGTCATTAAATCACATACGACACTACGATCCCAAAATTAATAGCGAATGTTACTTGTAATGTAATGGTGAAGCATAACTCATCTCCTTCCTTCCATTAATCCAATTAAGACATTACACAAATTATTTTCTTGCAGTTAAAGGCTGTTGGAGATTTTGGAATGAACTCTCCCACTTTCCATCAGAGCCAAATTAATATAGTTACAAATTTCCTGTAATGAGCATTGTCTTAAATAATTTATAAAAAGAGTTTATGCTTAACTTACATTTGTCTTATCACAAAATATTATTGAAGGGATAGAAAGTGTTATTCTAGGATTGTTTAGTAATTTTGTATTCATCTTATAGAGCCTTTTCATTTATATTTTAAGCTGCCCTCTCCCTAGCGGTAACCATGAGTGTAGCACGGGGTAGATTTTATTTTCTCATATCAGTAACCTCAAGCTATACCTGGGTTTGCTTACCAAGTCTGCGCTGTTTTCCAGTGACGGGACCCTCGGCTCTTCATGGTTCCATCTCATTGATGTTAATAATGGCCAAGCCCTCACATCACATTGTCCCATATCGGGCAGGGAATGTGCAGGGGTATGAAAATTGGGTGGGAAACTCCAACAGATTAGGCATCCTGTGTCCCATTTCACGGCCAGAAAGTGCAGGGGGTGGGTGGGAAATATGAACAGACTACAAAGTAATATTTATATTTACCATTTCTTTAAAAAAAAAAACGGGAATACCTGTACTCCTAGTGGGTGACAAAGGAAGGCACAAAATTGTGGCGGATTTTACGTGTAGTCTGCCGCAGTTGTTCATGGCGAACTGCCTAGGAGGTTGAGCACCCTCTGATGCATGATGAAATTCATTGAGGTTTCTATTATGGTGAGCTGGCCATGACCTGCTGCAAAACATAATCAAACCAGGACTCTTCCACCTCCATGCTTCACAATTGGTACAAGCTTTATTTTCTGTAATGCTGTATTTGATTTATAGAAAACATGTCCTCTGTTCTCACTTTTAGGAAATAAAATTGTGGACCTATCTTTTTAAAGGATCTTTTTCTTAGAAACCTGGTGTTTGTCGAAAGTTCTTTCTGACAAAATGCATATTTCCCTTAATGTTTCTAGTCGCACACTAACCATCAAAGTTGTTTGTGAAAGAGCATGCTTTAATCTGCAAAAATTTGCACTGTACAACCGTAGCAAAACCCTGCTGCAGGTTAGTTTTGAGGGTTTTTGATGCGTCTTTCAGCATGTTGTGGCCTGCTCTCAATGATCAGACCTGGCCATGTTGTCATTTGTTTTGAAAGCCCTCCACTTTTTTCATGGAGTGGAAAAATAGACTATTTTCCATGCAGTGGAATGGCTGATTTCAAAAGCCCTACCAGACTTATAAGCTTCTACAATTGCCTTTCTGAAGTCCTCAGAGAGTTCTTAATTTAACCTTGGTTTTCCCTCAAGTTGTGTGCAAAATGTCGGAAGTATATATTTTTTGTATGGATGGTGATGGTGCCAACTGGCTGACAATATTTAGGGTAAGCATCTTATAGGTAGGTTAGAAAATCTCCTGAAATGGTTAACTGTGTCTTTAGTCTTTCACCACCTCCTCTTTCCTTCTGTATTGACATAAATATGAGCACTCTGAAATTTACCCCTGCATCCTTTTTTTTTTTTTTTTCCTTTTCAAGATCAAGGTATCATTGACTAGCCCTAGGATACATTTTACATTTCTAGCAAAATGGTAAAATCGCTTACTGCTATGTGCGTTTTCTCCATGTCCAAGAGGGCCATTAATCTTGGCTTCCCTTAGTTTGGTTTGTGGCTTCATGGATTTTACATAGTCAACTTTGTATACAAATCAGAAAGGCCATGCAGGCTGCGTCAGCATGGGAAATGTGTCCTTGTCTAACATTATTCTTTTTTCAGCCTTGTTTCTTGAACTGTCCAGCAGAAAATGTACTGACAATTTTTATTGGATCGCTCTGATGTTGCCTCTTCCAATTTCTATGATAAGTGTCTGCCTATAAAGATTTTGAAGAGTCCCTTGTGCTTAATTGTTTTTGGCCTTGATCATACATTTCATGCACTTTCATAAGGAAATTAGCAAATCCATCTTTCTGTTCTCCAGAGGAATAGAGTTGGAGTAAAACTTGCTGGATCAATGAGCACAAACCATCATTTGGAATAATTGCAAAACGTTTTAATTATACATGTTCATAATTGTTTTTCAATCTGGTGGTATTCACTCTTTTACCGTGCCACTGACTGTATATTCAAATACAAGTATAATCATTCATCAAAGCTACAACCGGTCCCTCAGATTTCTTAACTTTTTGCCTCTAAAATGCTTCTTTTTATGATGTAAAAGCGATCTATTGTTTTTTTAGAGAATTAAACTAGGGATGCAAATCAATTGAGTACTGAATAGTAACAACTTTATCCTAATACATTATACACTCAAAGGATCGGTTTGCAAATTTTAGTCAGTCCAACTATTTTAGAACGTGGTTTTTGCGGCACATTGTCCATAAATTTGGTATTGTAGGTTACTAAACAAACAGTAATGCAAAGCGAAAACATTTATGATGGTTCTCTCTGATTCCTCTCTGTTTCCACCTATTAATTTTATTGTATGTTGGGCATCACGCATTCATACGCGTCAACTACCCCTTTTTGCCAGGGAAAGTCACGTTTTTTTTATCCTGGATTTTTTATTGAAGGTAGCTTAGGAGAAAGAGTAACTCCCCCTCCCTCCTAAGTTAGGCTATGTCTCCACAGTGCTGTGTGATCAGTCGGTACCCCTATGTTCAGTGCAGTGCTTGACAGGGGTTCCGACAGATCACAAACACTTTACCTGCCTGGTGGATACTCTGTTCAGACATCCACCGATGCAGGGGTTAGCGTACTGCACTAACATTAACCCCTGCATCTGCAAACCGGCTCAGTGCCGTGAGAACAGAGCATCTGACCCGACGGATCACACAGCTCTGTGGAGACATACCCTTAGCCAGCCAGCAAATAGAATGGTAGGTTAGATTTACCAATGCCAGAAGTGATGTTGCAGATAATTTGCAACATGGAAGTGGCACGCAGCCCTGGTAATTCGGCATTCCATATACCGGAAGTGGCGCTCCATGGCATCACTTGCTGTAAGTTTTCTTCACTTCTTAACTAAGGAAAAACTTGACATGTATGCATGCATTAATGCAGTCCACATGATATCCAGTGAGCCGCTTGACATCTGCATATTGAATTGCATGTCATGTTTTTCATCAATTGATGTGTGTTACAAGTCCAAAATATGTTAATAGAAATGCACAAAATGCATGTAAACAATGTGTGATAATATGGATAGTTTTGAACAAGGCTTATTGTGTTCAAATACAATACACTACAGTCGGAACTCAGCCTATTGTCCCCGTTCACACCTATGCTTTAAGATCATCAGGGAGTTAATAAGATGTTTTCATTCAGTGAATTTACATACATTTGGTTTTGGAGGTCAACCTTATAGAAAAAGGATGATTGTTATAGTTCTATGTTATGAGATACTATACGTGACTTGACTCAGCCGATTTAACATAATGCCTTATGAATGATATTTGACTAGTTTATCAACATAGAAAACTACAGTGCACAATAAATTAAGGTGAAAACTTTTCCCCCTTTCATTACATTGAGTATGAATTGCCTCACGCAGAAAATAAGAGCATATCTTAATGGATTTATTGGCTCCTTCCTGTGATAAGAGTGTGTCATATGTATAGTATTTCAGGAAAGAGATTTCCGAGTATGAAGTCTTTCTGTGTTCCTAAAGTGGGACACTCCAAACAGAGAAAACCGGTGAGACTTTAATTGTTCTTACTACAGTAATTACTTGACAATGGAGCTAGTAATTGCAGAAAGAGACAACACTGCAGTTAAACTTAAGACAAAATCTAAGTAAATATATGTAAGGACTATGATCTATTTATGACTTAACTATTTGTTTCTCTTAATTTTTCTATGCTGTTGATCATAGGAAGTCAACAGAGCTGAGATCGCAGGGTTCTATTGTGTTGCGTGGTGTTGCCAATGCTAGGATCTGAAGTACAAAGCTCAATAGTAAGCAAAGCTTCAATATTGCTTCTGAGCAATCAGGACACTGTTTCTATCCAGCCGTCAATTGAAAAACGCCATGACAAATAGTTGGGGTATAGATGGTTGTTCAACTGTAAACCGAGAATAGGATGTGAAATGAAAATGATGAGATTATATAGGACCAAAGCACCTGGTAAAAATGTTTTAAATCAAATAAACCTGGCAATGACGAGGACTTTCTACAAACATTTTGAATGCGTTCAGACATTAACTTTATATAATTGACCTTACATTAGTGAAATGTATATGAACTTACACGATTACATTTATTTTGATATAGGCCAAGGTTGTGTGTATTTTACATACTGCAGTTGCCTGATGGCCAGGGACAGGACATTTGACACACAACATTGCTGTGTATACAATAACTGAAAGGGAAAATATTAAAACAAATGCATTTGCTTCTTTTCACTGCCTTGGTATCAAGACTATACACATGCATTATTCTCATTAGGTGATGGCATAACAATAAGTGTTCTATAGTGACACTCCTTTTTAATAAGGATTATCCAAAGTTCCCAGAGACTGATTTGCTGGCAATTTCATTTTGGCAACAGATTCTGCCCATGTTCAAAAATATGTCCTATGGCATCTATCATAGTATGGTTACTGATGATGTGTCATTTTGTTGCAGCCAATCATATGTTGTGAATTGATTTGTTTGTACAAATACTAGTCACTCATTTTAAAATTTAGTCTATAGAACCAAATCCTGTTCGATTTACAGATGGTTATATATAAAAAAGGAAACAAAAGTTTCATGTGAATGGGAAACGTGTAACCAACAATTTCTGGGCAGTCTAATGACAATGAATATGGGTGCCAATGCTGATGTTAAAAGCCACATCAATAAGGCAAATGCAGCCTTTGTACAATTGTTTCCAATTTTGGAGATCCCACGAGATTACCACAAAATCTAAGAATATTCCAAAGCAACATAGAGGCAGTCCTCCTATATGGATGCAAACATAGAAGGTGAGAGATAAGAACCTTCCTAACCACAACCTTTGCAGAATATTTAACATCTGGTGGCCAAATGTAATTTCAAACAGAGTTGTGCAAAAGAACTGGAGAACAGCAAGTGGACACACAGATCAAACAAGGAAGTGGGAATGGATTGGCCATACTCTTCAATGAGGAACTCCACTGAGAAAAAAAAGCTCTGAAATGGAATCCCCAAGGCAACAGTAAGAGAGGACGACTAAAAAATTGCAGAAGGAGTGTGGAGAAGTAAATCAAGAATGCAAGGACATCATGGACCGAAAAATAACTCGGGACAGAGAACAATGGCATTCATTTGTTGAGGCCCTTTGCTCCAGTGGGAGACCTAGGAATAACAAGCTATATACCGTATTTCTCGGACTATAAGACGCACCTTACCATAAGGCGCACCCAGTTTTTAGAGCAGGAAATCAGAAAAAAAAATATTTCATTTGTTTAAATGAAAAAATCATGCAGTACCCCTATTCAGCCACTCAAATGGTGTCACTAGAGAGCAGACTTCAGCATCTTTTCTTCCTCACACAGAGCTCAGAGGGAAGGGAGCACGGAGGAATCTGCACTCTGGTCTCCCTGTCCCTTCTCTGCTGCGTGTGTGAGGAAGCTGCTTGCCAGTGCAGCTTGCTCCACACATTCTGCATTGGCTATATTTGCAGGGCTCTGCAATACAGTTCAGCTCTCCTGGCAGATGGAGATTACACAGCTGACATAGCCCATCAGCTGTGTGATCTCTCGGCACACAGGAGGTGTGTTGATGGAGATCACGCAGCTGATCTCCTCTGCCTCTGCACACAGCTGATCTATCTGCCGGGAGAGCTGTCGGGGAGCCAATTTGCGATGGGCGCGGGTGGTCACACATTCGGACCATAAGACGCAGGC
>CM070036.1:69278380-69316565 GCA_036250615.1 Ptychadena robeensis | reverse complement strand
CCCATTTTGGGGGTGAAAAAGTGTGTCTTATGTTCTGAAAAATACAGTATATTAAAAAAATTGTATGTACTGTGTTGTATATTACCTCCTGGGTAGTTACCCTGACTTCATTTGGGGTAAGTTTGCTAAGTTTAACTTGCCTGTCCCTGGCAAGCCTGAGATGTGTAGAGTGAGTGAGTGCAGAGAATAGCAATCTAATGCTATCTTTTTTTTGAGTATAGGTATATCATATATATATTATATATATATGATATAAGAGGGTGAACGAATGTCAAGAACTAAAGAAACCCTGTCTAATACATTTGGAACAATCAATCAAAGTTGTCTCACAACTTTTAAGATTGGAACAGAAACAAGTTGATGATTGTTGCTGATGGCTGTTATAGTGGTTGCAAAGCAACACCCATCAGCACGATTGATTTAGGTCTTGTGTGTGTTGTCTTGAACGTGTATTTCTTTTTCTGTAGCATGAGATATTTTAATGTTCTAGGTTCATTTGCAATTTTGGGCGAAATGTGCAATTCACATGCAATACTTCAAAAGAAAACGAAGAAAGATTAGCTCTGAGGCTTTTTATGCCAGTGAATACGTTACTATTGTGTGTGTATATAAACATTTTTTTATTTTTTTTGAACAATGTATATTTTATCAGACATAAAAATGACTGTAAACATGTTTCTTAGTATGTTTGCATTGCTTTTTTGTCTTGAGATTGCAGAGGGTTTGTAAGTATCAAATATAAAATAGCAAACTGACATTTTTATGCAAATGAAGGCACTCTCGTGGGGATACAATATGCTGAAACCATCTCAGATTCAAACCACACAACTACCACAAACGGAATGGTTTCTGCTTTATCTCCGGGGATGGATCTTGGAAAAAGCTGTTTTTTTTTTTGTTTTGTTTTGTTTTGTTTTTAGGAAGAATTTAAATGCACAGAACCTTTTCAACTCATTTTCATAGTAAATGGCTGTGAACATCTAGGAACAAAACTGGGACTCCTTACCTCATTTGTTTGATCAGTGTGTGAATTTTATTTTCATTGTGAGGAGAATTTATCTTATTTTCAACCTCTTAGCGTGATATTTATTGGTTCTTCAGATTGTTTCAATTCCCCATCCCACAAAGACAAATGAGACCAGGTCTATCTGGCAATTTTAGGTATTATGTTGGGGCTGGTATACACAGGTACTGCAATTCCACTCTTAAGCAGGCCATACACTCTGAGATAAAAATTAGGATCCATTAAAACCGACCAATGAATGCATTTTATCGTCCTGAAATCCACACATGTCCACATGGTACAACCGATAAATTACGATCGTCATTGCCGTTTTTTACGATCGTAATTTATTGGACATGTTCAAAAAATTTAATTGGTCTGGCAACATCGGAAACTTCATACTGTTTTCATAGTGTTTACCGACCAATTACTGCAGAGGCTTTCCCTTTAAAAAAAAAAATACATCACAATGGCCGATATAAACGGCGATGAATTTCGATGACATCCTCGTAAAAAAAAAAAAAAAATACGATCCTAAATTGGATTTTCAACGTGGTAGCTTTTTTGCCGAATATTACGATCCAAACCGATACCGCCGTCGGGATACATTGGTCTGTTTTAATGGATCCTAATTTTTATCTCAGTGTATGGCTAGCATTAGGAAGGCTCACAAGATTCGGCCAAACACTCCTGCAGCAGTGCAGGAAATTACCTGTCACGAGGTTGTTTAAAAAATGACCTCTTGACAGGTCTATGCTTCCGCCAAGGGCTCATTTTGTCTTTCCATCATTCTCAGTATGTAGGGTTAAGTGCTCAGTGTAGCCTCCATAAGTCCTCAAATCTGATCTTTTTGGGCTGTGCTATGCCCTTATGCAGAAAACAAAAAAGGCCTCCTTCAAACTGTTATCACAAGGCTATTTACAATGGGGAAACATTTCTATGCTGTAACATTACCAGTATACTTTAACAGAGCTGTACAACATGGTGGGTTGTCCATAGCCTTTGACTTTGACTCCTATAGATTGGATAACTCACATCTGTTCATGCACAAATAGAAACATGGCATAGTATGTAAGGTCTGTGGTTTCGATGTTAATATATGGAAGAAAAATCCCCAAAAACTGCACTAATAACATACACACATACTAATAACACTAATAACAAACATATTTATTCTGAGTAAAGTACTGTTGACTTTATCTCCTAGCTTACTTGATTTGCATAGTTTGAAGGTTTCTGCCTTACAACCAGTTTTAGGAACTAGTAATCCCACTTAGTAAGTAAGCAAACAGACAGCGATACACTTCTCTACATTGGGCAGGAAGAAGTGTGTGATTTAGGGAGGTGCTCTAAATGCTTTCTGGATTATCACTTTTTTTTCTTGTTGTTGTATTAATCATGCTTTCTTAACCTGTGTGACAGGTGTGATGTCAAGATGAGTAGCAGTGTATAAATCAAGGAAGTGCCAGCTATTGCCTACGTGCAGAAACAGACACTGCCACAATCGCTTCAGCTTTTGATTAGATTTTTTTTTTATTTCTACATTAGCAAAAACATGAGTATAATTATTTGAAAGCGCCAAAGGCATGGCCAACTGCCAGGAAAGCTGTAACTTAGCAACTTGTATGTCTGTATTTATTTATCTCTTATTGTACACTCTTTCCATCTTACAAGTGGCCAGCTTTGTTTGCCATTTTATTATACTGACATAGTGTTCAATTATGAATTGAAGTTTATTTCTATATCACTAAACACTTAAAGTGGTACTCCACAAAATTATCTTTTGCAGCTTCAGAAATAAACCACCCCATTCAAGTTTGACTCCTGCTTTTATTACTTCTGCCTTTTCTTTGGTTCGCCAGGACAGAACACCACAAACGGCTAAGCAAATTGTCCCAAATATTAGTTTTTTTCATTGCAATATCTATTTTAGAGCATGTTCTTACATGATGATGCCATGCGAAGTAATAGGGGTTATAGACCCAACAGGTCCTCTACTGATAATGTATGTATTATACAAATCTGTAATCCTTGTGTCAAGATGAACCTTTGTTAAAGGGTCAATCCAACAAAGTTGGAATTTAGTTTAGGTGGAGCCTGACGATACAGGTTAGTATTTTACATGCCCCATAATTCTGCAATTTAGATCCCCCATACCATAATTCTTGATTGTGAAACTTCCCACCTAGGATTGTTTGGTGGCTACTTTGCTGTGTGTTGCAGATTGTTATGTTACATATAAATCCTTCTCCAAAATAAAGAATAAATGTAGCTCTCCACAAATGAAGTTTAGAAATGCTACCAACAGAGCCATTGAGCAATGTAATATAATTGGTTGGATACTCAAACATCATTAAGCATAGAGAATCACAGTCTTAAAAAATGAGTATGAAGCTTAAGCATCTCAACCCCATCAAGTTCTGGCTGAACAATGTAAATGTGGTATGCTTCCCATTTAGAAAACCTTTCTGTGTATTCTTGGGTTTCCCAACATGTCCAGGCATTGTAAGCCAAAGTGATCTTACAGTGAGCTCTTTGGTGCTCTCTTGTTGTGATGTTATCATCCTTAATGCACAGACGTGTATGGGACTGGGGAAATAGATGAGAATTCTAGAGAAACAGTGGTGTCTTTGCCATAAATGTTTGCTACAGATTATCCCCATACTTTGGTGGTTAGACTGCTGCCCCTATAGAGAGCTAAAAGAACAATAAAATAGCATTGTTGCTGAAGCTATGCAGTCACACAATAAGTGGTCTGCCATATTTTAAGGTGCCCTGGTTAAGAATAGGGGAGTAATGGCATTTTTGTAACACATACCCCCCAAGCAAGGTTAAAATTTCCAGCTGCCTCACATTTGGCAAGTCTTACTAAATGCTGCAGTAATCCTTCCCCATAATGTTGCACTATATGTAGATTCCTTGATCTGTGCTGCACCTAGGTGTGTCATTGTGATCCTTATCTGGCCTTCCCAGTGGCATGCCAGTTACCTAAAGCCTGGTTGGTATGTATCTATTCAGCTGTCTCTCCTCCATCAGGTACTTTCCACTGCTTAGCTGGCAGTGAAGGTGCATTTCTATTACCTTTCCCATGTATGGCTGCACGCATAGATACAGGTACACAAAATGCTTGTAAACATGGAATAGTATTATGCTTCTTTTTTGACCTTTTGTTTCTCAACCAATAACTGACAGCAGATGTATTGCTTCTGTAAAAATAAATAATTCTATAAGAATTTGCCATTAAATATCTCTGGTTTCTTACTCCTTATTAAAACAAAGCAAGGTCGCTGTGGAAAGTACCAAGTAGTATCATTACATAGATACAATGATTAAAGAAAATGTCAGCTGAGGCAGATATTGAAGTTCAAAAAATGCTAAAGAATGTGTATGTTGTAATTGATGTAAGTGCAATTTTTGCTAAATTGGCAATCCTGTGAACAGAATTAACTGGCATATTTCCAAATGATTTATTTTGCTATAAATAAGGGTGTTCCCTTACACAGTTCAAATGGAAGTCAAGTTTGAGGTTGAAGATTCCGCTTGAGGTAGTCAGGTATGTGCGCAGTCAGAGTGCCTTTTATGTGAGTGCGTAAATGACATTTTCCTTAGGTTTGATGTATGGCAGTTTAATGCAGGTTACCAGAGAGCTTGTGTCATGTTATTAGCACTAGCTCTGACAGGTCTTATTCTCCCAACCATGCAACAATAATATGATAATTAAAGTGTATTAAAAGGCAGTAGTTTTTATAAGCTTTAATGTTGTATATAAAAATGTTCTTACCACAGAAATAAATACATAATAAACAATATTTAACACCACTTACTGAGGTCTCTACATCAAATTTACGGATGTGGTAAAAAATTAAATATTCAATCCTTGGGGAGGAAAATAATGTGACAGACTGTGTTTCTCTCTTTAAAGAACTATGGTGTATCTTTCCTGTACAGAGCTTAGTATTTTTAAATTTGTTTCTGTACAAATCACACTGCTCCTAGCTGTGGGCAAGTTAGTAACCTATAACGGAGTTAGGACTAACGCTGGATAGATCTTTACTGGGGGTCCATTAGAAAAATGTACAGTAAGTGTAACTCGGCAAGTGTAATCCGGTTAAAAATTCTACTGCTTTGCTAGAAGGGAACTAGAACCTCTGTTCAAGATTAATGTGTTTTTTTTATATTGAACATATTCAGCAGAACATGAAGTTATGCTAAGTCCCTATAACATTCATACATACATACATACTTACATTGATAGTTTGGGGGGGGGGGGGTAAGGCGGCTTGGTAAAGGTATAATATGGCTAGAGCGGGGCAGGGGGTGCTGTGATATATGGCTGATGACTCTTTAGAAGGTATATGCGTTGTGGTATAATGTGGCTTATGGCGTCCCGATGGGTGGCGAAGTTACAATTGTGCTGTGATATGGCTGCCCTGGGGAGTGTGTGGCGGTGTAATATGAATGTATGACCTTGGGGTGGGTAGGTGGGCTGATGGCAGTCTGGGTTGGCGGCTGTCCATGGAGTTATGGCTTATGGGTGTCCAGGGGGAAGGGGAGGTGTTGGCTGTGTGATATGGCTGATTCCAGGAGGGGGGTTCAGTTTATGCAACAAAACAGACTGAATGGGATGGGGCTTGATATGACATTGTGTCAACTGCTACCTGCTTTGCATCTTTTAGTATGAGCTGTTAGCCAAATGGGTAATGGGTGAAGGTACATTCTATACACTGGACCTTCTCTCTCCCAGTTTATTCCAGGGTATTCAGTATGGTAGTTTTGGGATATATAATGGATATCTAAAATGGCTAGACTTGTAAATTGTTAAAGGTTTAGTTGGTAATTTTATTAAAGGACATGGTCAAATTTGGATGCCAACTGGGGGGGGGGGCGCATCATCACCATGAGGTGCCATTGACAGAACAACCCTGACAGAACTTGTTCTATTACTTAGTTTAAAAAATCTTCTTTTGAATGTTTTTCCTATTTCAAAGTTATGGTTTGCAGGCAATGAAAACCCCAAATCAGTATCTTAGACAATTTGGTTATTTTAATATTGTGAGTAGAGATGGTCAAATTAAAAAAAAAAAAAAAATTGGACCATTTCGACTTTGAGTTAATTTCAAAGCCCCTGAACATGGTATCATCCCCAAACTTGCTGGAGATGTAGAGAAGGGTTGGGGGTACACTACAAATAAAAAAGTATGTTTCTAACACAAACAGTTTTTCCACAAATGAAGTTCAAAATCAAGTCAACATTTCAAAAATCGGAATGTCAACTTTATTTTTAACCTAATTTATGCAAAAACTACATGAGCTAGAACAAAACTTTTTTTTTTTCTTCAAATGTTCCCACAACCCTTCTCTATATCTCCAGCGAGATTTGTGATGATACTATTTTCAGAGGCTTTGCAATCAACTCACAAAGTTAGCAAGTCAAAAAATTCGACCTTCTCTAATGAATGACCCAAGACACCTTTTGACCCAAGACACCTTTGCAGGTGGAATGAGCGCACGGTGTCTCATTCCACTCTGCTGATTTAACCCAAATCACCTGCAAAGGTGTCTTGGGTCATTTTGGCATTTGGCTAAGCTGTATGTTGGGTTGCAGAGGTGCCCAGTCATACTAGCCACTAGGGAGAGAATCACTGGTAAAATATTTGGAGACTGGAGGGACTATGTTTGATTTGTGTGTTCTTACCGGAGGTCACCATTGCTGGTCATGACACCTTGTTTTTTGCCAATTTTAGCTATTTTCTGGTAAAAAAGCAATTTCTATACCCTTTCTGTCTGAGAAAATGATATATCCCACACTCAAATGTAGGTTATGGTCTGATAATAACATGCTCAGTGTTTGCTGTTTTAATACAAGATTTTAGTGGTTAATGATAATTATTTAGCGTCTGCTTCTCAGAAATACCTGAAAAGGAGGCCGCTGCTGGTCATGTTAGCTGTAAAGAGTTACTGTGTAAAGTGTCAGGCTTGGATGTATAATAAAGCTTTCATCAAAGTAAATCTGATTATTTTCCACACGGTTTTCCTGAGAGGATGTTATGATTTTCTAAATGTTTGGTGGCTGGTGATAAATTAGACTTTTATGATGTCATGTGAAAGGCTACAGTTTGGACTTCCTCCATTGGGCATGCTGCATGAAAATACAAATTTGGACAAGTGCCTGTATCATAGTATGAGCTGTTTAACTAT
The DNA here is from genome assembly GCA_036250615.1 of Ptychadena robeensis. NCBI lineage: Eukaryota > Metazoa > Chordata > Amphibia > Anura > Ptychadenidae > Ptychadena > Ptychadena robeensis. The sequence continues at coordinate 69,309,364 of CM070036.1, read as the reverse complement.
CAAAGAGCCCAACACCTGCGCACAAAACAGAAACCTATGTGTTTTATAGGATAATCGCAATGTTGAAACTAAAAACATCTTTGTTTTTCCCCAGCATTGCTAGTCACCCTGGATTTGTATTATAAAGATCACCAAAGAAGACTGTATACTATATTTTAGCCAAAGCCTGCCAATCTCCTTGCTAGATTTCTGAAATGATAGCTGAAAGATCTTTACTTATTGCAAACACACTCTCAAAAGCTCTCATAAAAGTTAGCTAAATACACCCAAATGGGGTTTACTTATAGACCCGGGCTACTCAATAGGCAGACCCCAGTCCAGATCCGGACCCAAATAGAGTCACATGTGGACCGGCGGCTGCTGTTTGCCCCCGCCTCATTCCTCCCCTCCTTACTCAGGAAACCATTCTCCGGACCTCAGACTGAATGGAAATTTGGTTAGTGGACCTTTCGAATTTATATTTAAGTAGCCCTGCTATAGACCATCCAAGTCCCTGGTCAGTGCCGCATCCAGGAGGGGAGGGGGGGTTGGGTGGACAGTACTACAACTATATAGATTGAAGACGTTCCTGTCGCCATTGGAACAACCGTGAAGTGTGCGCATTTGTGTATATAATAATCTGTAACATGAATGGAGGTGCAGCCATTTTGGGTTACATAGTGAATACACTTTTTATACCGTGCATATACTGGTAGGAATACTCCCATGTCTTGTGCCTGCTTAGCAGGTGATTCATTTTATTCCATATTTCAAAGCTTCCTTTTTGGACTATTTGTTGCTAATGCATATTTGGATATGTTTGTGAAACAGGGATTTCCTCATAAAGAATGAGTGAGAAAACTCGTTTTTGTCTAATTTTAAAATAAATCTGTGCTCCAAGATAGTGTTTACACAAAGTAATAATTGTAGTTACAGAAAAAGTTACTGTCCACCTGTATTGCCCGTATTTGGACTGTGTTCTTCTATTTCTGCACCTAAGATAGATGAGTAGCCATTGTATCTGTTTGCTAGACTAGTTGAATTGGTTCAACCAGTATTAATGGTTATATATACAAATATGCACACACTCCTATATTGAAAAGATGAAGAAAATATTTTGTGTTTAAGACATCTCTAACATTTTATTTCCTTTGAAATATTGTTTTTGCATTCTGTAGGTAAAACAAGTTAGAACATCTGCCGAACATTCCTATGACACTATTTGGGGTGAAAAAAGCATTTAATAAGAGAATACTACGGTAGTCTATTGGCTTATTTAGTATAGTCATAGTTTCATTCTGAAGTTATTCTATGAAAGAACCTTTCAATGTTTAGAAAATGCAACCTGCCTGGCTTTCTGGCAGATCCTTTTTTGTTTGTTTTACTGAGTTTGAGTTTCTGAATTGCTTTTTTTTGTCTGTAAAGGCTGGCTTCCCCAATACTTTTGACAATATGGTGTATACACTTTTATTTGTCTGATCTACATTCTTTCATTCCTGGTATTTTATGAATTTAATTGGTTATGGACATCTATTATGGCCCATCATTTACAGTGAAAGCTAGGATTATAGAGCATTTTGTATTCCATTGATATTACTTTGTGTTTTGTAACAAAAGATGGAGAGACATATTTTATTATATCAGGAGCTTCTGGGGAAGGAACATTTGGTGCATTAAGTACTACCCTTGTACTTTTCATTGATTAGCTGTTTACACTAATTTTTATATATTTGTCAAGGTAGAAAACATGATACTATAAAATATGATGTTGTATGAATTTATGGCGGTATATTCTCCTATGTATCCTTGGAATTTATGTGACTAAAGGTTTTCCATACATGGGCAGATTTTTCACTAGATTTTTGACCAATCGATCACCTCGCACGGCGGTGATCAATAGAGTTCTGCCCACCGTGAACAAGCGACCACACAAAATCAGAATCGACTAAAAATCCAATCGGAACGATTTTTTTGGGTTGATTGGCAATCGGAGTACGTTGGTGGACCTATTGCTCCCTATGCAAGAGCCTTTCTGATTGATGGATTCTGTAGAATTAGCCATTTTGGAGATCCGCTCATGTCCAAATCAACCACAAATTTGATTCCCATGGTGGTGTTCCATCGATTCCCGATCCAATCAATCACCGATTCCACGATCACCTGGAATGATTGGATCCAAGGGTAAAACTATATTGGGCAGTAGAAATTATGCAAATAAGTAATATTTTCTAGAAAAAAATTAAGAAATAAATTCTAGAGGGATAACTAACTACCACTGGTTGATATGCTCTCACAATACCAGTACAAAAATCATCTTCTCTTTTTGTGGGCTAGGCATGTGACTGCCGATACTTTAGATATAACCTCACCGATCTGAACTAGAATGACAGTACGCATACACAACATGTGCCAAGGACGAGTTGGTGGAGTCATTATAGCACATTGCTTCACCCAGAAGCATTAAAAGTGGAAGTAGGTGCTAAGTAAAACTCTGGGTACACATATCTGGCTGTAACAAGCCCCCCACCTGGACAAGCCTTTTAGGCTAAATTTACACTGTTGTTTCTTAACCTCCCTAGCGCACTGCTGAGGTCCAGATTTCTGTACCAAAAGTGCACCATAGACTTCAATGGTAAATTTTTCTTTATGTCGTAGGCCTGTAACTTCCCAAAATATGTCCGTACAAGGGTCTAATAGACATCCTGACTATAATAATGTTTGAAACAAACAATTATGTAAAAAAATAAAAAAAGATTTTTTAATAAAAATATTGAAAAAAAACACACAAAAATTAGGACACAAAACTATGCTGCTATGTACTAAATATCGCCAAAATAAAAAGTCTCTGGTGCCCCAGATGTTCCCATTTGCACTTAACCCTCTCTAACCTGGTGTGATAAAATCACACCAGGGAAGAAAGGGTTACTGCAAATGGGCACATCTGGGGCATCCGGGACTTTATTCTGGCGATATTTAGTACATAGGGGGAGTTTGAAAGCAGTTTTCTACATAGAAAACGGCTTTCATTCTGTTTACTGTACAAATATACCGCCGCCTCTCCGAGTGACGTCATCACGAAGGACACGAGCAGCCGAGGAGGCATGTCACATCGGGGACTGCGTGAGTATGCGCTCTCCCAGAGCCCCGCATTGTACTGGACGCCAGCACCTCGTCCAGTGCGATAGTAGCAGTTGGAGCGCTGGACGAGGTGCTGCCGTCCATAACGCTAGGGCGGTTAAGCTGCTTTCAGCCCACAGGTCATCTAGATAGCACCCCATGGAAGTACTATTGGGCTTAAGCCCAGAACTGACTGGTGGGCACCTAATGTTGCGTCTGCCAGTCGGTTACGTTTATGGCTCGTTTACCTGGCAGTTTTCAATGTAAATAATCCCCTAAGTGTGGGCCCTATAATGAAAGACCTTCTCCTATTTTAACTATTTTGTACGTATACGTTATTTTGTGCAAAAAGAAACTATGCTAGTCTAAAGATTCCCGTTGTTTAAACCTGTGCCGTAGGTTTGTCAGTTGTCAGTGAATTACAGAACAGTTCCCTTAACTATGGATAAAGAGTATATGGGAAAATGTCTACTTTAGGGAAACAATGTCTGTGTTGCACAGGAAATGTTTTGCTAACTGAAGCACCAGATTAAAAAATAAATCTGTTATTTCGTTTTTTTTTTAGAACAAAATCGAAGTATAGGTGAGCTGCAATATGTCATGTTCATCTTTTACAGTAGCAGCCACCCCTTGTGCCCTTCTACTATAGGCATGTGCCCTATGTAAAATCTGTCCCTGTAAATATTTGTTAAATGGGGATAGTTTAACTTGCAGTTGAGATATAAACACTAGCTTTGATGCAGCAACTTTATAAATTAGCCATTTTACTTTTAAATCTGTTACAGATGTATTATGTTATATTTCAATGTACATAATACTATATTTTATTTACCATTTGAGGCTCCATTGAGAGAACTTTCAGCTGGCTAAGAAAAAAACACTGTTGGGTGCAGGACAGGAAGTGAGAGCATATCTCTAAAGGTGGGTTTACACGTCATGATTTTTTTGGCCGACAGGTGGACGATGGACGATTTTTTGGTCCGTTGTACAAAAATCTGAAACGGCCATTTGCTCCGATGGATTTTTTTTTTCAGATATCTGACAAAAAATCGTCCACAAGATGATCGGACATGTTGGTAAACTTTGATCTGTCGTTTATTTTTCGTGTAAAAAACGAACGTCCTTATTTCACTCGATATTTTTTTCCTATCACTTCCTAAAAAAAAAAAAAATCGAAAAGATTTTTCATTCGTGTTTCCAGCGATTATTTTCATTCGATATTTGCGTCGGTTGTACAAAAATTTTACAAAAATCTAATTACCTTTGACAAACGGACAAACCAAATCCGATAAAAAAAATCTAAAAAAAAATCGAATATGAAGTTGAACGAAACAAAAATCTTGACGTGTAAACCCACCTTAACAGCAACACAGAAGTGATTGTTTTTAATATAGGCAACATAATGCGAGAACATACATCAGCTTTCCCCTTTGCAGATTTTTCCTCTATTCCAGTTGGATTGAAGAGTATCCTGAGAACAGGAAGTCAGGAGAATTCTCTGTAAAAGAACCCTTGATAGTAATATGGTATTTCTTATAGTATAAGCATGTTTCCTACATGAATTCCATAGTACGGACTGAGGGCTGTTTAGAATGTAATAGGGTGTTGTATTATGGCTTTGTGTTGATTAATGTGTGTGTTGCATCCTTAACACGGGCGGTGTGGAACATGCAGTGGAGGGGCCAGCTTGCTTAATTTACTATTTTATCTCCAGTGTCAGTATGCTTGTCAGGAGCAGTGCTGACTGACTCCATTTCCCTGAGGTTGAGCTGAAGCATTGTTTGAGTACTGACGGAATTCTCTTGGCCCCCTCTGACGGACAATGCCGCTGATTCCTAACTTCCTGCGCAGACCAGACAGCTTTCTGTTTTCTTGCCGTCTCTTATCACCTCTGTCATTAAAGTACAGAGCAGCTTTCTGCTTTAATTTTACTGATATTAACAAATCCAAATTCTAACAGGGCACTCACTCAATGTGTGATTACTGTCCTATGCTATCAGCATTTTCCAGTTTGCAGGTTCCCTTTTCCTCCCCTAGCCACAAAGAAATAGATTCCCTTGTGGCGATAAGGATTTTTTTGTTAGTATCTCTGGGGACGGAAATGCCTGTCTGTTGTCTTTTTTTTTTTTCCCCTAAAGCGAGAACTGCAGGACACTTTTAATGTAAATGTGATTGGGGCTCCAAAGCATTTGTCTATTCAGTCTGTAGTTACCACAAGTTTATAGTAGAAGCTAAATCCCCTAACATTCTTTCATTCCCCTGATACCTTGTCTGTTCCACTGCTTGAGATTTCTAGGAATGCTGAAAGAGCAATAGACGTCCTCCTCTTCACTAGTCTGCAGTATTGTATACTCTGCATATTCTCTCCATCATCATTGGAGGGTAAAGAGTCCCATACATCATGAACTGTTCATTACATAAGTGTAGAGACTAAATAGCATGACACGCCTGTCAGATCTGTGTACTTTCCCTAACTGCATGTCATTGTGCATTTCCATCTGTTTATAAGATTGCTTTCTTGTTTTTCATTTTATAGTTCATCAGTAAAAAAAGTCCAAGTAGGTCAACTGTTTTCATATATCTGGCAAGGCTATGTGTAAGAAAGAAGAAATTCTAGCAGAGGGTAGATATCCTGGACAGAAAATGTGTGTCTGACCGGCAGCAATGATGTAATTCTGCCTTCTAATAGAAATGTTCTTTATTAGAAGGTTTTTTTTTAACTAATGAAAAATAGTTTAAAGGGAAGTGCATCTGTGGTCATTATATGTAATATAATTTAAATAACTATATTTTAGTGCAGATGCTGTAATACCCAGGGTTTGCTATAAGGAGCTGAATAGGAGTGTCCAGTTGTAACATACAGTATGTAGATCTCTCTAAATTGGACAATGCTCTCTCCATGGAACACTTTATTATTTCCACAAGAAGTTCACATTGCGTTTACCAACCTTTTACTTTATTTACTTTTACTTTAACGTTTAAATCAAAACATGAAGTAGGGTGTTGACATAGATACAAATGTAGAAATGAATTTATATTATCAGTTCTGCTCAGCTGAACACTGAAACGAACACTGAAGTTTTATGGAAAGTAATTTAATTAAACCTTTTCTATATTTACTTTGTATTTCATTTATTTGTAAGTTGTAATACTTGTCATCTAAAATGCCCTTTCATTTCTAACTATAGTTTGCTATCCATTATAGAATTAACTGAATTAATTGAATTAATTCTCATATGAAACAAAAATTCTTATTTTTTGCATTAAGGAATAGTCATGCATCATCATGGAAGCACTGTACTATATAAAAACCATTCTTGTTACCAGTCTGTGACATGCACCAATAAATCACAACTTGGCTAGCACAACCTACCTTTGCAGAAATGTACTGTAGTGTCTGCCTTTCTGTATTAGAAACAATTATTCACTGTAAGACAACATTACCAAAAATGTTAAACAGTGGCCTCTTCAGTGCATCATAAATGTAGAACATCAGTCGTAAAGGTAAGATATACCGTTGCAGTTGTTTTTTTTGTTTTGTTTTTTTTGCTTTCATAATGTAAACTTTTACGTTCTGATTTTCCAAACTTAGTGATATTATCCTTCCATTCAATTCTCCAAAAGAATATGTCACCAGAAATCCATCGTCCTACAGTAACTCACATGTTGGTGCTCTGGTGAATATATCCATTTTTGGTGTAGTAGTGTGCTATGTTGTTTTAGTGGTTGCAGTACTTTAACATTACTGACCTGATACATAATTGTGGGTCAGGATTACTGACACACGAGTAATTTTTTTGGGTGGTCCTGAAAAAGACAGACAGCGTTTAAAAAGTCTGTCAGTAAGGGCAGCCCTGCATTTCACTTCACTCAGTAATTATGTTTTTTTTATCTCCAAATCCATTTTCCTTTAACTTTTATAATTGGTAACAATGGGTTAATTGTGCTCTGACTTAAGTTTGCTGTGCAAACTGCACATTTGTATTGATATAATCCAGATGAACACCAACCTTTTATTTGTACATCAAGTAAAAATGACAACCATGAGCTATAAGTTACCATAAGTGCATAGAAAAGCAAGGGGGGTCAACTTGACTGGATGGAAATGCATTACTACATGGTGATTGTATCCAAAGACACACAATTTAAATATAATCTGACAAATCTATATGATCTTCCTCTAATTTAAATCTTTTTTAGTTTTTAGTGACATAGTGAAAACGGAACAAATACATTTTGTTTAAGCACCATGACTCATGCTGACAGGCATATCATATAATAAGCTTATATCTTACTATGTAATTTAGCATGAAGAATAAGAACTACTAAGATATATGTTGAATTTGTAGTCTGTAGTTTTATCACATACATAGAGCCCTTAAGTTTGAAGCCATAACAACAAAACCTTTCTTTGATTTTGCATTTTGTTTGGCAATTCAAGTGCAAGTCGAAGCTGAAACCCTACAGTGCTGAAGTTATGTCGGCAACAGGCAAAATAGATGAGAATCATCCACTGTAGGCAGACAGGGAACGAAGCAGAAGTTCTTGGGTACCAAGTAAAATATTGATTTGTATGGCGATGCTTGGAATAGGAAGGGTTCTAAAAATCTACAAATGACAAAAGCTACCTGAAGAACTGTTGAGTTGATCAGACATGTTATGATCCTACTATCCTAAGATAGGTTATTAAGCAGGCCCTTAAAGATCTTACTTCTGGATTACAGACAGAGGAGAGAAGATAACTGTAAGCATCCTAAAATGATTTATACATTTGTCAGTGTCTTATTGTTGCAGCTCCCGCAGTACCAAATGCCCGCCGTTTTACACATACATGGTTGTACAACACCCCCCCCCCCCCCATAATACAGAGTTCTTCTAAATGGAAGGAAGATTGCACAATGGGATGGTATGGTGGATGGCTTGTCTAAGCTTGGTTAGAGACATTGGGTATTGTTTCAGGAAGGTTCTACTTTCCAAAACAAAAGTAATTTGACAGTCAGCCGTGCTCTTCTATGTATTCTGCATGCAAGTGGGACCAGTAAAAGTTTGAGAATAGTTTCCTTTTTCAGATTTGATTGATCAAAACTGCTGGGGATCAGACATAAAATATTATGGATCATATTGCAGAGTTTATCTTAATTGTAATTTCTGTAAAATCTGTTCAAATCAAACATCAAAGCTGATTTTATGGCTTGCATTACAAAAATCAGGCAAGCCAATAGTGCATGGTTATCTATGGCAAGGGAGAGGGTTCCTTTATGTATGTGGTCCGCTTCATCACAGATCTTATTACCTCATTCTACATTCTTAAAGCCCCCAGACATCTTACCATACAATTTCTGTACAATCAAATTTTGTTCTACCAAAACCATGTAAAAAGAGGACCTTTCTAAACCTTCCAATCACTATGTATTCTATCAGGGAGGACCTGGCACTCCATAGTTGTTGGTAGATCTAAAGGAAATTGTATAGGGGGGATTTTAGCACAGTGAAGATGGAAGAGTGATGGCTAACCAGGGCTAACGCATTGCCCTCAACCTACCTCTCCTCACATGATGCCATCCACCTACCTCTCCTCAGATATTGCCCTCCACCTACCTCTCCTCACACATTCTACAGTCATGAGACTTGCTAACCAAATTGTGTAGAATTATGATATATCAAAATTTACCCCACTGGGTAGGTATGACTGCTGTTAATCAATCCAGTATTTTTTTTTTTTTTTACTATCAAAAAAAATAAAATATAGCTACAAGCTTTTGAAATGAGATCTGGATAAAACCCCCAAGCAAAGCTGTTAGATGCTCACCTGAACCCTGCAACTGACTTCCAAAATCTCCAAAGCAGTGGATTTTTAGGTTTCTCCATACTTTCAGAAATCGTTAAGTTTCTTGCAAAAATCCCATTTATTGTATATATTTATCACACGAGAATTGAAAGATCATTACAATTTATTATTCCAGCCAGGCTTTGCCAGCAAGGATTAACTCTGCGAGCTGAGCTTGTTAACTGTGCTGTTTTTATTTGCGGTCGTAACATTTAAAAATATCAATTACAATGATTAAATTAACCCAAATACATTTTTAGACCATATCTTTCACCTAAGCAGGCAGAGTGAAGGCAGCGCTCACACCCTGAAGCGGTGCTCAGGAAGTGGGGTATTTACATTTAAATGCTTTACATTTTTCACTGGGTTTAAGAAAAAAAAGTGTTTTAGAAAGTAGTGGGAGAACCATACAATATGTGTCTTTGTCTTTGGAAGTAAAGGGTATTTCAGCCAATTCCCTGGGTATGCAAACTAATTTCTTATTAAAAAACTGTATGGTATTACTTAACATTTATGTTTCTGCGGCAGTCTTACTGCGTCACAACTCAATATACAGTGTATGACGACGGAAAAACCTGTGCATAGACGTATTTCTTATTAGTAATCACAGAACATTGTGTATAAGTAAACCTCTGATTTACAGCAGTAACTGAAGTGTTTTGGTAAATGTCTGGTTGTATTTGTACTAGAAAAAAAAGTAAAAGTTCTGCATGCTGTCTTGGTCTTGCTGGTTTATATGTATCCCTCCTAGTAGAGGTTATAGGAACGAGACAAAGGTAATTCCAAAACCAAGATTCTTGACTCCTCATAATTACATTTTTTGATTAAAAACTGCCCATTTATGTCAAAAGTTGATGATGCACCATTATTATTTGATACAATGAGCTGTTGGATTACTGGTAACTTGAAGTATGTGTACAGATTTTACTAGACTGCAAATGATGGCTTACAAATTCATGCACACATAGGTATGTAGTAAGCTATTCTATCTATAGTAATAGTAATCTATTATTAGAGAGGTGAAGTGACATTCGCAGGTAATACAGCTGTGATATGTATGTATATGTAACCAGAACCATTCTTTTTGGTCAAGACTGTTGACTTCATGTAAGGCTAAAGCAGGGAACACACTTGTAGTTATGGGCCAGATCGATGGCCATTTCGAGCGCCATGTGCGTTCACGGCCATCTATCTGGCCTATATCATATGACGCCATATTGGTTTTCAAGCGGTCAATCAGTTGTTGTCCATTGCTTTGCATGGCGACCGTGGGATCTCCATGCAAAGCATCGGCTGTGTCTCCAGCTCCTCCGATATCTGGCAGCAGCACGATGACGTAATTTAGGCAAAATGTGGTAAAACCACAGTGGTAATGTTTTTGGTGCGGGCCCCCCCTCCCACATTTTCAATGGGAGCATAACCACAACCATGTATATACAGAGATGAATTCCCCAATTGGGGATAATAGGGACTTTTAAATGGGCAGTACACAATTGTAAAATTAACAAGTTTGTATTTGAACAGATATTCAACAGATAAGTATGAAAAAATCATAATTTTGGCCATCAAATGCTACTTGCATCAGTACATACATGTCAAAGAATAGTTTCATGAAAGGTAGTACAATTTGATGTATTAGTTCCACATTCAATTTTACATGTTAACCTGAGTGATAATTGGTGATATAACAAGATTGTTGATTCTCAACATGTTTGCAAGCAAGTGCGAGGTATATTTGCTTCATCAGGAGATCATCTTGTTATCTGTGGGCAAATTGTTAATCTACATGTATATACATCCAGCTGCTATGGTTGCTCAATGCCTATTATATAGTCTAATGCACTGGTAAACATAATAAATGGCTAGGACAATACATTGATTATGAGTGTCTGCTCGTATCAATGTGATTTTTTACATGCATGTGATAATATATTTTCTTCTTCATCAGGGATATATATAATATATGTAACTGAATCCGGGGTAATTCTTCATGTTGGCTGTCTGTAGCTTTGTTCTTGCCTCCTGTTCGGCAGGCAACAGGTTACACTTAAGAAGCATATAAAACTCAACCTTTTGGCATTAGTGAAAATCTAAGGTCTTAACGGTTTCAGCATTTTGGCTTGACCACATGTTTCTGTTTAAGGTTGGGCATTTCATTTGTTATTGTGTTTGCTTTGTGATTTACTCCTGTTTTAAACAGAGCAAGACAATAATTTGAACCAGTTGATAGAGAAACCTGACCACTGCGCGGCACAATTGAATTTCTAGTACGTCTCCACTGTTCTTACAGAATGTGGTTTAGTCACAGAAGAACTGAAAATATGAACAGATTTATCTGTCTGCTGCTCAGATAAATGTAGACCATGAACTGTAACCAAAGTAATTTCATGTATACTGAGTGGGATGTGTGTATGTGTTTGGATTTTCAGCAATGGCACTTAGTGATTTGTGGTTAGGACGATGGAGATTGTTGAGTAATCAGTTACAGGAGCCTAACCCTGACATTACCTTTCACCCTAAACTGAACATTGTCCCTGAAAGGACCTTCTGCTGCCTCAGGGCTAGCTTGACTTCATTGTTTAGGATAAATTGGTGCTACTACAGGACCCTTAAGTGCTTTTCATTGTGGAATTCTTGAGAAGTGTAGAGAACTATATAGATGTTCAGGTGATGGTTAGATATAAGAACTGCATGAGACCCATGCTTACTGATTCCCAACTCTGCATGTGAGGGTACCTTCAGCTCCTGTTTCATGTTTGTTTTTTTCCTGGGAAAATCCCATGTTTATATTTTTGTTCTAGTACAAAGCTAACTAAGAGCAATATTTGGCTCTCTCCTTCATCATCTGTCCTGATCACGGATTCCTACAGCTTAGGCCAATACTGAACATTATTTGTGAATAATGGAAATGTATGTAGGATACTAACCAAATTTCATTTATCATCATATCAAGATAACCTGAAGCTTGCTTGGTGTTTGGAACAGACACATTAACACTTAAATTACACATGGAGTTGCCATACTTTAAGGTTTAAAACATTTTCTATTTGTTAAAGGTCCCCCCCCCCCCCATTGCTTGTTTACGCGTGGGTTTAGCGTCTGTCTTTTTAAAATTCCTTTTTCGATGTAAGGCAACCTGACCTCTTCAATATTTTTTTTACTGATCCATGATAATCTGGTTTGTGATAAAATAGACGTACCACCATAGCATGAGATGCCTCCCCCTATCATGAAGCTTGTGCCACCATACGTCATTGTCTTCACAGTGTACTCTGGTTTGAATATTATGATTTGGAGGCATCTGACAAACTGTCTGCATCCTCTAGACCCCAAAGTCCACAAAATGTTGCATTATTGCTGAACGCAGTGGATAAAAGAGGGTGGAAAGTCATGTGTATGGATAGGGCTGTGTCACCACCTGCATTAATCGCATGCCTTGAGATGTTATCGTTGCTGCCCATAATGCCGTGGAAACTTAGCCTTATACAAATTAAGCAGCATGTATGTCATTACTGTTGGGTGTGTTGGCTTTCTGTGACTCTACTACTACATTTACTAGTAAATTATTTACCATGCATGTATAGACATGGCCTTATATTGCTAACATTAGAAGAAACTTCCTTAGTATCCATCTATTTTAATCATCCAAAGTTAGTACAAACCTGTTTATGCACATCATATTATCTATGTTTATAGTTTTTGTAAAAGAAAAAAAAACCTTGAAATCCAATTCTATATTTTCTCTTTTTCTCTAGGAATTCCTCCAAGGAGACTGCAGCAAGGCCAAACAGAAGTTGGGCTGGTCACCCAAAGTCTCATTTGATGTAAGTATTTTAATCAAACTGTTACATTAAAGGTAGTAAGCAAATTGAAAATATGTTCTAACATCTCGCTACTGTTCTGTTACTTTAAAACATATGTTCCTTTACTAGGTTTAAGGCTGATGAAAATACTGACATTTATGAATAATGAATAATCTACAAAGTTGTGTTGCAGCACTGGACTGGAATAGGAAGGAAAAGCATAACATGTTTTGCAGAACTTTGCTAGACTTAGTAAATCTCAGACTTTGTTAAACCCCATGACCAATAAGAAGACGTTTTACAAAGAGGATTATAAGTTACAGAAACTGGAGAAATAAATAGCAATAAAGTGGTAAAAAAAATGCACAACATAAACAAAACCTTGAAAGGTGTTCTATTGGCACAACTCCATACATAATTGAGACTAAACACAATATATTCTTTCAGGAAATCAGTTGTCAAAGACAGGGCATTGGTATTCTATAAAAAAAAATCAAATCTTGTATGTGACCACCCCTTGTGTCAGGATGTCATAAATGTCACTGCTCTGTTCTTAACTCAAAGCCATGCTGTCATTCATGATGATGCAATAGGCATGGCTCCCCATGACTCTCATCAACGTAAAGAAGGATGCACACCAACTTAGCAGGCCTTAAGGATTAAGACTGTCAAAATTGTCAGTTCATTAGAAACTAGATTAGCTGTGAGAGTTTGTTCTTAAAGCTACATGTTATATCATACATTCATCGTATGGGAAGCATTGCCATTTTATTAAGGTAGTATGCTGCACGCTATATTTTCTGGGGCTTTTTAGTGCCAGGGTAGGCATATAGTGGAAAACATACCCTTTAATGTACTTAATAGTAGAGCTCTGAACTTGTGTATAGAGTATTTTATGTAGTTTTTTTTATTTATTTATACACACACACACACATATAATATTATACACACACATATAATATTATACACACACATATAATATTACACACACACATATAATATTATACACACACATATAATATTATACACACACATATAATATTATACACACACATATAATATTATACACACACATATAATATTATATATAGACACACACACACACATAATATTATACACACACACACATATAATATTATATACACACACACATATATATATAATATACACAAACGCACATATATATATATAATATTATACACACACATATGTATGTTAGATATATGTATTTATGTGCTTATTACAATTACAAGCAGGGACAGAAATTCTCTTTTGGTCTATTACTTTCAATGCATGCATTTTGTTGATATGAATAAAATGTGAGGACAGTAAAGTTGAAGCTGCCATTGCTGGATTGCTGAAGGTGCAGGATCTGGGAATGTTCTGATCCTAATTGTAATGACTTGAGTCTCTTGTCTGGAACACGCACGGATGTGTTTTCTCGAAGTATGAATGCCTGACCCACATGCATATTGCTGGTCCTCTTAAGGCTGCTTTCTTGTTGTCTGATATACATTTTATGGAATTGGCCAGTGAGCAACTTTCATCTTAATGAGTCATATAGTGGACTAATGTTGTTCTTTTTTTATTTTAGGAACTGGTAAAGGAGATGGTAGAATCCGATATTCATCTAATGAAAACCAATCCCAATGCCTAAAAAGGAAGAAAGTCTGCCACTCGGGCTGTCCGAGCATCCCATTGTAGCTTATCCATTCAATCACTCCTGTCCGAAAAGATTTTGAGTAATATCTATTACATATTTACTTGTGCACATGACTGTGCATGGTTTAGAAACCTATTAATTAATGGGCATTGTTTGTTTGGCTTTTGTTCCCAATCTATTCTGTGCTGCTGTATGGTGGGAAGTTTTTTTATTGCTCGTTCTGGAGACTTAAAAAAAAAAAATTAAAAAAAAACTTTTCTATACCTTTCACATGCCTTCTATTTCTCAATAAATTACATTTCTATGAACACTTATGTTTTTATTCCTGTTTATTTTTGCACACACATTCTAAACTCTGCTTTAGGCTACTGCATGATATAAGCGTTTTTTAAATGCATGCACAGTCGACATTAATTCTTGTTTACGTTTGTGTTCTTAAGCACCCTATTTGCAGCTCACAAAAATGCACCATGTGTTTAGTATGACATGCCCCTTAATGACTACAAATTGATACAAAATATATGATTGAAGTGCTGCAATAAGGACACTGATCCAGGGATGTCACATATGGTGAATAACATATGGCATACATGGTATATAAAGAGTCTACATACTGGTTACTGCCAATGACTGTGGGGATAGAGGTCCAATACTTTGGATGGGGCCCCTAGGTGATAAAACAGGGAAATACTGACATGTCAGATCCCTGTTCAATCGATTTCCTTGGAGCGGTGTTCAATTCCAGATCGATCAATTGGCGCTCAGTAGTCGATCGTGTGGTAGTTGAACAAAAAATCGTGTATGACCGGCTAGTGTGCGTCTCCATGAGTTTGGGTTCAGCACATTTGAGTTTTGTAATAAATGGCTATTTAATGCTTTAAGTACCATGTTTTTTTAATTTACAACATTTAAATGGGGTCATGGAATAAATCAGATGGAAACAAAGCACTGATCTTATGTCATGCATTAATAAATATAAGCCGAGGTACCTAATTTTAGAACAAAATCTGGAACAACTGAGTGATTTGAGTATAAGCCTGGGGGGGGGGGGGATTAAGCAGCTAAGGTACAGAAAATGTGCTTTTGTTTGGAGAAGTTATTTAATTCAACTGATTTGTAAGCTAATTATTTTGACTTGACTTTCAACCGAATTTATTCAAACCTGCATGTACTAGAGCAATCATTTTTATGAAACCAAGTTCATAGGCATTGCGATTCTCACAAAGTCCACCCGCGAAATGCCGCGATTTTCTTTTCTTGACCCAAGTATACGCCAAATAATTTTTTTTAGCACATTTCAGAAACGTAAAAATATAATGGATTGTATTTACAATTACCATATATACTCGAATATAAACCAAACTCTTATGTGATCTGAAAATATACATTTTCCTGCTACCCATTTTTCATTTGTTCTAAATCAGGTGTATTGTATATATTTTTTTCACTTCTTTGTAAGTAGATTTTAAAAAAAACTCTTTGAATTGAGAATTTCACTAGATCTGTTCTTGACCAAAGTTACAAAGAAAATAAAATGAGCACCTAATAGCTTGCTACACATTTACCACAAAAGATACTTTTTAACTATTATTGCTGTGGGTGGAGGAAACCCAGCAGTAGCTCTTTTCCTTCCCCACAAGATAAAAACCAACACAGATTTATAGCTTTGTGTAAACGTCTTGTCCTTCTAGTGTAGTTTATTGAAATGTATCACTTTTATTAGTAAAAATGATCTTTATCGTGATTCATGGGACCATAGTCATAGAACTAATAGCACAGCACCCTGGTCATGGTAAGATCTGGTGCCAGTCACTTGTCCCCTCTGAACAAGCAGCACTTGGATTGTTAAAGTGTGATTTAACGAAACTTTCAAATAACATTGTGTATTGCTAGCTGAAGTTCCATTAATTTGCTCTCCATCATTCCCATTATGATCTGCATTGTGCCACCAATCTGATCATGCACTAGTCTCCCATGCAGCTTATAAGCAAAATGTATGCAGTAACATTTTTGTTAACTGAGGTCACTAGACTGTAAAAGAAAATACAGCAGTTACTTCATTTGGCAGTCTAATGTGGACAGACTGCAGCTTGAAGTTGAGATTAGAAGTCGTGACTAAACCAGCTTTAAAGCTGATGTATACTCAAAATCTAAAACAAAATTGACTTACCTTTGAGCTGGTGTAGCACTCCACAATCCCCCCAAAAATATACTTACCTGCTGTTGCCTGGAATAGTAGCCAGGCTTCCTGGGGTTAACTCCGGGTGCACTATTGCAAGTGGCCACTGGGGGCGTTTCTCATGGGAAAATACATTTCATTCAGTTTAATGAAAAGGTTAGAGATTTACCCATCTATCTCTGTGGTGAGTCCTGGGGGGCGCCGCAGCACAAGACAGGCAGAGAGAAGGGGGTTCGAGGGATCTTCTAAAAATTACTCGTTACAGGTCATTTTTTTGGGGGACGTCATTCCTCCCTATTATGGGCACTTCTTGTGCCATTCCTGAAATGAGCAATTTCTGGTGGTAAGTCCGCTTTAAATGGCTACTTAATGTAGCTGTACACAGCTCAATTAATTTGTCGGTTGTACCAGGTAGGCAGAAATCTATTACCGTTCGGTCAGCTTAAACGGACTGATTTTTTGGTCAAATGCATATTTCGACCCGTGTATGGCTACCCTTTTAGAATATAGTGGTTTAAAATAATTTGTTTTAGACTTCTTGGCAAGAGGGGGCAGATGGGTGTACTTGACACTCTTTAATGGTACTGCCCATCACAGATGACGGTGTGAGCTTATTTATTGCGGAGGACTCCTACACCTCCATCAAAGGGATGAAGCTATATTGTCCAGTAACCTGTTCAGAACTGGGTGGAAAAAAAAATCACAAAGGAGTCCAAGTCTATTGTATTGGAGATAAGTTTGTGTGAGAATCATAGGTGCCCATACACCTTCAGATCACTCCATACCATTTCCTTTAGATCTACCAACAACTATGTAGTGCCGGGTCCTCCCTGATAGAATGCATAGTGATTGAAAGGTTTAGGAAGCTCCTCATATTACATGGTTTAGGTAGAACAAAAGTTGATTGTACAGAAATTGTATGGAAAGATTGTAAGGTGTATGGGGGCCTTAAGATTTCTCTGTCAGATTTCCTTTAGATCTCCTTTTGTTTTACCAAAACCATGTAATATGAGGGACTTTCTAAACCATCAAGTCTACCTGTGTTCTATTACAGAGGACTCTATACAACTAATGCCTGCCATACACCCACAGATGGGTGCCGACAGACCAGCTCCGATGAGCTGTGGAATGCAAACGTGATGACGTCATAACGTTTGCATCCTGGTGTATTATGGGGCTGCTTTAGTCGGCCGGCACCCTTTGTGTGCCGGCCATTAGCTTCAATGAAGACGCCGGTCTTCATTGAAGTTAATGGCATCGGCTTGCATCGGCCAGAGAATATCGGACATGTCCGTTCTCTGGCCGGCCGAGCTGTGAGGCGACAGGGATCTGTCGCCCCATGTGGGCACACGCCTTATCGGCATGTGTATGCCAGGCAATAGTTGTTGGTAGATCTAAAGGATATCTGACAGAGATCTTAAGGTGTATGACCAGCTTTATGCAGTACAAGATTATATAGACTATATCACATGCAATGTGCATAATATTAAATGATATACAGAAAGTGAATATTTTATTATCTCCATACTCTGTATTTCCCAGCTGCCCAACCTTTGGGCGTTCTTTGGTGGCCCCAAGTGGTCCTCCAATTCTGGCCCCCGAAACCTAACTGTTATTGCATAGGAACTCACCTGTCCAAGCGGAAAGAGGAGAGGCGACAAACTTACCTGATAGTAGTAAAGTAAAATAGTAGATAGTAGATAGTGTAAAAGCCGATCGGTGACCCAGATGGCGCCTGAGAAAGTCCCTCACTTCTCCTCTAGTGTTGGTGGGGGATCAGCAGACAGGTGAGTGCCTATGCACCCACTATCCACCAATGAATGAGGCGTGATTGTATAATATATATTGCGGCACATAACCTGAGAATAGGGACATGTAACCTTTGAATCAAAGGTTATTTTCTGTATAGATATCATCAAAGGCTTTGATTATATCTATGAGGCACATAACCTTTGATGATGTATATGACTATATATATCTTCTAGCTCTGCCTGCTGTCATTCTTTCATTAAAAATACTTATACAAGTCAGTATAGACTGAAAATGCACTTGTGGCCCTCCATGTTAACTTAGTTGGCCACCACTGCTGTATTTACACTGTATGTTTCACTCTGGGATTTAAAGGGGAAATTGCTGCAAGGGTTAGGTGCTATTTTCTGTCTGTTCTTTAACGTAATCCTCTCTATAAATCTACCTATCGTCCACTTTTACAACAGAAGTGCTGATAACTGGGCAGGGCACAGCTTAAAATTGTTTTTTTTTTTTTACCAGGAATGAGTAAATCCTGATTGTTCTTCCTCACCCCTCCTCTATGTACAGTATCTCTGTGATGACACAGCAACAAGGTGAGGAAATCCAATATTTCTGAGAGCAGTGACAGCCAGAAAATGTGTGATTATGTGGTGTATACAGAAATAGACATTTTCCCCATTGAAAACAAATGCCCCCAGTGACCTCATTATATTGCACCGAATTACCCCTAAAGAACTGACGGATAAATATGGAATCTCTCATGATTCCAGAAAACAGAAGGTAAGTATATAAAATTTTTAGGAGTGTGAAGTGCTGCATTGTGCTGACTCAGAAGTATGTGAAGGTTTTTATTTTATATAGCATGATTTTATTTTGAGTATACATCTACTTTAAAGCTTGGGCTTTCATTGATTAGTCCAGGTTTAACACTAAAGCCAGGCATACACTGCTTGATTTTCCGTTCGATTTACTTTGTTTTAAAACTAGTGTTTTGGGACACATAATGTGATCGATTCACAACTGATCTATTCCTTTCCTTGGCCTTGTACGCATGTTCCATAATACCATCAGATACAAATTGAAAACCCTTCAGATAGTTGAGCGATTGAAATTGTTTTGTTTTTATTTTGATTACTTTTGGACAACAGCTTTCATTATGATTGACTTAAAACCATCGTAGTTGATCGAACGGAAAAATCTAACCGTGTTCTTTTCTTTGTAGGGTCAGCTTTGATGAGATGTAGTACCAGATCTGTTCTAGGAAAACCCTGAAGAATTAAAATAAATGAGTGATGGAGGAAAAAGACTTGGATATCCCCAAATAAATTTCCATTAATCCTATACAAGGGGCATCAGATTGAGTTCGAGGAAGGGTATGTCACTTCAGCTAGCCACACATGGTTCGATTTTAGCATTCAATCGTCGTTTTTCGATGAAAAATTTGATCGATTGAAAGAAAATCATTTTTCTGCCCACATAGTACAATTGACGATGATTGATCGATTTTTGTCAACTCCTCAATTGAATCGTGATCGGACAGGTTTGAAAATTTTGGTCGATTGTACAATCGTTGAACTACATTCCTTGCAGCTTTTTTTGGTCGAGTCAATTATACTCTGTGTGTGGCTACTTGCCTTTAACACATCACTTCCGATTGAAACTAAAATTGTAAGAGGAATTCAATAGACAATTTTGGATTACTTCGATGAACTTTTTAGTTGAAATTGAACAATAATCGTACTTTCCATGTGGTGTACATCGATTAAATTGAAATCGATTTTTTCATCGAACTACAAAATCTAATCTAATGTTGATTGAACACTAAAATTGAACCATGTGTGGCTAGCTTAAGTTAATAATCACCCTGAGCTAGCTCAGGCAGAATTACTTGTCTGGAGTGAGACTGCAATGTCGTTATATGTTGGCGTCCCCGCTGATCCTTCCAGGTCCGCCTCTCTAGCATCATCGATGAGGCTGAAGGGCCATCGACCTCTGTGTTAAGGAGGCAGTAATGTTTTATTTTCTCACATTCCTGCCATCATTGATTTCATCGGGGATGTGAAGAAGGAAGGGCGGGGAATTGAGGCCATAGGTTGCTTTTTTTTTGTGTGTGCTTCAGGCGAAACAACCAGGAGGTTAAGTTGATTGTTGAAAAATTTTTCCTTTTTAACTGAATTGACCAAAATGACAGAAAAAATGCACAGAATTGAAAGAGCCTTGATGAGCCATGTTGGCAAATGATTGTATAATAGAGCGTGTGCACAAGCCTTAGGAAAGGAATTGGCCTGTATTGCATTGATAACACCATGTGGTGGTAACATTTATTCATATTTGACTGACAGTAGATATTTTAAAGTCGATTGAATACAGAAACGATTAAGTAAACGTTGTGTTTGATATATTCAGAAACATTGCTGGGTTCCTCAATGGCAGATGACGCACACCTATCATATACCCTTGTAATGGGCCCCATACACCTTACAATCTTACCATAATGAGGGCCTTTCTAAACCTTCCAATCACTATGTATTCGATCAGGGAGGACCCGGCACTACATAGTTGTAGGCAGATCTAAACCAAATTGTAAGGAGGGATCTAAGGGTGTATGTGGGGCTTTTGCCTTCCAATCACTGTATTCCATCAGGGAGGCCAGTATACTACAGTTGTTGGTAGATCTTTAGATCTAATTGTATGGAGTGATCTAAAGGTGAATGTGGGGCTTTACTGCTGCACATGAAAAGCTGGAAAGGCTGCGTTTTATTGCACTGACCCAGCATAGATTTTTACTTTCTTTGTGCACAAGTCAGCGTTGCAATTTAATCGCTGAAAAGCCTCTTTTGAAAATGTGCTTATGCGTAATATGTGTATGAAGGGAGGTTTGGAGTTGGCCTGAAAGTAGCAGCTCAGTACAGTGTAGGAGTTAGTGACAAAAAGCTCCTCTATGCCCGAGCCCCAGTTCCTTCAGAATAGTGCCATTCATATCCCTTTCCTGTTTCTACCATCTATAATTAGGCACAGGATCCTGAGGCAGCTAAAAAGATGGCAGACTGAGTAGAAAGACTATACCTACAAAGCTGTAAGTTTAGTAAATGTTGATCAAGATTCCTGCCAAGGCACCCGGGTTATGGAGAGGTCATTAAGCCCATACTAGGATTTCGATCTAGGAGCCTCCATCAAACTTTCCCTCTTAAATTCAATTCCTTTTACTTCTGCTAAGGTCAAACATGAGTACAAAATAAACACAAAATGTGTGCTCTTCTTATATACTCTCAAAGATTTAAAAATACAAACTCTGTTCTGTGAAAAATAAAAGTGTTTCATGAGGCTACGCAGAGGAAAAAAACACAAAAGTGGCGAGTGTTTTACTTGGCATCTCCTAAACAGGATTCCTGCTTGAGCGTTACAGAATTATCCAGAGCAGAGGATGGACAGACACTGGTAGGACTGGAGACATAATGTGCATTAGTCACATGGTGAGTGATTAAGTCAAGTGATTTATTTTCTACATTAGGTTTACTATAATTGCAGCCATTTTTAAAAGTAATTTAAGTTACAGTTATGGAGGAGTCTACCCACCATGGGAGTATACGTTACATTTCTCTGAATGCAGTGTGTGCTGGAATGAGTGTAATTATTTTATCTCTTCCATGGATTTCTTTATTTCATAAGGTATTTACATTTATATTGTTGATTTATTAGGACTGTATCTGAACAGGACGTTGAGTCCACAGACAATCCCTTGAGCTTAATAGTGAGAATGCTTGCTGAGGCTCATAGTCCCACATCACTGACAGCTTGCCTCACCCTAGTTGGGGCCTTCTGTAGTAAGTATGACATGCTTGCAGGAAAGAAAAATAAAAGGACTAAAATTACCATGGGGTAGAATTAACACATTTCCACAGAGGTCTTGGTCTGGACATGCTATTATTTAATTGGGGACACCCAAGCCTTTCAGTAATTTAGCTGACAGGGGAATAATTTTGCTGGTAGTGCTGGTGTTTTTTAAATGTGTGCCTGGAGTGTGGGGGCTGTGGCTGAGCAGAAAAGAGAGCTCTTTGTGTAGCCCTGAAGAAGAAGGGAGCCTTCCAGAGGTGTGCAGTGGAAAGTCTGGGTCCTGGACTGAGATGCTGAACACCTGGCCTATGAAGAGTGTGTCCTTAGAGGACACCTTGCTGAAAGTGTTGCAGGACCCTGGGTCACGAGGCTTTGCCAGTTAATGGGAACCAGATGAGGGGGGACCTGCAGTTCCTGGTGGGGAAGACAGAGCTACAGACATTCTGTTCACTTCTCACTGGTTACAGGTGCACATTTCACCTAAAAGACCATTCCCCTAAAACGCTGTACACTCTGATCCCTGCCGCGTATGATTTTCTCTGCATCTGCTGTTATTTTCCATGAACTACACCAAGCCTCATCGAGGTAAATATGTTTACAGGTTGTTTACTAGCTGACATTCATATTCCAAACAGCCAGGCACAATAACATACAGTGAAAACTGTGTTAGACATGTGACCTCTTTATTAGAAATCCAGCATAGGTATTGTTCATCCTTGTATGCCATGACCAGATTGTACCCTTACAATTCCCCACATGGTGCATGCGTGTGTCCTGGAAATAGACTGCTGTAGGACATATTTTATTGTTTGTTTGCAGTCATAATATTACGGAACATGTTTGCAATATTGTGCATCTAACTTGTCCTGGGGCTCTTAAGAATAACAAGTCAGCTACTTGCTAAATATTTAGAGCAACAACAAAGACATCCATACTGTAGTCAGGAGGATGTTTTATTTAATTTTGGATAACACAGCTCTGGAGGAGACATACTGCACACACACATACAATCTGTACCTGCAGATATGGAGAGTGGAGTGTATACTGTACATCTGCTTACAATTACAGGTGGAGTACATTCAACCTACATATAGGTGGGCTGAGAGGGATTTACTCTCTACATAAAGCCCACCTACAGATATGTGTGGAGTACTTAGAGACGATTACAAATAAGAGTGCAGGACATACATAGAGATGGGAGGAAATGGTTTTACTTTCTACCTAATTCCCACATACAGGTAACAATGGAGCACACAGTCTACATACAGGTGTATTTGAAATACACAGATCCTATTACAAAAAGGAGAGGAGTACATCCAACATACATACAGGTGAGATGAGAGAGCTCTAGGTATAGATATATGTGGAGTACGTCCAACCTACATATAGGTGAGATGAGAGAGCTCTAGGTATATATATATGTGGAGTACTTTCAATCTACATACAGGTGAGATGAGAGAGCTCTAGGTATATGTGGAGTACACAGATCCTATAACAGATATATGTGGAGTACATCCAACCTACATACAGGTGAGATGAGAGAGTTCTAGGTATAAGCATATGTGGAGTTCCTTTAACCTACATACAGGTGTGATTAGAGAGCTCTAGGTATATGTGAAGTGCACAGAGCCTATTACAGACATATGTGGAGTACATCCAACCTACATGCAGGTGAGATGAGAGATCTAGGTATAGATAAATGTGGAGTACACATAGCCTATTACAGACATATGTGGAGTACATCCAACCTATGTGCAGTGAGATGAGCGAGCTCTAGGTATAAATATATGTGGAGTACACAGAGCCTATCAGAGATATATGTGGAGTACATACAATACAGGTGAGACGAGAGAGCTCTAGCTATACATATATGTGGAGTACATACAGGTGAAATGAGAGAGCTCTTGGAATAGATATATGTGGAGTACACAGAGCCTACAACAGGTGTATGTGGAGTGCATACAACCTACATACAGGTGATCTATACATACATATATATGCAAAGAAACCTAACCTACTTCAGATATATAGACAGTAGACAGAGCCAATTACAGATAAGGTTGGAGTACATGGGAAAAGGTGAGTACTATACAGATATCAGCCACACTTTCATGGTCCCAGTATATAATGTGATGTCAGTTCAGCAATACAAGTCGGAAATGACGCATCAGCCATGTAAGTCCATGCATGTTATCTCTCTGTACGGACTACAATACCACCAATTTCCCAGTTTAATAACACAGAGATCACTACTTGTAGATCAGTCAGAAGAAGGGTCCATTAATCACAATCATATCCAACCAGATTTCACCATCATCCCTACTAAACATCAATAAAAGACACTACATGCTCATGTATTTTATAAGGTATCTGTAAATAGTTGTATTGCCTTTGAATGTACATAAAAAGTACATTGCTCTAATTAGGATATATATTATAGACTGAACAAGATGTCTATAGCACACGATGTACAGGAGGTTGGTGATCTCTATAGGACACAATATACAGGAGATTGGATAGGACAAAATATACAGGCGGCTGGTGATCTCTATAGGATACAATATTTAGGAGGTTGCTAATCTCTATAGGACACACTATACAGGAGAATGATATAGAACAGAATATTCAGGAGGTTACTGATCACTATAGGGCACAATATACAAGAGGTTGGTGATTCCATAGGACACAATATACAGGAGATTTGATAGAACAAAATATACAGGAGGTTGGTGATCTTTATAGGAGGCAATATACAGCAGGTTGGTGATCTCTATAGAGCATGTTATACAGGATATCGGTATAGAACACAATATACAGGAGGTTGCTGATCTTTATAGGATACATGATATTGGTATAGGAGACAATATAGAGGAGGTTGGTGATCTCTATAGGACACAATATACAGGATATCGGTATAGGACACAATATACAGGAAGTTGCTGATCTCTATAGGATACATGATATTGGTATAGGGCACAATAAACGGTAGGTTGGTGATCTCTATAGGACACAATATACAGGAGGTTGGTGATCTCTATAAGACACAATATACAGGATATTGGTATAGGACACAGTATACAGGAGGTTGGTGATCTCTATAGGACACAATATACCGGATATATTGGTATAGGACACAGTATACAGGAGGTTGGTGATCTCTATAGGACACGATGTACAGGATATTGGTATAGGACACAGTATACAGGAGGTTGGTGATCTCTGTAGGACACGCTATACAGGAGGTTGGTGACCTCCATTTGTAGACTGTGTAACTCTATCCAGCAGACAGACAGACAGTCAGGAAGGTGTGCTGAGCTGCTGGAAGCTTCAACACTTTCCTTGTGATGTTACCTTGTATGACATTCTATTGCTGTGTAGTAGAGAGATGTACTTCTACAAGTTTAGTGTTTGAAAACAAGAGTTATTAGTAGCTAATGTATCTGCAGGCGATCTCTCCTCCTCCACCTTTTATAACTTGTCAGTGCAGGAGGCTGCGGAGAGGGCACAATGTGCAGCAATAATTCATAGCAAGCTCAGCCGGTGTACATGCCTCTATCTACATCACTGTAGGCAAATATAAGACACGCAAGAAAAAACTATATATATATATACACACACACACACACACACAAATATGTACACACAAGCATGCACTCATATACGCACCCACGGGGATTCATATGTAAATCCGTTTAGATGATTCCAATACAGACTGACAAGTCTTCGGAGCCGCTGCAGTTCTATATTCTATTCAGAATGTATGACTGTCCCGATGAGGATTCAGAGAATTGCTCCCAGGTGACTCATTGGGGTGTCCAACTGCAGTGGCACTGGCCCCCCCAGTCATTTGTTGCTCTGGTGGCAGTGGCACAGCACTGAGTGAACTGCCCCTCTCCTAAGCTGAAATGATTCTAGGAGGGGACTGAACATATACTAGGTTCCCCCTGAAGAACATTTCATTGG
Source organism: Ptychadena robeensis (assembly GCA_036250615.1). Classification (NCBI taxonomy): domain Eukaryota; kingdom Metazoa; phylum Chordata; class Amphibia; order Anura; family Ptychadenidae; genus Ptychadena; species Ptychadena robeensis. The sequence goes on along the minus strand of CM070036.1, from coordinate 69,283,247 downwards.
CGAGTCATGGCTCTGAAATAGTCAAAACAAAAATGAAGTGGACTGAATGGGAAGGCAATGCAGACAGAGCAGAGCCCAGTCCTTTCCTGGACGAGAATGGTGGGGTGACAACCGCGTATTATTACTACCGACCGTTATTGAACAATGTCTGTGCTTATAAGGAGGATGATGGAAATAATGTGTACAGGGGGTGAGTGTAAGAATACAATTAGTGGAGGTGCTGTGTGACTGCTGGCATACAAAACAGCCTGTGTGACAGTATACAATGGCAGCTCTGTGCTCGCAACCCTCTAACAGGGGTTAAATAATAAAAAGTACCCAAAGGGTGACAGCAAGTCCATGCTGTAGCATGCTTATTATAATCAGCATAACTAAACAAAGACTTGGGTTTTTACTTTATAATTACAAAAACTTTCAGTTTTTTATGATAATTTAATGTCCCTAATGTCAGCAGGTGGGTCTTATCATACGAAGCCAATTCATGTTACCTGGGTAGAGGAGACAACTCTGAAATACAGTTATCTGTGTGTGTGTGTGTATATATATATATATATATATATATATATATATATTATACAACAAATACCGTACGATTGTCTCTATGGCCTGAGATTTTCTAAGCAAAGTGATTAATAATTTAAGTATTACATTAGAGGGATTAAAAAACTTTTCATCTACTTCCTAATCAAATGACAGACACGGAAAGTTAATTTCTTATAATTCACAATCGGCTTCAGGCCAACAAATATCTAAAGAAAAATTTAAAAAAAGTATATATCTTCTGAATGTTGTGATTTCCTTATTTTAAACGAGCACAACCTATGGTGAAAGTATTCCTAAAGATAAGTTCTGAGGACACTTTGGGCTGATGCGCCGCACATAGTAACTGTTGCTGATATAAGCGAAATACACAAATTTAAGTGAAATGAATTTCAGTAAGATTTAAAACTCTATATATATGTTACAGTCTGGGTTTTAGCAATACATTCAATTGTTGCAGATTGCAGAGGTCGGTACCTTGTCGGTGCTGATCGGTGTGTATACTCCATACATTTATATCAAATTTTTCTGTACATTGTGACATCGTCTCCGCTGTCTGACCCCCATCTCTCTCTCTCGCCCTGAAAAATGATTCCACGACTGTGACTGAATTTTATTCCTTCCTGACCAGGCCTGCTTTTATTACATAGACTCCATCAATCTTGGACTAACGCGACATTTGTTTATAGCTCTGGAATGAAATGAATGGCTTTATGAGCCTGATCGTAATTAAGACTAAAGGCCTGGATTCATCTACACACGCACCAAGCTACACCAATGTATAACCAACAGATAAGCAACACGCTGGCCCAAGACCTAGCAATCCATGACAATATGCATCGCTGTGTGTGTGAAGGGAGGGTATAATATAACACAGACGCAAAGTTCACAATTATTATTATAAATGTCATCCACAGAAAACTTTTACTTGGTAAATCCAGTGACAGCTGACTAAGTCCATGGCGTATGTTCATTATATAAAATAGATATATGCAATTCATGTATATGGTCAACAATCTAATGTTTCTTACATATATATTAGCTTATTTACTAAAGTAAAATGTAAATATCTTTAGTTTGATCTAAAATATGCACTCTCTTTATGACTTATGCTTAAGTACTCGCGTGTTGTAAATTGTATTGTATTTTAAAAATCTCCAATAAAAATATATACGCTAAAAATGTAAATATCCCATCTACAAGTGATTGAGTATTCAATGTAAACATAGACTTGCTTTCCAAGTGATTGGGATTAATATTCATACAATTTATGTAGTAAATATTTTCAACTCCTTCATCCGGTTTATTGGTCAGTGTGTGGTACTTCTTATAGATCATGTATTTTCTTTAATTCTTACTGACTTTTCTCTTTATAGAAAATAGAAATTCGCTAACAAAACATCGACATGGCATTGTGCCCCCGGGTGTGATGGGTTTAGAATGAGAAAATCATTATGCAGTGCCCATACCGTGGCATCTACCCACTTTCCTTATGTACTGTGCCCCTGCTATGATGAGGGTGCTGTGTTACTAATTACTACAGACAGAGCTGCTTATTTGTTCCTGTGCCAGTTTACTTACAAGATTGTGTAAACAATTGTGAGAAATTGTAGCTTGTACATAAACACGGGACACATTCCGCAGGTCAGGAAAGTTAGTTAAGGTATTTACTATGTTAGTGAAGGTACGAACTATGTTAACAAAGGCATGTTTTATGTTAGTAAAGATATGAACTATGTAAGTAAATGTATGTACTATATTAGTAAAGATATGACATTTGTTAGTAAAATGTATGTACTATGTTAGTAGAGATATGAACTATGTTAGTAAAGGTATGTACTATGGGTATGTGGTATGTCAGTAAAGATATGTATTCGTTGGTATGTAGCATATAATTGATGGATAAAAGTTTTACCAACTTCCCATACAAAGTACAGAAATACTTTCCTGACATACAGCAGAAATGAGAACTCTGCCTATAAATATTTATTGATGTAATCTTAGATTTCTGAATGCTACATCTAAGCGAGGGCTGTGCTCACCATATGGGAGGCTGCTGTGAGTGACTGATCATTGTAGCTTGTGATTGCTATAAATCAGAAGAGAATGTTATCAGCGGAGGATTATAACCCGCATCATTCTAGACACGCATGCCTTTCTAACTAGACGTGGCAATTGTTCCCAGTATGACAGATTGTGCAGCTCTCCAATATGTCTCACTATCACTATGATTGGGATTGGTTCTAATACGATGACACAGGTATTATAGCAGATTCCACATTATATAACATGTACAAGCAGCATAGCCCGTCCGTCCACCTATTGTCAGCTCCACTATGTCAGGGACCCCCCCCCCCCCACCCCGGCTGGTAAAAGGATCATCCGCCCAGCGCTGTGTGTTATTTGGTTATAATTAGTCATGCTCCTCAGATGTTTGTCTTGCCTATTTCACACACAGAACATCCCATCCCACTGAATGATGAGAACTATCAGGAGACTCAGGACAAAACCGCAATCCTGTACCTTGCTAATCACACATAACAGCACACTCAACCTGCACACAAATCAACAACAATTTGTAGTAATTCGGAAGAATAAATGAGTGTACAGATAGGACACACACATACTCCACAATCCGCCTCATACCTATTGTATCAACATTGTCAATAATACATGCACTACAGCTACTATAACCCATCATCTACCATCATAAAAATATCATCTCTGATCTGCGAAAACACACAAATTCTGTCCGGCTGATTTACTATACAAGTTCACATATATTGTAAAGATGTTCTCTCTCTATCCGATCTTGTGCAGATGAAAAGTAAATAGAATTGCATTCAATGTTTGGATTAATAAGTAAAACAATACATTTACAATTTAACACCTTTAGTAATCCAGTCTCTAATCTATCTATCTATCTATCTATCTATCTATCTATCTATCTATCTATCTATCTATCTATCTATCTATCTATCTATCTATCTATCTATCTATCTATCTATCATACATACATACATACATACATACATACATACATACATACATACATACATACATACATTCATTACACGTTCTACCGACAATAACTAATTGCCTAATAATTCAAGGGATAAAACTGATACGCTGGACTCTATTATATTATATGTGTATTATCTATTATGAGTGTATGTACATATATACATATATATATTAAAAATCAATTGATGTTAAAATAGAGCGCAGAACCAAGCTGCTACTTTAATTCTATGGTAAGATATTCAGGCCCAGGATACCGACTACACCAAATCCAGTCTTTCCTGAAGAAGTTATTTCCAGGTCAGCTGCTATAGCTTCTTACAAAAGTCTGCAGAACTTTTTCACTATGGTAAATGTATAAAAACCTAATAAATAGCAGAGGGATAGGAAAAAGTTCATCTAGGTGCAGCGCTAGACATCAGAAAACATTAGGCCCGATCCCACAGGAGGTTCACCTTCATTTCCATAATTCCTGTATGTGAAATATTTATAAGGACTACCCTAAACTGAAGACGTTAATATTAGCCTACACATATCAAATAATCACAATCGCCAGTATATTATAATTAAACATTAAACGAGTATTAAAAGTTAATTATTTATATAACTTCATGTAATGTTTTGTTCAATTAATTATAATGTGTTTTGTCCCCTTGCATTCCCTGACAAAAAAGAATAAAGTATACATGATAAAATCTGTATAATATATGTGAACATGCATTTGATGTAAATCGAATGATTTGACCCGAATATCTAGTTTATCGCAAGAACAGATTTTCCTCGGTAGCAATAAAAAGCGGTAATTTATTAGCAATAAACCATTAACGATCAGCTCTGACACTGAGCCATAACAATTACTGTAAAGTGCCCCCTTCTAGATAAGGGAGGCTGATTACTCTCAGCCCAGCTAATCATCCTTCAAATACTGATTGACAGGGCGGATCAGTAGAAGCTAATGAATTTATTGCATTTCCTGATATATCAGTACAGGAGGAGGGGGATGTTCACTGCCTCAGGTTTCTACCTTGTAAATTAGGGGAAGCGATAGTTATCCTACCTGACAAGAGCTAAGCAAAGGGCTGGAGTTCACTTGTAAATACTCAGCAACTGTCTCACAGGGTACACCTAACATCACCTACATCAAACACTAGCACAGGCATATTCTCGCACTCACAATGCATAAGTGTTGTATCTCTTTATCGAAATCCTCCCACTACTAGCATTACACATAAATAACCTGGGATGTGCATGGCTACTTAATTCACATACCATGTACATAAACATTGCGTATATATATATATATATA
>CM070036.1:69263585-69278280 GCA_036250615.1 Ptychadena robeensis | reverse complement strand
TATATATATATATATATATATATATATATATGTAAATAACCTGGTATGTGGTGCATGTGGAGGACTGCCCAATTCACATATCATTTACACACTTATATAAAATCAAATATCTCTTATCTAATTCCTCCCACTACTAGCATTACACATAAATAAACTGGGCTATGTGTGTGGATGGCTACTCAATTCACATAATAATGTACATAAACATTGTGTTTATAATAATAATATGTCTATTGAGCAGCCATTCACATACATAATCCAGGTAAAATATTTATAATGCTAGTAGTGGGAGGAATTAGAGAAGAGATATTTGATAATATATATATATATTAGCTATGAACCAAAGACTGTTTATGTGGCTGTTCAATTCAAACATAATTTATATGAGTATATAAAAATATAAATGTATCTGATCAAATATCTATTATCCATTTCCTCCTACTATTAGCATTACATATAGATTACCAGGACTACCTGATTTATATGAATATATATATTTATATATACACACAGACGTGTGGCTAACTTAAAAAAAAGCATAATTCTAGTTATAAAATAAAAAATTTATACATTTACAACTTGCGAAAACGAATATCTAATTATATTAAAAACATTTTAAAAAAACATATTTTGCAATATAATTATTACGAGGTCAAGTTCCCTCCAGCAAACAATAAAACGAAATAAAGGATAAGAATATGACTAAGTGGATTAAGGAAGAGACGAGGTTACTTTTAAAAATTAGCAGACGTTGTTATCATTCAAACCGATTGGTCATTTATTAGGAAACAAACAAATACTACTATGCCTTCAAAATATTTTCAACAGAAAAAAAATAAAATAAAACAAACCGATAAAATAAATGGGGTACAATTCCCTTTTTTTGGAAGGAAAACACAAGTGTTCAAACAAGCTATTAGACAACACTGTCTGGTTTGGTCCTCATGTACACTTTTAAAAATAAATTACTATATTGCAATTTACATCTTAGAACAAGTTCATAAAAAGCTTGCATTATATATGCTCTTTAACATATGAAAATAGTATGACTTACAAAATGGGATCTCTGGAAAACAAACCAATGGGAACTTACGTGTTGTGTGTAACACTCTACACTGTCCCTTTAGAACCCTGAACAATCGGAGTCTTTGTACAAAGCTAGGTTAGAATTGTTTTAACTATTTGGATGGAAGTTTGGAGATTTGATTTATTTACTAGTGAGCCCCTTTGTGTCTAATGAGCAGTAGATAGAAGTTTGTGTGACAAGTGGGGTCAGAACTTGCTGCAGTCATACACAAAGGCCCCTGATGTGCGGTACAGAGACTGACTGGAAGGAAAGGACATCTGACAGCTGCTATTACCGTTCACAGGGGAGCTGTTCAAGCCAATTCTCTGCGACTCGAACATATCTCGCACAGAGTGAAAGTTCTGCTGCTGTCCCGGGTAGGTGGCCCCAGTTAAGTGGCCCAGATCCCCCGACTGATTCAAGTACCATGAGGGGAGCCTGCTTTGGTGTGGATGGTCCTGGCCAGAGCTTAGGCTGCCATGGCTGAGGGCAGAGGTGGTGGTGGTGGTGATGGAGTAATCAGGTAATGTCTCTTCCACTGTAGTGGCTGCCGGGGTATTGGTGGGGGTCAAGTGTCCAGATCTGTCCCCAGAATACAGACTCATGGCTTGCATGTTACAGTGATAGGTCCCTGCAGAGCTGGCAGCACTGGTGCTCTGGCTGCAAGGTGAGCCGTAGATAGAGCCCTGGCCTGGGGAATAGCTTAATGAAAGAGAAGGAGCGATCCCGGTCCTGGAAGAGGCGATGAGACTGGTGGCCATTTCCCCAGAGCCTGGAGGAGATCCTCTGAGGGAGGTCATGATGTTATCCACGCTGAAGCCCTGGCTGTGATGCTGCTGCTGCTGGTGAGGGTGGTGGGAATCTGCAGCTTCCAGGCTCATGGACCTGCTGGAAGGGATGCTGTGCGGGCTGCCACTGGACATACTGCTGCTGCTGTCTGGACTCTCTATCTTGGGCACCGTGCTCAGGGCAGGTGACATGGCCTGGGGTGGGGAAGCGGTACCATTCTCTGTCTTTATATCCTGGATCCTGATTGGTTGGTTGCTGCTGTCTTGCTCCCCTTGACTTTGCTGGGCTTGCCTCTGAGACTGCTGCTGGGCAGAAGTTGCCTGGCCGCTATGGTGATCCTTCAGTAGTCTATCCTTGTCATCTTTTGTCCCATCTTTGAGGACATCTTTCTTCTTGAACCTTCTCCTCCTCCTGAGGAAGCTGCCATTCTCGAACATGTTGTAGGAGTCGGGGTCCAATGTCCAGTAGCTGCCTTTGCCCGGCTTTTTGTCATCCCGGGGTACCTTGACAAAGCATTCATTGAGGGACAGGTTGTGCCTGATGCTGTTCTGCCAGCCCTGCTTGTTGTCCCTGTAGAATGGGAACCTTTCCATGATGAACTGGTAGATGCCATTCAGAGTAATCTTCTTGTCGGGGGCGTTCTGGATGGCCATAGTGATGAGAGCGATGTAACTGTAGGGGGGCTTCACCATGTCCTTAGGTTGAGGTTGGGGGGTGTAAGGCCCATAGGCTCTGGCCATACCGGCCTGGTACTGTTCATGGGCCGGGTGAGAGTACATACTCATAGGGGCAGGCATGCCAGTGTAACCCCCGCCAGCCGCCGCTGCAGCCGCTGCCGCCCTGTAGTAGCCCTGCTCCGCTCCTAGATATGGCACGACACCCAGGGAGTTGGGGCTGGACACTGAGTAACGAGCCTGCATGGTTGGCCCGGCACGCCAGCCTCCCTCACACGGATCGGGCGATAATCAGCCGAGCTGTCACGATTCGGTATCCACAAAATCCAGAATGGGGAATGAAGAAGGCGCTCCCTCCCTCACTCACTCCTGAGCCCAGGCCCACAGCGGGCACCTCATAGGGACACACCGAGGACACACACCGTGTAGTGTCCTCCGGAGAAGGGGGCAGATTATTCCAGCAAAGCTCAGCTGTGTCCCGGTGCCACAGACGTCCCAATAATCGCAGGAGCCTCACGAGCTTGTCCCGGTGCGCAGTGTCGGGTGGGGAGCCGCTCTCAGGCTTTCACAGGCTGGGGCAGCATTGGAAAAACTTCTGAACTTTTGAGCATCCGTCAGCAGTCAGGGACTTTTTTACAGAGCACTTCTAACCCCGCCCACTCCCGGAGAACAGGCCAATCAGATAGCAGATCTTGGCCTGTGAATGGAAAAAACACAGTTTCCAGCTTACACATACACCGGGGGCCAGGCAGCTCCAGCAGCAGCTTCACTGACCACCCAGCACCCCACTGCCCCCCACACACTGAGCCCACAGGCAGCCGCCTCTGTGCACATCACACCCAGGACAAGGGAAGGACGGCGCCCGGTCTATCCATCATTACAGGGCAGCAGCCTGTGCTACTACATGAGAGTATGCCGGGTACCTGGCTGTACCCTGATAATAAATGGTGATCATACATGTCACATTACTCGGCTAATGTCCGAGCGTCATACATGTATGTGGACATCATCTGACACACCCAATCCAGACATGACTGCGCTATTTGTTTCCTCGCCACATGTAGGTGACAAGGTTACTGAAATACGTAAAAACGAGTCAATCATCCTCATAAGAGAATCCAGCAGTCACTATAACACAATAAAAGCTGATATGACAAGAGACTGACGTGTGCTAAACATGACTGCACCCATCACAAGCCTTCACCACACTCAGTGTCAGTGGTGAGATGTACTAACACTTCTACATTCGCCATTTGTTCTTACTGCCGCATACGGCGATAGTATTCATATGGAGAGGTCCATGGTGTAATGGCCATATGTCCAGTGACCGCCCACTGTGCCAGTCATCAGAAATTCATTACTACTTTCACCTCCTTCCACTCATTTCTGTGCTCCCAGAAAAGCCCATTCCACTAATAATAGTGAAGTGACAAAAGTCTCCGACACTTGCTAAACTGTTTTGTATATCATGGATTTCACACTGAAGAAAGGCTGCTTTGTACAGCACGCAGTGTCAGGGAACTTTTGGCCTCATTACGTCCATTCCGCTCTCTTCTCACCTGCCTGTTACTCACTGCAAATCAAAGGCAGCCAATTGTGTGTCACCTTCTGTGGGGTCACCCATGTGGGCTGGGAATGACAGGGTTAAGGTGAAGGGTCCACACACAACGTATTATACAAATGTTTGTTTGTCTTTAGACCTCTTCCCAACACAGAAAATCTGACACCTGTTAAGACAGTAGTGCTAAATACCCTGAAAGAGTTTGGAATTCCTCTGCTTGGGGGACTAGGTTATCCTCCATGCCCTGGCATCTCCAGGACTTGTGCCAATGTGACTTTCATACCAGCCACATACACCATTCGCGAGAATACCTATTTTATCCCTACTATTACACCATCTCGGGATTCCGAAGTCAACGTACAGCTCCACACAATACATACAATGCAACAACTGTGTCATTGTACCTGTCACTACATACTTATCAATTACATCAGTGCACAAAAAACCCGAAGAAGGTGTTCAAGTACGGAGAAAAAATACTATTACCTATCCCAAATACAAACCGACTACACCAAAGCTGTTCGTTCACAAGCACATGCCATAAAAATGAAATACTACGTGACAACAACATTGTCTATACATGTTCTGCTTTTACACAACATAAAATGCAGGCTTCTATTTGTAAGACATTTCTGTGCATTAGGTGATAGAGAAAGAGAGGTCCGAAGGCTAAGAAACCTTCATTACCTGTAATGTCTATTGTGACTTATTTTGGAATATGAAATGTATTCTTATTTTTTATATATATATATATACACACATAGATATAGACATAAAATAATAGATAGATAGATATGTAGATAGATAGATGTACCTAACTAGACATAGATACCGATACTGTATAGATACTGTAGATAGATAGCTAGATTTACATAACTTACAGATATATATATATATATATATATAGATATATATATATCTATATCTATATATATATCTATATCTATATATATATATATATATATATATATATATATATATATATATATATATATAGATAGATATATATATATATATATATAGATATATATATATATATATAATATTGCCTCATATAGGCTAGCAGTTGATCCAGGTGAAAGGGTGAAAGAAGAGTTCTGTAGGCAGATTTTCCTTCCCAGAGACCTGCAGATGAACTTTTATTTGCCAGCCTGAGGCTGTTTATACTGAGCTAGATATCCACTTTTCACTCTGCTACCCCCCTCTCTTAATAAACAGGCGGCTTACTCAGCCGCATTACCTCAGTCATAGCTCCTGGCCAGGCTGGGAACAAGCAAGGCTCAGGGCAGAGGGGAGGTAAGGGACCTCTGTGACTGCAAATCCACACATTTCAATATGTGCACACAAAAAAATAAAAATACTAAAAACAAGATTTCCTTAATTTTCACTTGACTCAAACACAGAACATTTCTCTTACATGTCATATTAAACGTTTGCATCTCAATTGATTCCCTTGGTGTGGTGTAACTAGTACTCCAAACTTTCTGTATTCATCGATGGCTTACACGGTACAATCTACTAAATACATAACAAATTAGAATTAGATTATGGCTATAATCATCTATAAATTTGTAAGTAATTATTAATAATATAATTTCTCGGTTTTATTTTCGTTGACAAATGTTTTGCGACCACACAAAATGTAAACTAGGAAACATGAAAGGAAATGGGAATTGTATGCAGAACAAGCTTTCCTTTCTATGGTATAAATACAACAGACTGGCTCCCTATAAACCCGACCTGGGATAGTTTCTGATCTCTCAGATATTTTGTTTTCCTGGAGGAAGGTGATTTGGGGTGAGAAGAAAGAAATCGCAGAGTGATATAATGGTAGCACTCATATGATGAGCTGGGTCCATCACCAGGACAATATGTATTCAGTAGGAATACCAGGAATATGTATGTATATTCTCTTACTATACCGTACCGGTAAATATGTGTGTACACTACCGCGATTTCATTTCCAGCTCAGATATCATCTGAATAAAAAAATATAAATCATGTTTTCATTAGCACGGCTATGCTTGGGCTGTGGGTGGCGAGGTGTCACCCTGAACAAGGGTGCAATGAACACAATTTACAATCTACTATCTTCTTGTGCAATCTGGTATTCTGATAGACGTAGCATGTTTCATTTTTTATTGCAGCTAAAGGTAGAAGAATTCTCCTGGAATTATAGATGGAGACAATTTTTTCATCTATGTTTATTCATTTCGTTACTTTTTTATTTGAATTTGAACACTTTGAATTATTGGACGTCACAGCTGAAACTTGTTCACTAGGATGGCTCCGATTGTGACGTCATCGTGCTTATATGAGGACCAAATCCCACACTTTAGGGTCCTCATACACCTTTAGATTTCTGTCAGATTTAATTTAGATCTCCTTTTATTTTACCCAAACCATGTAATATAAGGGACTTTCTAAACCATCAAGTCTACCTGTGTTCAATCGCAGAGGATCCTATACTACATAGTTGTTGGAAGATCTAAAGGATATCTGACAGAGATCTATGTATGGCCAGCTAAATAGTACCATTATATAGGTTATATGATTTGCAGGGAAGATCCGCAGGTTTTCTCGCTGGATGTGACATTTCTATAGCCTAGAAGCCGCATTGTAGCTACTAAATACATCCAAAAGGCTTCCTTTCTTGAGTGATGTACTGCAGACAGCTAATTATTCTAATGCGGTAAATCACTGTAATTACAGTTTAGTGGCTAAAGATTCCCACTTTGCCTCTGTGTGCGGAATTTGTTGTCCGGTGTGCTTATTGTCAGAGAAAGTCATCTTCTGGTAGTTATAACACAAAAATTGGCGACCAGTAGTGGGCACTAGAACACAGACACCATGCCATTTGAACCACACAGCTGATCGGTAATAATGGGCAGAGAAGTGATTATTGGGCACATATTGTATCGGCTGAACATGATGACGCCTGCTGCATTGCTTGTGCTCTGCTAAACCACCTGTCAGCGCGGCGCCAGAATCACGGGGCTGCAGCGCTCTCTGGCGGCCACAGGCGGAACTGCGCGCCTGTATAAAATATATTCAACTGAGAGTTCATCTAGTGATAACTGACAGGAATACATTTTCCATCATTAGTTACTCACTGTAAATCATGTTTTCCCCCTTTGCCTCTTAATCGAATTTTGCTAAAAGGGATTGTTACTGGGCAGCATGGTGGCACGGTTGGTTAGCAGTGTTAGCAGTCTGACCATGCAGTGCTAGTGTCCTAGGTTAAAATCCTGGTCTGGGTACTATCTGCAAGGAGTTTCAATGATCTCCCTGTGTCTGTATGGGTTAACTCTGGGTGCTCTGGTTTCCTCCCACACCCCAAGACATGCTGATTAATTGGCTTCCCCCAAAAGATTATCCTTTGTTAGTTACACATGACTTAAGGGGGTTGATACTTGTGCAATTGCTTGCAGTGTGGTGATGTCACCATGATGCATTTGATCAAGGGTCAATCGAATGGGAATTGATGTGCACCACTTTGCACATTGATTCCTGTTTAATGGAGTCCCTGATCCAGTGTTGTGAGCTATTTTCTTACCGAATGGCGTGGGGCTGTTTCTCGGTGCTGCTTCTCAGATCGACCAAAATGAACGGACATGTCTGTTTCCAGTTCAACCTTTTTTTTAAGAAAGGCATACACGGCTCGATTTTATAAAAGATTCGAGCACAATCGAGCAATGTGAACACGCATGTTGCTCAATTGTGCTCAAATCTATTATAAAATTGAGCTGTGTATGGGCACCTTTAGACTGTGACATATATGCATGGCTATGGTAGGGACATTAGATTGTGAGCCCCTCTGAGAGACACTTAGTGATACGACTATATATGCACTGTAGAGTGTTGTGTAATAGGCCGCCCCTATACAATAACAAAAGTGCCCCCTTGAAAAATCAGACTTGCCTCTAAATGAAAACTGGTGGGGTTTAGCCTTTAATAAATGTTGATACTTGTGTTATTTTCAGAAAAACTAGTAATAAACTGTCACGATAATTTATGACCACAAACATATCGATAATATCAACTAACCTCCCTAGCGCACTGCTGAGGTCCAGATTTCTGTACCAAAAGCGCACCATAGACTTGAATGGTAAATTTTTATTTATGTTGTAGGCCTGTAACTTCCCAAAATATGTCCGTACAAGGGTCTTATAGATATCATGACTATCATAATGTTTGAATTAAACAATTATGTAAAATAACAATTTATTTTATAATAAAATTTATGAGAAAACACAAAAATCAGGGCACAAAGCTATGCTGCTATGTACTAAATCTCGCCCAAATAAAGTCTCTGGGGCCCCAGATGTGCCCATTTGCAGTTAACCCTCTCTAACCTGGTGTGATGGATGGGGTAAAATCACACCAGGGAAGAGAGGTGACTTTATTTTGGTGATATTTAGTACATAGATGCACATTGAAATCAGTTTTCTACAAAGAAAACTGCTTTCGTGCAATTTACTTTCAAATCTCCCGCCGCCTCCCCAATGTGACGTCATCACATCACTCGGAGGGGGGGGGGAAGAGATGGAGGACCCAGCTGCCAGCATGTCGCACCGGGACAGCGCAAAACAGTTAGCGCTGCCGGAGCCCCGATGCGCTGCCGGAGCCCCGATGTTCACTGAACGGCACCATCTCGTCCAGTGCGATAGTGGGAGTAGCAGCGCTGGACGAGATGGTGCCGTCCTGAACTCTAGAGCGGTTAAAAAAGGGAAATTTACATTGAGTATTATGACAAACAGTTAAGCAAAACACTTAACAGGAGTGATTAAAACCACTATTTACAAATAAACGATAGCTATTCTATGCTGGATGCAAGGAATTGTCATCTGAGACATACTATTAAAATGGTCCTGAAAAGGCAATTTATTGGGTTAAAAAGAAATAGTTGTGATCCTCTGGACTAAAGGTTGGCTGAAGAAAAATTGGAAAAAGATTTTTTATCAAACACTGCTATCCCAGACAGATTATAATCTATATATTATCATCTTTCATTATCATCTATAAGATTACTATCTATACTTATAGATGACTCAATTGAGCATGTTAAGTTGAGAGATAGAATTTATTAAAATATAAACAGTGTAGGGGAGAATAAGGTAGTGTGTGTTACATAGTTCAATACTAAATATAATATGATATGGACTATTATTAGGAAATATCTTCCAATATTGTCCAAGGACCAGGATCTGAGGACTGTTATAGAAGAAGAAAAGCACCCACCCATGGTTCTTTTATCTCACCCAGTTTGTATTTAAGACCAAAAGTAATACTTGGCAGATGTTTGTGTTGTAACTATCTGGGTGCTCCACATAAATGTGTTGCATATAATACTGGTAAAGAATACATGATCAAACAATTACAGAATTGTCAAATTAAATATGTAGTGCACTGTGAAGAATACAGAATCCAATATGTTGGTATGTTGAAAACCTCCTGAAGAAGCCAGAAATGGCGAAACATGTTGAGGATAACCAAATGTTTCTTTGATCATGCTGTAACTAAATGTAATTAATGTATGCAATGACCATACTTTATGCGAATGTACTTCCCATACTGTCTTTATGTACACAATAAATCTACTTTTATTTTACGTTTTGAAGTCTGATACGGCCTTAAAAGTCCCTAATCCCCTAGCCATTTGTAAGTGGTGGGGGAAACATTTTCTGTTCTCTTTTTTACCTATACTTAGTTGGGATGTGGCCAATCAGCCCCTACCGGGTCCCGTGTATCCCTTTTATCCTCTATTCCTATGTTGGTAGTAGTGTTGAGCTTGAATTTTCGAATTGTGAATATCGGCTATTTGCACATTTTGCGAATATGTCAAATATTTGTGATATTATGCATTGGGAAGCTTATGGCCATGCATTGCGATTTTATATTCACAATGTGAAAATTTAATCCACATGTGACCATTCATTTTGATGTTTTGCGAATTTTCGCAATTTCTTACCTTACTCTTGAATTGCGAATATTCGTGAATATCGAATTGAATATTAGTAGAGTTATTCGCGAAATATCTTGAATTCGAAAATTGCCTATGCTGCTCATCACTAGGACTATTAGAAGGGTAGCAGAACATTTGAGGCATTTATACAATATTAGAACCAAATGAGATACCCCAGTTACCAAATATTTCAACATTGAACACAGTGGATCAGTAGATAATCTTAAAATACAAGTAATGGAACATGTTAAGATTGGACCAAGAAAAGGAGACAGATAAGCTAGCTTGACAAGAGGTCTTTTGGATATACCATCCAGACAAGGATTCCTACTGGGTCAAATCACAAATGGGAGCTCACTCACTCAATCCACTCACTCACTCACTCACTCACTCACTCACTCACTCACTCACTCACTTACTCAGTATTGGGATATATATATATATATATATATATGTTTTACATATAATCTAATAATTTAGTCCACTTACATCAGTGTTTGCGTTTAGAGTATGAATTAATGTGCAACAGTTCTTATATTCACGTATCTACTTATTTATTAATCAGGTTTATGACAGAATATTTGGATTTATTCGAGATTTTGAGCAAAAATTTATTAGTGTGGTTTCCTATATGGGTTATCAATCAATCAGTCAGATACACGCTTGGCATCACAACTTAAACTTGAATATCTTGAGTCTTAAATGTTTGTTTTATTTATTTGTATACAAATATAGGATGTTAAGTTTAAGGGCCATTTCACATGATATACGTTTTTTAGGGCATGTGTTCACACATATATATGAAAATGCATGCATTTTGCATATTACATCTGCGTCTTGAACATAGCAATTAAAATTTTTGCAGCAGAGCGTTATAAAAAATGCATGCGGAAATGCTGGATTTTTAAAAATGCAGAGCATGCAGTGTGAATGGTAACATAGTTTTTTTTTTTACAAGAAAACGCAGTACTGTAAAAATTATTGTGTTAAAAAAAACCCACAAGGCATATAGTGCAAATGGGCCCTTAAATATTGCCCCCAAGCTGTTACGCTAACAATAGAGAGCAGTCTGCTGTTTAGCTTAGCTCTAGATGCGGGTCTAAAGAGTTAATGTTTTAATTGGGTTTGAATATTGATTTGCTATATATGTGGACTTAAGAGGTGCTGCCTCACCTTCTCTACGAAAAATTGTGAAATGCGTTAGGGAGAAGGAGACCCCCAGGAGTCGGTGTTGTATTGTGTGAAGAAAGGTTTTCAATTAAAGAGTTTGGATTTTCACCGGGAGTGCAGAGTATCTCTCTCTCTCTCTCTCTCTCCTTATCAGTAGTGGACCCTGTTTAATACTCTAGAGGACCTAAGGATTTCCTCTAAATACATCTTTAATGAGACTCGTACATAAACTGGATTGGTGGCATCAGTCTGTGGTGGAGAAATGTCAGCTGAGGGTTTGGACAAGACCTATAAACTTTTGGTCAATTCCTCTAATTGTACCTATGGCAATGAGCCTTGAACAAAAAGCATTAGGCTGTTTGATTTATTTTCCATAGCAGATGCCAACTGTGGTTATTCTAATTCATAAAATCTGCTAGCTGATCATTAAAGGAAATAGTGGACATATCAGAAAAACTTGTCCAGTTGCATGTGATCTTCTCATGAGCTGGTGCCTGAGGGTTTTTGAAGGATTACTGTTCCATTAGTACATAACTATACAAATGGTTCACCTTTGTATTTATCTATAAGTTGTCCAGACCAAATACATGAAGGCAGAGATATTTATTTCTTCAAACTTTATTGGCTTTGTCTAGATTTTAAAAGTATGAAATCTGCAGAAAAACTAAAACATGCTTAAAGCCCATTTACAAGATCTGAGTTATACACATAGATTTAGTAAAGTCAAAAGCGAATCAATTGTCCGAAAACAGTAATACTGAAAATGAAGTGTGTTTGAAAGAACAGATGAGGCAATTGAGCCACAGGTGCCACTGACAACACTACAGACAGAATATATGAATGTAAAGTACAAATCCAGGAGCGCTCAGCAAATTCCGCTGCATGAAATATTGACCTTTTGTGTGTGTGTGTAACAAGTGTAACAGAACCATGGAATGATCATCAGGGCTGACAAGCAGATGGTTATGTTACGCTGATGCTTTTAAAAACTTATTGAATTAGAAAGATTTATTTAGTGTTTCTCTGCAGGAGAATCAATGGTCTAAATAGCAAAAACAGTGAGTACACTCATTCTACATTTAATAGAGATGTAACAAAATTAGTGAAAAAAAATGTTTCTCAAAAATGTCATTTCTCATCTTCTACTACTACTCACCCCCACTTAACCCAAAGCCAAAGAAAATGCTCATGTAAACATTGAACAACAGTAATTCCTCCCCAACAGTAAATACTCTGTTTTTTATTGAATTTCCGTTCAAACTACATTATATTTGTAATGCCTTACGGTGGCAGCAAGAGATAAAGTTATGTGTGTTATGGGAAGAAGGGTCAGAGTTTCCTCATACAGTAGTCAATGTATTACTTAATTGTACTAAAAAGCTGCATAAAGAACATGATACCTTCCTGATGACTGGTACTGTAATCATTGTTCTGGTACTTTGATTTGTGATCTACGAAATGTATCAGTTACATCTATGTAAAAGACCAATGATTGCATCTTCGGATGAAATCCTGTGACCTTAATGATGTTATACTGTCCCTTCTTTACCACAGCTTGGTCCTCCCAAGTCTGAGGAATATTAATGAAGGAACAGAGATTGTAGTGTTTGTTTGTACTATTTACTTTCAGAAGTAAAAACATGAAGTAGAGTCAACAGATTATGTTTTCTCTTGACTGAGGTAATCCTAAATATTGTGATATTATTTCTTGATGTTTAAGCCTGTATAGAAATCTTCACTGCCTAGCCAAGCTCTCTAATATTTGTTAGATTTACAGGAGTGCAGAAATCACTGACTGGCTACCAATGCAGACCAATTCAGCTTTTGCAAGGCTTGTAAGAAGCTCATATGCACAATGGTACCTATATTCAATATCATTTGATTTAAGGTTCAACTTAAACCAGGCAAAAGGTGAAAAACCCTAGCATAGAGACTATACCACACTTAAATCAGCACTAGAAAACAGAAGCGTTACTAAACTCTTTACCATAGGCATCTTTTCTATTAGACTGTTCCCCCAGCACAGCAGCCAAAAATAATGACATCATACTGCTCGAAAAAGGTCACTATCCCTACATTATAAATGAATACAACCCGTCAGACAGATTAGAACAGGAATATGACTGGGGAGCCAAAGCTAACCCCACCACAAGAGTATATTTTTGTTTTCCTGGAGATTGAATGTTTTTAAAAATCCGACTTACCACCAGACATTCATATATGCATGAATGGCACTAGAGAGGCTGATATTAGGGAGGATGGCATAAAAAAACACTTCCCTGTAATGAATCATTTAAGAAGGTCACAGCCCCTCCCCTCTCCCAGGCTCTTATAACGCACCCTGGACTGCAAACTCTAAGCACAGTGATAGTCGGGTAATTCCCTAATCTTGGCTCTGCATTGCAATGTACACAGACAATCGTCCCATAAAAAATCTGTATAAATACCCCCAGTGGCCACTTGCAATATTACACCCTGAGTTAACCCCCAGAAGCCTTTTTTTATTATGTCATATTTATATAGCGCAAACATCTTCAGAGCGGCTTTATAGAGTATGTATAATCATTTTACTAACTGTCTTTCAAGGAAGCTCACAATCTAATGTCCCTGCCTTTGTCATGTATATGTAACAAGTATATCTAATATAGGACTTTTTTGGAGTGTGGGAGGAAACCCATGCAGACATGGGGGGAACATGCAAACCCCTTGAATATAGTACCCAGACAGAGATTCAAACCCAGGACACTAGTGCTGCATGGCCAGAGTACTAACCCCCTGAGCCAATAAAGATGGAATCTCCCATATGATTTTAGGTTACAGCAGGGAATTACATTTTTTTAGGATTGTGGAATCAAATTTTACTTTTACATAAATATATTTTTTTATATTTTGAGTATACACCCACTTAAACAATTGTTTATTAAATTACAAGTTTTTAATTTTCCCATTTACATGCAAATCAGGTTTAACTATATGTGATGTCTTAATCTACATTCCCTTGCAATCATGTCCTTTTACTAAAACCAATGCATTTTCTTGTAGGTTGTGTATGAATATTTCCAATGTTTTGCATTCTCTTAGATTTACTCAAACATTTACTAAAAATGAAGTTTTATCTTCTTCACCTCTAGATCTGGATTCGACCCCATTTCATCATCAAATTGTCACTGAAGGGATCCATGAAACTCAAGTTCGAAAGAGTGACAATATGGAGAATGACATAAATCCCTGCACTGCTCCAAAATATTCATATGCACTTTTTTCTGGGGTGCTATTATTTCCCTTGTCTAGACTTTAGCAATTGTGGGATTCCCCCCATGCCATGTGTCCTACTGATCAAATTTATTAACAGGTCCACATTAAATGTATATTACATTTTATTGAAGTTTGATAGGAGATCCAATATTTCACTAAATCTAGTATTTGATGCAAATGACAATATATATATATATATATATATATATATATAT
>CM070036.1:69198166-69209466 GCA_036250615.1 Ptychadena robeensis | reverse complement strand
GTGATTGATTGGTGGTCGATTGCACGGGAATCTACCCGTGTGTGGCTAGCTTAAGGCTCCACAATGGAAAGAGGCAACCACATACGGAAAGCATGTGTTTTTCAGTCCGGATCAACAGGTTTTCAACACAGGTTTTTTTTAATAGTTTATTGACAGTCTATTGACCATTGATTTCTATGGACGTGGCCATAGAAACACAGTAAACCGCATATTTTTTCCATGGTTGCACTGTGCCGTGGGCTAGCCACATTGGAGGTTATGGGAGCAATTCTGGCGCAAATAAAAAACCACACCGCATCCCCTTCCAAACCGCCCAAGTGGAGCCTTACCCTTAGAGAATGCTTACTGCTAGTGCTAATATAGCAAAAATCTCCCTTTTGCCAGTGATGTTTTTTTACATATTTGGACCATAAGACCATAAATTTACTTTAATGGGAAAATGCGTCTTATAGTCCAAAATACAATATAGAGTACAGAACCCCCTTAACCCCCCAGTTCGTCCAACTCTAACCTGTTAGAACTGCACTGAATGAGCTAGGTTCATCAGGGGGAGATCGGAGCCCCAGGAATGGGAACTCACCGATCCGCATGGCTCTGATCTTATGAAGAGGCTGGTGCAGGAGAATGGATCCCTCCTCCACCCCCACCCCCTCATATTAAATAGAGTTTTCTGCATTGAAAACACTATTCAATATGATTCCCTAAGACTCCTGTATGGACATACTTTGGGAAGTTACAGGCCTACAATGTAAAAAACTTTTTTCCATTAAAGTCTATGGTGTGCTTTTGGTACAGAAATCTGTTATCTTTAATATTTAACATATATAGAGTAGTTTTTGCATCTTCTCTAAGCATTCCAAGGTCTGACCTTGGTGAATTTTCTGGGAAACCCACTCCTGCAAATGTTGGCAAATACAGCTTGCAGGCGATTGTAGGAAAGGCCCCTGTTATCCATATCATGCAGACACCTGCATGATATAAACCACCAAGCGACAGGGGGGACACCTCATGGAGCTTTTTGGGCATCTGGGGCACCGGAAATGCTGCATTTTCCAGACGCCCATGAGAAGGCTACCATAATGCTCTTCAGATGCTTTTGCTGTAAAATGCAGCTATTTAGTTAAATTTTACGGTTCACACTGGCTTTTTGCAGATGTTTTTACAACCCAGGGTGTTAGATGATCTGCTCATGACATCTGTACTACATGCTTTTATTTATTTTGTTTAGGTTTTTATAATTTTAAAAAAATGGTTTTGAGTCCAAAATAATAACTAGACCACCTTTTGCCATAAACTTAGTCTGTTTTGTCTGGAAAGGCCAAGGAGCATGCCCTCTCTTTAAAAGCATATCAGACCCCCTGTCTAGCATAGCCTGGCAAAGCCTCAAAAAAGGGTAGCCACTAACACAAGGAGTTCCGCATTAAGGGTGGCTTTTTTGGCCCGTAATTACATAAGGACTGTGGTATTGCCATTTTTGTTCACATTCAAATGTGCAAAATGCCCTTAAATGCCGTAGTCACCCTATGGTGAGTGAACGCATTAATAGATAGTTTATCAGGCTTGGAAAGCCAAGTAGTTTATGCAAAACAATTCATACAAGCTAGATAAAAGTCATGGCAGTTAAAAGCTTAGATGCTTAGAAGCTTGATAAATGCCAGTAAATGGAGAGAGAAACTTTTAGGAGTGGTCTGGCAGGGCTGCCTAGGTTATATCATGAAAGGCATCTGCAGAGCTTTCCATTCAAGTCAATGAGGTCAATTCATGGCCAAACTACTATCCAAATGCAACAAACAGTGTTCAAAAAGAACCTTTATAAGGTCCTATGACATCTTAAAAATTTTTTCTAGGTGATTGAATGTGCAGAAGAAGCTGGAATACAACCATGTGAATACAGCCTTAGGGCTGCTGCTTTTTGAATGTGACAGTGTCCACTCTGCGTATGCTGAGCTGTGCGCCTGCGGTGCTGTTTTGAAGCTGCGGGCTGTCGTGTCTTCATAGCAGTATCGCATGGTGCCACCAGAGACACCTTCACTGAAGATCAATGTTCTCCAATGTTTATTTCCTCTTCTGAAACAATAGGGTGTGCTCCCAACGTATCGGTGGGAGTGCGCCCTATTGCACACAAGCCACGGGGAATCCGCCCGGCAAGCGTACTGCCCGCACATCTTGATTTCTTGGAAATTCTTGGTTGACACATGGCCTAATGCTGACAGTTAGCAGCCCTTCAAAATCACAACTGCACCCAGGTGTGCAGAGATTGCATACATTGAGCTGGTTGTCAATCACTAACAACTGTCCCCATGTTATCTCTGCGTGTGACCACATAGTTACTTGGTAACTTTTTTCCTATTTTTCCATATTGCGTTCCACTACAGTTGACTATTGTCCTTTTGTCGTTCTTTTTAGCATAATTTGTTTTTATTAAAGATTTTTCACAATACAAACAAAAATGCAGTCAAGTGTTGTTGATAATACAGCTGAATACTGTCCATTAGAGAAATATACAATAAAATAATCAATAACACCTTCAGAAAAAACAGAAAAAAGGAGAGGAAAGCAAGAAGGGTTAACTCCTTCAACAAAAACAATAACAGTATGGTGTCGTCACTCATCCACTTATCCCATGTGAGACTGTAGCACAAAAATCTCAAAAGGATATGGGCACATCCAGGCACCCGGAGATTCATGGCTGCGGAACCCCCAACCCCGCCTCACCCCTCCTGTTTAGAGCATATTCCACCCAGATGAGGAAGCAAAGTAGATCCAAGTTGCCCACATGGCACCTCCCACCATCCCCAGTAAAGAGGTATCAGGGCTTTAGCAGCGTTCAATAAATGAGGAAGCACCATTTTTTTGTACCGAGTGATGAGTATGGTAGTGTGGTGTAATAGACAATATGCCGACTCCCCTTGCTGGTCACAGAGAGGATTTCAGTCCAAAAGGGCTTAATCAACGGGCACTCCCACCATATATGTGAGAAGGTGCCCAAGCCCCCACAGCCCCTCCAACAAAGCGGGGAGGCATCGGTAGCAAATCTGGCCACCTTCACTGGTGTCCGATACGACCTGCTAAAAAGCTTGTACCCCATCTCCAGAGTTTTAGTACTAAGGGAAGAGACATGTTGTAGTGAGGATAACTTGAGTTTCTGTTCATCTGGGAACGTTACACCAAGCTCGGACTCTCACTCAGCAACAAAATAGGGCTAACGTGGAGAGGCATCAGATTGTAACAGTCGGTATGTGAGAGAAATAAGATGCAGGGGAGCATCTACAGTACTACACAGTGTCTCCCAAGGAGTACAAGAGTCATAGCCCCTAACTGGCCCCACCTCCTGGCGTAATCTGTCATCTGTGAATAGCGCCTGGAGTCCAGTGGATGAGATCCAAACCTTCCCGGAAGGTCTCCAAGGGTGGAATAGAGGACCCCACTAGAATCCTGAAGTATCTTGTGTCCCTGTCGGCAGACCAAGTGCGAAAGAAACCTGGACATTCACCTGGGGGAAAACCAGGGGAAGCCACTGAGGGGGAGTAAAGGTGAGGGGAAAGGAGCCAGCCCACCCGATCCATTCACTGAGTCCCACAGGCGGAGTGTGTGTGTGGTCAATGGGGATACCCAAACAGAAAGGCCTCTGTGGGTATGTTGTAACCAGGGGGCATGAGCCAAGTTTCTGCCGATTAATAATTTTTCCATGGACACCCGCAGTTTAGAGTCCGCGTGGTAATTCCAGTGCAGAATTCTGCTAAGGGCGACTGCTCTATAATAAGTAATTATATGTGGCAGGCTCAGGCCTCTACTAGCCTTAGGCCTCTACAATATACGGTACGCTATCCTAGGCGACTTACCTTGCCAGATAAAGTGCGTAAAGGTCCGCCGGACACACGAAAAGAACGTGCCAGGCAGCTTAATTGGTACCATTTTGAGTAGGAATAGGATCTTGGGAAGAACGCTCATCTTAAGCAGATTGACCCTCCCCAGCCGCTAGGTTAGACCAAGCCTTTAGGTCAGCCGTTACCTGAGATAGGAATGGTGGATAATTGACCTCATACAAGCGATCTAGACTGCAGGGTAAATGGATCCCCAAGTATCTGATGGCGACGTCTTTCCACACGAAGGGGAAGGATGACCGTATACTGTCCCGGAGGCCAGAGGGTACCGCAATCAGCAAAATGACCGACTTATGGTAATTAATCTTAAATCCTGACAGGGAGCTTAACCGTCCCATCTCCTTCATCAAAGGCTTTTTCAGCGTCAGTAGATAGAAATAGGGAGGGGGGAGAGGATGAGTCTGTCTGAAGTTTGTGCAGGAGGAGAAGTGCCCTGATAGAATTGTCTTTCGCCTCTCTGCCCATGATAAAGCCTGTCTGGTCTAAATGGACCAGGGAGGGTATATGTGACCTATTGTGATCTATGTAATCTATTAGCTAAAATCTTAGAATAGATCTTCAGATCCAGATTAAGGAGAGAAATTGGCCGATATTTCTGCACTGCCACAGGATCCTTGCAGTCTTTATGGAGAATAGAAATATGGGCCAACAATGCCTCCCGCGGGAAACAGGTCCCATCCGCAACAGAGTTGAAATAGGCACAGAGGGGTCCCACCAAATGATCCAGATATTTAAGAAAATACTACTTGGAGAAGCCGTCCCGGGCTCTTGCCATTGGGAAGCCCCTTGATCACTGACTCCACCTCTAGAGGGGAGATAGGCCGCTCCAGAAACTCCAGGACGCCGGGATCCAAAGATGGTAACTGAACCTCCTCCAGATAGGTGCGGATGGCCTGCATGTGGGTAGATACCTCCCGTGGAGTCCGAGATGTATTCAGGTTGTACAGGGAAGCATAATAGTCTCGGAAAGCAGAGGCAATCTGATCAGAGCGGACTACACAGGAGGTAGGAGAGGCTTTCACCTGGTGGACATGCATCTGAGCTTTCCACTTAGACACTGTGCGTGCCAGTAGGCGACCACAATTTTTACCAAATTCGTAAAATGTATGGGACATGTAGGCCAGACGTCTCCGCTCCCTAAGGTCCAGCTTCGCAGCCAACTAATCCCTCAGGTCCTTAAGTCTCCGAGCATCGTCTGAATGTGATAAACGCTTGTGCCTATCTTCCAAAGTTGCTATATCTGCCAGTAAGTCATTGAGTTCTGAATCATGGGCCCTGCGAAGCCTGGCACCCTGTGAAATTAGTTCCCCCCGAATAACAGCCTTGTGGCCCTCCCATACGCTGGCCTGAGAGATCTCCCCCAGGGCGTTGATGGCAAAATAGTCCATAATTACCACCTGGAGAGCCATGTCCGCCTCCAAGTCTTCTAGCACGTTTTCATCAAGTCTCCAGTGCCACTCACGTCTGGGGTAGTCGGGGAGGTGGAGGTCAACAGTCAAGGGAGAATGATCTGACAGCGTGCACGATGCCATGCTCGCCTTACACAGCAAGGGGAGGTAGTGCTGGTCCAAGTATATCCTGTCAATGCGAGTGTAACACTGGTGCACGAAGGAAAAATAGCTGTAGTCCCGCATAGAGCCATGAAGTAAGTGCCAGCAATCCGCCATATGCAGGTTGCGCAAAGATAACCTAAACCTTTTTAACATTGGAAAAGACACTGAGCTTTTGCCAGTAGAAGTATCAACTGACGCATTAGGACCTAAATTGAAATCGCCTCCCGATAACAAACATTCTGTAAACTCGTAGAGCCTAGATAGCATTCTGTCCAGGAACGCATACAGGTTAGGGGCATACAGTGAGACAAACGTAAACACCTTACCCTGTAGAGACCCTTTCACAAAAACCGCCCTGCCTTCAGGGTCCGAGTACACATCAGAGCATATGAAGGGGCAGGATTTTGAAAGGGCTATAGATACACCTTTGGACTTACTAAGAGGAGAGCGGCTATGAAACCATTGAGGGAAAAGGTGAGTCGGTAATTTAGGGAGGAAATCAGATTTGAAGTGGGTTTCCTGCAAAAACACAACTGTTGGTCCCAAGCGTTTAAGCTCCCACCACAATTTACTCCTTTTATGGGGTGAGTTCAAACCACGTACATTATATGAGACGACCCAGAGAGCCATTGTACACAAGGAAACACCAAATGATCACCTCAGGGGACGAGTGCGACACCAAATATAAAAGAATCATAGAAAAAAGAAAAGAATAGAACAAGAAAAAAGTACAAAAACGGTCATAACAGAAAAAAGCATATATACAACTATATTCCAGTGAGGATGCTCCCCACAGGAATGCGTGCGGCTGGCCTGGGGTCTCCATGTGGGTCTTTAGGAAGCTGTCCAAGCCCCCCTGGCGGGTCCACTGGGTGCGCTGGGGTGTCTTAAGGTCCCCCTTCTTCCCCATGAGAAGGGGTAGCGGAGGAGGTTGCTGTGAAGTGCCGCTGTGCCAGGTGCAGTGCAGGAGCTCCGGGTCTCTGGTCCCTCACACGGCCATAGCCAGGCCACACCCCCTCTGTCGTTCTTTTTAACTTATTGTGGTTGAAGGTGCTGTCCTAAAACTGTCACTTGTTAAAAAAAAATTGTGAATATCGCCACTTCAAGAATTAGCAAAGATCTTGAATACAGTGGCTTGCAACCTTTCCACATTTTGCCACATTACAGCCACAAACATTAATAAATTTTATTGGAATTCCACGTGAAAGACCAATACAAAGTGGTGTACACTTGAGAAGTGGAACGAAAATCATTCATAATTCCAAACATGTTTTACATATAAATAACTAAGTAATTTTTCAGCCCCCTGAGTCAATACTATGTAAAACCACCTTTTGCTGCAATTCCAGCTGCCAGTCTTTTAGTCCATCTTCCCATGAACTCTGACCAGCTTCCCTGTCCCTGCTGAAGAGAAGCACCCCCAGAGCATGATGCTGCCACCACCATATGTGACAGTGGGGATGGTGTGTTCAGAGTGATGTGCAGTGTTAGTTTTCTGCCACACATAGTGTTTTGCATTTTGGCCAAAAAGTTCCATTTTGGTCTCATCTCTCCAGAGCACCTTCTTTCACATGTTTGCTGTGTCCCCCACATGGCTTGTGGCAAACTGCAAATGGGACTTCTTATACTTTTCTGTTAGCAATGGCTTTCTTCTTGCCACTCTTCCATAAAGCCCTACTTTGTGCAGTGCACGACTAATAGCCACCATGGGCCTCTTGACTGCATTTCTGATCAGCGATCTCCTTGTTTGACCTTAGAGTTTAGGTGGACGGCCTTGTCTTGGTAGATTTACAGTTGTGCCATCCTCCTTCCCTTTCTGAATGATCGCTTGAACAGTGCTCCATGGGATGTTCAAGGCTTTGGAAATCTTTTTGTAGCCTAAGCCTGCTTTACATTTCTCAATAACTTTATCCCTGACCTGTCTGGTGTGTTCTTTGGACTTCATGGTGTTGTTGCTCCCAATATTCTCTTAGACAACCTCTGAGGTCGTCACAGAACAGCTGTATTTGTACTGACATTACACAGGTGCGCCATATTTTGTCATTAGCACTCATCAGGCAATGTCAATGGGCAACTGACTGCACTCAGACCAAAGGGGGCTGAATAGTTACGCACACCCCACTTGCAGTTATTTATTTGTAAAAAATTTTTGAAATCATGTATGATTTTCGTTCCACTTCTCACGTGTACACCAATTTGTATTGTTTTTTTTATGTGGAATTCCAATAAAATTGATTCAGGATTGTGGCTGTAATGTGACAAAATGTGGAAAAGTTCAATGCAGCTGCAAAGTCGAATACTTTTGCAAGCCACTATATAATATGGCCCAGGATCATAATCGGGAGAACCCTAAAAGGGTAGAGAAGCTTCCAGAACTCCAGAGTCCCCCGTGTAGTCTGCAAAAGAAAGGAATAATTGGCATCATAGAGTGAGGTGTAGGTAGGCGTAAGAAGTATTCCAAGATAGGGGAGGGATTTAGGCTCATTTAAGTGAAGGAACATTTGGCCGCTAAGGACTGTACTGTAGACTGGGACAGCGAAATATTGAGCGCCTTAGATTTAAGAGTCCAGAACAACACCCAAATTGTCCCAGGAGCATAAACAATTTGGGAAGGGATACATGGTGATTAGAGAGGGTAAGCATGACATCTTCTGCGAAAAGATCTAACTTGTGATCATATATGAGGATTCTCAATGACAACATCAGGCAGTCTGCAGAGAAACTTGGCCTTGGGCACCAGTGGACATTTCAGCATGACAATGACCTAAAACACACGGAAAAAGAAGGGTATGAGGGTATTTTGGACATGACACTTTTTGCTCAAATGTAAATAAAAGCTGAGAATTTTTTTTTTACCACATAAATGCCTCTTGTACATCGTCTAATTATCTTTTGGGAGACATTTATGTCATTTCCCGTCAAAAATAACTTTCTGGTTGAATAAAAGTAACTTTAAGTAAAAATTTGCCAGGGGTATGAAAAATTATGGGCTTGACTGTAAGAAGCATCACAACCAGATTTCAAAAGCAGAAGCCATTTTGGCCACATGGTCTGACACAACACTACAAACAGTAACAAATCAGGTGTATGGCATTGACATAACAATACCTGTTTCAGTAAGATGCTTTTGGAAAATGCCTTTTTTTCTGGCTGTTGTCACAAGACTGTTTCATGGGAGTAATGTATGTGTGTGGTGAATGAAAATGCTTGTTTGCGGGAGATACTTGCCACATTTCTGGCTGTTGTCACAGCACTGTGTAACAAAACTTGTGTGTGTGGCCTTCACATGACAATGCTTGTTTGAGGGAGATACTTTAGCAAAATTCCACATGCAAAATGCCAAATTTCTGGCTGTTGTCATGTTTACGCCAATAAATGATTTCTGTTACGCAGTGCGTTGACAATACCTGTTTGAGTAAAATACTTTTGCAAAATAATTTTTTTTCTGGCATTTTGTAACGTTATACATTCATATGTATGACATTGACAATACTTTTTTAAAGACACTTTTGTAAAATGCAATTTTTCTTACTCTTCGAAAAAAATGTCTCAGAGACCTCTTTACACATTTCTCTACATCTCCCACTTTTGAAACCATGTTTAGGGGCTTTGCAATCAGCTCACAAATTTAGCTAGCAGCATAGGCATTTACATGCAAATTTTTCAAATAATTGTTGCATTCTAAATTTTTCAACATAATTTTCAAATGCGAATGTTTCAAATAATATTTGCTATGACGATATTCGCAATCAACACTAAGTAATGTTTAATTTAAAATTTAGATTTCAGTCAGAATTTCGGGTAAATTTTTGTCTTTTTCATGAAATTAAGAAGCCTGGGGAAAGGACAAGCAAGATGTCGACTTGTGCACCATGTCGGGGAACTAGCTGCAAAAAGTAAGTATGTAATGTGTGTGTGTGTGTGTGTCTGTCTCTTTGTCTGTTTGTCATGTGAATGATGCATGTCTCTGCATAACTGGTGTGTGTGTGTGTGTGAATGTGTGTGTGTGTATGATGTATCTGTCTGCATGGTTCCTGTGGGTGTTTGATTTATAAGTGTATGTGTGTCATACTTTTGTATCTTTATGTGTATGTGATTCTGGTTAAATTCCTATGTTGGCCCTTTGTGATAAATATGTGGGTTTTGAGTTTCACTTTGGGCATCTCCAAAAGGTTCACCATCACTGCTATAGGGGAATCATTACCCAGCTCTAATTTATGAAAAAGCTTTTTCAAGTTTAGTTGTAAAATGTGCACACATTTATCTTTAACACTGGAGCATGGTTGTGTGGAAGAGACCCCCTTACTTAATGTTAATGTTGTTGTAGTGCCCACACTTCAATCTTTTACTGAACTTGTAAGTGTAAATTTCCTTGTTTGTGTTTTAATATACCCTGATTAATGTACTGGGAATTACTTGTTTTTTTCCCCAAAAGGCAGGAAAACTTTTTATTAAATCAAAAGCAAACAATGTATATCTCAGAAAAATTTGAACATTACATCGTGAAAGGATAGTAAAACATCGTATGTCTGAAGTTACAGTATAAACATCATATCATAAGCACAATCAAAGGGATACGAATTGTAACTTGTGGTGATGGAAATGGATGGTGGGTTTGGTAAAACAAACCCCAATGGTTAATAAAGAATGTGGTTGAAAAAATACGAAAGAATGTCAATGTAGGAACTCTGTATATCAATGCTAAATTAAGAATAAAGAATAATCCTTGGTAGGTTTGCATGCAAGTCAAACCTGAATATAATTCTCCCTGAATTTGTCCCATGTCGACCATGTATGCACATAACGGGTCATGGTATCGTGTAAAATATGAATCAGTTTTTCCATTTCGTTTATTTTGTCTATACGGTGGAACCAATCGTCAATAGATGGTACCCCATTCGTCTTCCATAAAGCGGGGATCAGCAGCTTGGCCACGTTCAACATGTGGAATGCTAGAGAGCGTTTGTAGACATGAAAGCGAAGTGTGTTGTGGTGTAAGAGCATACATTCTGGGCTAAATCCCAATGTCATACCAGTGATCTCTGCAATCTTAGAGTGGACCTGTTTCCAGAATGATTTAATTAATGGACATTCGCACCAGATATGTAAGAATGAGCCCGCCTCACTCGAGCATCTCCAACATTTATCACTGAGGCCTGGGAACATTTTACTGAGTGCTAACGGGGTTCTATACCACCTTGAGCGTATTTTATAATTATTTTCTTGGGTTAGAACATTGATTGAGCCTTTAGTGGTAAGGAGATTATTCTTTTCCCACTCTTTCCCAGAAAAGTGAGTGTCTAGGTCGGACTCCCACTTCACTCGGTGAGAATGAGTGTCCGGGAAACAAATCTCAATGAGGTGTGTGTACAAGATAGAAATAGAGTGCCTGATAGGTTGTCTCGTATTCCACAGCTGTTCAAAAAATGTTTTGTCCCGGTACACCAGGGTTCTGTGTTTGGGCATGTTCAGGTAGTGTCTGGTCTGAAAGTACAGCCACTGGGGGATTTGTAATCCGTCCTCCATCAGCTGAGTTCTGTCTTTAAAGGAGGTGCCACAAAAGAAGTGAGCTGCTCTTATGTCAGGGTGTGCGTCAGATAGCTGTAAGGAGAGGAAGTGTTCACCCGGAGGGAAGTCCTTGTTGAAAGCGAGTGGCGTGTGCAGATTCGGTTACGTGGTTATTTTGTGAAAGTTAGGCGTGGAATGAAACGCCAGAAGTGTGGCTAGGACTGTGTCTGGCAACAACTCTCTCTCCCGTTTGGAAGGTGCCGGCAACCAAGTGATGTCAGTAAGGGGTATTGGAGAGGTGCGGTTTTCAAGACTAACCCAATCTTTACATTTATCATGGAGCTTCCAATCCAGA
>CM070036.1:69172036-69198066 GCA_036250615.1 Ptychadena robeensis | reverse complement strand
TTTGTTCTTCACACAAACTCTGGACGAGCTGGGCTCGTCACAACCGCTAAGGAGGTTAAAGATACAAAGAAAGATTTGGGGAGAATCAGGGGTATAGTTTGGAATAAGTAAAGGAATCTCGGTGTCACATTCATCTTGATTATCGCTGCCCTTCCGAACCAAGAAAAAGGCGGTTTATACCAATTTGAAAGGTCTTTTTTGAGTGCTGTGAGAAGGGGTGGGAAATTTAGTTGGTAGATGTCTTTGGGGTCCTTCGGGATGTGAATCTCCAGGTATTTAATCGAGTTAGGGGACCACTGGAAAGGAAAGTTATTTTGACATGTGGCTTGCGTTTGAGTTGACGCAGATATATTGAGAGCAAACGACTTAGAATAATTAATCTTAAAATTCAACATGAATTGAAAGTTTTTAAGAGCCTTCAAAAGTGCTGGGAAGGATTTTTTGGGCTTGGAGAGAAGGAAAAGCAGGTCATCAGCAAATGCTGCGACCTTATATTCTTTACCTTTTAAGGATATCCCTTTGATGTCCTTCATCTCACGTATCTGTCTCAACAAGGGTTCTAGCGTCAAAACGAAAATCAAGGGGGAGAGGGGGAATACCTGTCTCGTTCCGTTCCCTATGGGGAACGGATCGGATAATAAGCCGTTCACTCTTACTTTTGCCCTGGGACCCTTATATAGTGTGGGAATTACTTGGTTTTAGATCAAATATTTTGCAAACTACTGATCATCTTTCATGCAACTGAATAAACTTAGCCTTATCTTATATGTTTTGGTGATAAGGACATTTATATATTTGATAATCTAAGAGATGACTTGACTTATTGAGTGTTTAGAAATGTCTGAGATCAGTGACTGTGCTTTACCAGTAGGTGGTGCTAAAGTACCCAAAATGATGCATTATTGTACAAATACATTTGGCTGTTTGATTTTACTCGTTACTGTTACTGTAATATAGTAAAAAACATATTTTTGTGTTATGACATTAATAAATATTCTGCTGGTTTTGCCTGTTAGGAGGTTTGTGTTCTTTTAAATTGGTATAAATATAGTTGCATTTAGAAAATGAACAGGTAGTGCACATTGAGAAAAATTGTGTTTAACATTTATCATGGGATTATTTTGAATTGGCATGTCATGGATTGTGCTGGTTTAACCTTTTCAAATTGTACATACTACTTTCTATTAACCATAAACTAAGTAGTTTAGACATAAACCTTTTAGTGGTACAATTCATACCATGTTGAACCTGCTTGGCGGTATTCCCAAGTGTCAACTGGGAAATTTGGGTTCCCTGGAATCCAGCGTTGCCTCCAGTGGTACACTTCCTGGATACTTGGGACGTCTATTCCCGTTGGAATAGTAAAGTAAAGGCATAATCATGGGCAGCCCCTATGGCCCAACATCATCACTGACACTGAGGACATGGGTGAGTGCCCGCAACCAAGTATCTGACAGACATAGGTGTCTCAATCTAGTGACCAGTAAACATCTGTCATACCACCTTTTGCACCTTAATCCTGATGGAATGGGGTGTCAAGGGTTAAAGTGCAAAAAAAGAAAATTTACAGCCAAATGGAGTGAACAGGAAGATGCCGCTGGATTAACAGTGCTGAAGGACACTGCTGGCCTTTCTAGAATTAGTAAGCAATCCTGAGTGTGACTCCTGGTTACCACTTTCGTTTCTTAAAATCTTCCCCAAGCCACACTCGTGATTACTGCCAACAGGGTAAGGAAGATGTTACAAGAAGCACAGCAGAAATTCATAGGAACTGCCCTCAAAGTCTGGAAAACACTCCATGGCAGTTCTTGGCCATTGTCACTAAAAGTCTAAAGCTAGCCCTACACAGTCGGATTCCATGGCCGATCGATCACCTATCCGATCGATTCCGACGATCTCAGCGGGAATCGGAGGTCCGTTCGATCGGCCAATTAAGTGTGTCAGATCGCTACATACTACCTTGTCCCACGGATTCCTGGACGATTCCGTGTCCGATCGCTTACTCCCCCTGATGTGTGCAGAATCGGATCAGAAAGACCAACATGTTGGTTCTCTGTCCGATCCAATTCTGGGCCCCCGAACGATCGGACGTGATCGGACGGACAAGGTGGGCTTCACGCGATTCCGGGACGATCGTTTCGCGTGCACGCGCCCGGAATCGATCGTCCCGGAATCCGATGGGAAACGGACCCGTGTATGGGGGCCTTAAAAGTTTGGATTCCCTATAACTTTTCTTCCCAATGACCATGATCACCAGATCAAATAGACTTAATCACTTCAGCGGAAAGAAGGCAAAGATTGCAACAAAAAACCTGACTAGCATTTTGCTGTGCTGTGTAAAGGGGGTGCGCTATTGTAACACTGCAATTACACACCCCTTTAATCCTATGATCCAAATGTGAAAAAAACACATTGCAAATTGCAATGTAGTGGAGACAGGGCCTAATGCTTTTTTTATTAGTTGAGTCAATAAATGCTGAGCGATTTCAAATAATACCAAGCAAAGTGGTAATCTTTCACACTGAAGTTGTCCAGGCATTATTAGATAATATATACCGTATTTTTCGGACCATAAGATGCACTTTTTCACCCCCAAAATTGGGGGCAAAAAGTCCCTGCGTCTTATGGTCCGAATGTGCGACCCCCGCGGCCACTCGGCCGCTGGTGGTCGCATCTTGGCTGCCCGCCAACTCCCGCGGCACGGAGATTAGCCGGGGGAGCTGGAGGAACTGTTAGTTTAGAGATGCTGGCTGGTGTCGGTTTTCTAAGCTGTACTGTAAAATTGCCTGTCAGCAAAGCTTTGCTTGGCAATGCAAAGAGAGGGAGAGATAGACTGCCATCCTTCCCTCTCTCAGTGTCAGTGGGAACTCGGCAGTTCCCACGGACACAATCACAGCTGATCAGAGCAGCTGTTTAGAGCAGAGAGAGAAGGCTGCAGATTTCTGCCCCCTCCCTCCTCCTCCTCCCGAGTGTTCAGTGTGATCAGTGTAAAGTATGACGTGCTGAGAGTGTACTGCTGCTAGTGACCCCTGCTGGCTGAATTGAATATTGCCTTAATAGAATTCATTGCATTAACCCAATTGATGTGAAAACTTAATAAATCTTTTTTTTTCTGGATTTCCTGCCCTAAAAACTGTGTGCGTCTTATGGTCCGGTGCGTCTTATAGTCCGAAAAATATGGTATTTACATGACACACCATAGCATAGCAAAACCTATTAAATGTAATGTTTGCTTTTCAAAAAAAATTGAATTACTGTTTGTGAAAAATAAGTTTGACTTAATTTGGCCAATCACAGTTAGATCAAGTTAAAAAAGGATCATTTTAAGTTGACCGTTTGAAAATGAATTGCTTTTTACCTGAATCGATCGACCAGAAGTGATCAGACATGCTGGTTAATTTGAGTTGATTGTTCAAGAATCTGATGGGTTTTCTATGTATTGTGATAAATGTGTATCTGATGATACTATGGAGCATGCACACAGTGACTTGGAAAGGAATTGATCAGTTTTGAATTGATTACACTGTGTGGTGGTAAAAAGGGGTCGATTCTGAAACTGTACATTCACATACACAGTTAAATTTTCTTGTTTGATTGATTACTCAAGCTGGAAAATCAAACTGTTTATGTCCAGCTTTATAGTTATATTTTCAGATCTTGTGGGGGAATTCTTTGCTTGTTTAATGCCAAAACATTCATAAAAGGTAGACTACTGTTCTTCTACTTTAGACAATGCCAGTTGTCAAGCTATTATAATGTTTAAATGTTTTTACATTTAAAAATATTTTAATTATATTCCAGTTATTGAGCAGGGGCATGAAGATCAACACCTGAGATCAAATGATTTCATTTATTACTAGTGATGTCCCGAACTGTTCGCCCGCGAACTATTCGCAGCGAATATCGCATGTTCGCGTTCGCGCATTTTCGCGAACATATGGCGAGTTCGATCCGCCCCCTATCTTTTTACATTGAAGAAACTTTGACCCCTGTGAGTCACAGTCAGCAGACATAATCCAGCCAATGAGCACCCCCCACCTCACAGACCCTCACACCCCCTATAACATAGCAAGTACAGGACGCCATTTCACATTCTGCTGAGGAAGGAGAGAGTTAGGACAGAGAGCTGTTGCTGCTGCATAGGGAACCATTAGTGTTCTGTGTTATCTACAGTCTACTCTTCTTCATTGCTCTCAGTCTGCAGTCCTGAAAAGACCCCAAAAGCCCTTTTTAGGGCTATTTTTTTGCTACCCTGCTGCTGGCTGGCTGCCACAGGCTGCTGCCAGTGATCGTGCGAAGCACATATTACAGAGTAGCCTACTCTGCATTGCTCATGATCTGTGGCACTTTAGTTATACCACTAGGGGATTTTTTTCACACTATTGTAGGGTTTAGTACAATATTGCCCGCTTTTCATTCATCGCTTCACAGCCACGTGCCAACTGTGTGGTTCGCCCACACTGCCCGGCCCAGGCCCACCCATATGGTAATGCTGGTGGCACTTGTTTTACAACGGGGTATATTTTAGCGAGGTGACAAGGTTTGCACCTTATTGTCACCCAATCAATCCTGTGGGCTT
Source organism: Ptychadena robeensis (assembly GCA_036250615.1). Taxonomy (NCBI): domain Eukaryota; kingdom Metazoa; phylum Chordata; class Amphibia; order Anura; family Ptychadenidae; genus Ptychadena; species Ptychadena robeensis. The sequence goes on along the minus strand of CM070036.1, from coordinate 69,193,487 downwards.
AAGGCCGATGTGGCCAAGTCAAGGGTTGTTTTGTGCAGGACTTGCGTTTGCAATTAATAATTTTGAATCGTACCATGTCCTCACCATGTGTACCGATGGTGAACACCTTTGCTCATCATCTCATTCCATCCCTTTCTACCGCCTCTTGTTTTTCTTTCTGTGATTATCTGAAGAACTTTCTTCTCTCCATTCCTGTGCATCCGGACACTAGACCTCTTTTCTCTTTTGTCTTGTGAAGGGCAACAAATGACGTGTGGACACGTAGGCTCGCAGGCTTTGTTGATTTCCGCCTTGTACATCAGCATTGCATTTCAGCTACGCTGAGTCTGGGAACCCCCCCCATGTTTCCTGTCTTTTCAATATTTGATGATTCTATCTGTTGTTGCAGCTGTCACGGGTGAAAAAAAAAAAAAAATCAAATGGTAAAAAAGATGGTTTTATCTCTGCTTGCCATGGTTGAGGGAATGTGGACACAGAAGTGTCGTTGAACAACTTACAAATGGTGTAAGAACAGTTTTGTAAATATCTGGGTTTCGTCCTTGCACAAGGGGGAAAGAGGCTGAGTCCTATGCACGGGGTTAATCCAATTGCTGGGCCTTGTCACTCTCCTCAACCATGAGGAAGTTATCGTTTCGTGTCAGGGTATGGTACACTACTGTCGCCAATTGGATAAGCCAGTGATTGTTTATACTTTGATAACATTCGTAGAAAGGTTACACTTCAGGACTGAACCCGATATCATAACGTTGGGAAATGAGGAAAGTTAACAATGCAATATGATCAGCGAAATGTTTCCTTGATGAGAGTCCCCGCACTGGGTCTGAGCGCCCTGATTAATGCTAATAACCCTTTCAACATGTTTTGCACGACAAAATTGTAAAACCATGGGCCTGCGTTCTCAGCGGCAGTGAACACGGGGGTCAATTGAGACCGCTGTGCCTTTGTTCTCAAAAGTCATGCCCTATTCTGTCAATTAATGCCAAATTGGGGGTCCTTCGCTCATTGGCTGCAGACAGCATGATGGCGAGGATTGTCCACTGTGATCACTCCTGACATAAGCACCATATTGCACACAACTCACATGTTCTGATCACTTTTAAAGGTTTTGCCACTCAACATATGTCACCCACGGTACTCAACTCGGGTAAAAGCTAAGTTTTCTACTTTGCAACCCTCACTCCAAGTCCAGTACTCATCCTGTACAAGCAGGACCCGGCACCGATTCTAAATGCCCTTTTAGGACTTAAGACGGTAAGAACGAGATTCCAAGAACACATGACTGTTTGGACCCTTCCCTCCGATAATGAACCTCACCGAGACTGACCTGAAGTTCTGTAACCCATTACCAACCTACCCTCGATTTTTTGTAGAGACGGATCATGTTTTAGACCAATGACCATACCTTGTCTCGGCGCTTATTCAGGAATTTTGGTCACATTACCATGACTTACGCTTGAACCAGTACGATACCTGTGCAATCAGCACAGGGCAGCAGAGGCTTGATTGTCCTTAACTAAGGGCTTGTTCCATGCTGTTCGCTAGGAAGGCCAGTGAATATTTTACACGATACAAGTACGTGTCCTACGTGTGCGTGGTCATTGGACCACTGGGCGCTATGGGCAACGAAGAGGGTTTGGTCACCCGCTGATGGGAAACCTATCTCACCCTTCACACTTGTCCCATGACCTCATGTCAGCAATCCTGTGCTACCACAGAGGAGCAGTAATCCATTGCAGGGCACACACAAACAAAACAGTATGACCATATCCCGAGGTAATGCTTTGCTGACTCACGCAAGACCACTGCACAAAATTTACGCGGCTACAACGTTCCTGTCTTTCTCACAGGTCACGCAGCTGCCTGGTTCCGCTTCCTGTAGCACGCTCCCTCTTTTCCTAACACTTGCACATTGTTATAGAACTGCAAGTCCATTCCTCACCAGACGATTTACAGGATTGGATATATCCTGTTATGCAAAAACTCCCCATCACTGGATGGTCCTGCAAAGAGGGGGAAACATTCCTACCACAAGAGCATCTCACCTCTGACATTGAACAATTTCATGGTTTAGGTCACAGCAGCATTAACGAATACCACAGAAGACATTGTCAAAACATTTCTACACATCACAATCTGAAAATATTTTGTTAGAGATTACATTTCTAGCTTTTTGTCTTATCTTAGTGGCAAATCCCACTGACCCACACAAGGCCCTCACCAACCCGTCCAATACCCCATCTACCATCCTGACAATCCATTCAACGCCACTGCAAATTGAACTATACACACATTCCCAAGGGAAAGGAAACAAAATATGCTCTATTCAGTGTAGACATGGGTTTTCACCTTTTGCTCTGAACTTTTCCTACCAAATCTTAAGATGCAAAAACAAAGCCAAATACTCACATATTAAATTATTCCAAGGTGGGGGTGTGCCATGGTTATTGAATCTGACCGGCCCAGCTTTTAACCTCAAAGCTTTGTATAAGAATTGGCAAAGATGTTAGGCAATACATGGAACTTCCACATTCCCTTACCACCCACATCCCTCAGGTATTGGTGGAAAGAATGAAACAGGACATTCAACGACAAGTTAATAAAAGGCCACTCTGGGTACATTTGAAAAATGGAAGGACATATTACCTGTTTTGTGCTTGCTGAAGATCAGAATTGTCACTCTCAGAAGCAGCTGAGACTGTGTCACCTTTTGAATTTAAATATGGGTAGACCTTTCCCCTACTACCTTGACAAATCAGCCCATGATAGTGCATAAGGGTGATCATGTTGTGACTCATCAGGGAAAGGTAGTCAGGACCCTACAAAATCATAGGTGACACTGCAGAACAAAGTTGCCATCTCTAATAATCGCCCTTCACACCACCAATCTCTTTCACATGAACTACATCAGGCACCAACTTTCATATCCAGACGGACATCACAGGATGGTGTTCGTCCGCTCAAAACTTGAGGAAAGACAAAGCAAACCCCCAGGCCCCTTTCGCATTATAGGTCTCACCACTCACTGCATATCGGTGCGGGTATAATTCGTGCGAAAGTGCATCAGCTCGAGCGGTTACCGCAATATAGACACGCGTAAAGCTGCACCTCTGACGACTTCCCAAACCAGTACTGGATACCACTAGCCATTAGGATCAAGGAATGTATCAACTATTCACACGATACAAACTGACGAGGCGTACGACCACTCTCGTGTTTACTAGATGTACACAACCAAAGAACCTCAACACACAGACGAATGACAACTAGACGTATACACCTCCCGTCAAAACGGCAGTCTTTACCTTAAGACAAAATATTCGCGAGAGAGAATATAGACTACTGCACACTATATTCACATATTATTGTCCCTCCATTACACTACTACAGGTGGACCATGTCTCAGTAGTACTAGTTAGCCCATAAATAACTATCCCAACTGGGGAAGAACTAATACCGTATACAGACCCAGTTAGCTCACATCAAGGGCATATAGAAGGTAGGGATAGTTTTAGGGGACCATCACCTCTCTGTCCACTTAGTAATGTCTCCAGTGATTTTTTGCATGAATAGGAACTCAATCTTTTGGGGGATATCGTATTTGGATATGTGGATACAACAAAATTCGCTCGAGGTACAGGACCATGAACGGTACATGTGCTCTTGCTAAGTCCATTATGGTATCCATATTTTCCTGAAGTCGTTGATACTGGTTTTCTCGCTCCCACCCAAAATATGAAAGAAAGAAGAATATAAAAGGTATTTTTGACCACATGTATATCTAGATGCGTAGGTGTACAAGGAGGGAGTCCCTATTCCATCTGATTAGGTAACGAGAATACACAATTTACTGAATGATCACTAACGTAGAAGATCTAAGAAACCCCCCCGCACGGCTCCACCCAGCGCTCCTTTTCCCGCCACTTGACCTTATTCCTATTTAGTCTGCTCTTTTCGGCCTGATGAATTCAAACGCCAGAGATCAAGTTGGCCGAGCTGTGATTTGAGTCACTACTTTCCCCACTTCACCATTAATAAAAATGTAATTGGATAATTAATGTATATTAAATCAACAGGCTTGTTTAATTATACAGTAGCTGCATTGCAAGGCGCATTGGGGTGGGGTGGGGCGAACACTACAGGCTGATTTCAACTATGACATTTCAGAACATAATCGGCACTAAGATATGATCCTGTCGAGAAATGATGTTGTATTGCTGTTATTCCGAAAACAAACACGTTGCTGTACTTTTATACCAAGTAACACAGGTCCAAATGTAAGACAACCCTATCTATAGAAGAAGCTTCATGACCTGTCCGAAGAACGTGAACGTAACTTTCCGGTTTAACCAATCCCTGGTTGAATATTTTGGATGGTTGGGTGGATGGATACAAATGTTGGTCTCAATTTTCATATATCATTTCTATAGCATTTTTGTTTTGTTGTTTCTTCCTTGTTTTTGGCGTTGTGCACTTCCTATCGACACAAATCGCCCTAAGTATTGTAATGCATTCTGTTTGTTGTTTCAAACCCTACCCATGTATGAGTCCCAAGCACCACCTGTGACGATAACTCCAAGGACCTTCCTTCGCTATAGAAGCAAGCAATGAACACAAGAAATAACCATGTTATTTAATAAAGGGTTCTTTAAGAAGGTGGATTAAAGGGTTTAAACCTAGAATCTCATATATTCTGGGTAATTTTTGTTTTTGCCTCATTCCTGCTGTTTCCAACCACCCACTCTTGAATGTTCGTTTCTGTCCCTTTTATTAGTTACCTGTCTGTTTGTGTCCTTGAATCGGCTCACCACAAACTTAAACAATTGTTCTGCTGAGGCAATACTTCTGCTTCAAGATTCGCACGTAATCCAGAATCCTCCATATAAGTTTGTTTGCTTGTTAACCAATCACTTTGTACCATGCATATTCAATTAACCAATCAATTGTGCAACCACGCCGTTGTTTGAAGTGATAATCCTACATAGTCACTGTATAAAACAATCTACCAGATAAGTTCATTGATCTACTTAGATACCAAATCACTCTACTGAGATGCTGTGCATCTAAATCATCTACTACCTGCATATAGCCTTTGCAGGTCTGTACATAGAGCCTGTATAGAGATGTATCCCACTTAGTAACCATAAGGGGTCTACCGTAAGAGACAAATCCCTAACGGGAATCCCTGCCAGGATTTTTCCCTAACAAAAAAAATTTTGGTCGGTCATCCTGTAGTAGAAGCACAGCACAACTTGAGATGAACAAGTGTATATCATAAGATCAGGGGTTACTAGGTGAGTCTATAGGAAACCACTTTAGCAACAAAGCAGAGTTTTCCACATAAATCAACAGTCGTGCTATGATACTGCCATTCTCATAATACTACGGTGTGCACTATATTACCACAAATCAGCCGTGCATTAATTTACATCACACCCTATTCATAGATAAGGGGATTCACACGATCAATATTTGCAACGGCTTTCAATCGCTTAAACACACACCTCGCATCGCCACACATCTGTAGTGGCCTGCTCCACCACATTATGCCCAGTGCACACACAACTGAGTAATACATCATGGTGTCACTTAATTGTTACCAAGGTTAACCACCCCAGAGGCATATTATTTCACCTGCATGATATACAGTATATATATATAATATGCAAACACACTTTTCTTGCTTCAAGCCAAATCCAGTGCACACGGTGTATTGCGCTATCCACACTAAAATACGTGCCTCAGTAACCCACCTCATATAATATAAATATATATTATACTAGGATGTGGCAGCTTATAGGCGCATTCCCTCTAATCCCACTAAGTACCACCAGGGGATCTGTTATTTTTCACCAATTATCATCACACACAGTGTGAAGTGCACACTATACAATATCACGAAACATCAAACAATAATAAAGGCTTTTACTCAAAACTAAATACACAAAATCTAGCCTAGAAATATAATTCATCAGCCTCGGCACAACCTGTGTGTGCGCCCACACGTGCCCAGTGCCCACGCCACCGTTTATCTGGTGGCACTTTGGTACCGACCAGGGGATTTTGTCCTTTTCCACCCTATTTTAGTGTTAATATCTATTGCATTTGCACTGCTTCCATCCTGACATCGCTGTGCCAACTGTCTGTGCCCAGTGCCCAGCCACAGTTATCTGTGTCAGTGTATACCCAGGAATTTTTTCAACAAAAAACCCTAATCAATTAAAGGGTATTAGTACATATTGCACGGCTTTCCATCCATTAACAAAGCCTTGTTCCAACTGTCTTTGCCCAGTGCCCAGCCACAGTTATCTGGTGTGCAGGTAATACCCAGTAATTTATTTCAACCCTATTCATAAAGGTATTAAGTACATATTGCAACGGCTTTCCATCATACAAATTCATCCTGGCCAACTGTCATGTGCCCAGTGCCCACCACATATCTGGTGGCAGGTAATACCAGGAATTTTTTCAAAACCCTAATTCATAAAGGTATTAGTAATATGCACGGCTTTCCCGTCCATATAAGAAAACAATACAATCAAGTGCCAACTGTCCAGTGCCCACCCAGAGGTTATCTGCGCCAACAAGACCTTGTACCAAATCAATAAAAATACAGGTAAGGCAGACCATCCCGCAGGTTCGTCTGGTCTGGTGGTGATATTTCCTTGGCCCTAGAAAGTATGGCCATTTTTAGAGGCCACTTACCGTCAATGAATAGAAATCCTGGGACTAGTTGACTGTCTTATCACAGAGTGACACCAATCTTCGACATCCACCGTCTACCCCGGACACACACAATCTCTCCGCATGCTCAGACTCTGACACTCTCCAAGTTGCCACTCGCACTCCCCCAGCCATAACTAAGCACAAAAAGCCTACATTTGACCATCAAGAGTTTTTTCAACCTCCGTTTGAAGAAAGATGAGTAATGCCAAACATTATTTCCATAGAGCATGTAGATGAATGGACATTTCTCTTACAATATTCATGACACACATTGAGGTGCGGTTTGAATGACATGATGTTTATACCCACTGCTGCTTTACCTTGCTGAGGTTCAGATAGAAGTTAAGCAGTTGAATGATGAAGAGATGACGATGTGTCAGTGATGTCACGTTGGTGCAAACAACCAAGAGAAGAAGAACAGGGGAAAGTTCAGATGGAAGAGACAGAGATAGGAGGAAGATTTTGTAAGAAAGGGGGAGGTCATCGCAAGAGCTAGATGAGCACAGTCAGGCAGATGGTACAAACACCTGGTTATCCAGACAGCACTCCAATCAACGCATGCTGTTGCCACCACCAGTACCTCAGTCAAATCTCATGCATGTGGCATTTTTTTTTGTGTGTCTAGCCACTTATAGCACGATGACCATTTTTTTTGCAAACCTGTGCAAAAAGATACTTGATCGTGGGAAAGTTCAAAACACCCACCTGTGTACAACTGCTTTGAGAAGTCACATTGATCTCATACACAAACCCAATGGAATCACACATGGCTACAAAGCAGCACAACACACTGAAGCCACCTCCTCCTCTGTTCAAAGCATCTTCAGCACTTCAACACACTTTGTCCTCCTTGCCCCTCTCAACCACCAGCCAACTCGCCTCTCGCTTTGAGCAGTCCCAGCTCATGGCCATGTCAGTTCATGTAAGGACATGTTTGAGAGTAAAAAAACAATGTCACAAGAGTCACCACCCACTTGCCCGCCAGTCGACAGCGGCTTGACGGACTTATGCCGCAAGACCAACCAGCAATGTGGAAAATCTGAGGCCCTTCAAAAAAATTGTGGCTATTGGACACCGCATGTAGAAGGTACCCACGGTACAAATTTTTTATTTCAAAAGCAATCCCCAATCTTTATATCCCTTGAAAAGGAGTCATTGCATCACTGCATACAGTTTGGGGCAAGGGTCCATCTACCACTTATACCTTCTGCAAAGCACGGTCAGGCATGTATATCACGTACACTCACAATTTGGGTAAAACCTGCTGAAAGCTGCACTCTTCCCCTCCTGAGTCCTCTTCTGTTGATGCGTCTGGCTCCACATCATCTGCATCCCTGCAGCTCCCCAGGTCTATTCCACATCCCGGATATGACAGTGTCACCAGGTTTTGGGGTGACTTGCCTGAAAGCAGAGAGCCATACCGGAACCACACTCCTTTCCGCCCTTAACTCACAGTACTAGTGGCTGACCCCGCACCACTGGAGATGATAAGTGGTGTGTAACAACGAAAAAATCTGTTGCGGATGAATTGGGCAAGTTGTCACATGTCCATGCATGGCACATGTGTTAAATCTAATTGTGCAACGCTTGTGGAAAGTACCCAGGCTTACAGGACTTCCTCAACAGGCTAGAAGTGTGTGCCCATTCAGGCTTCCTACACGCTATGGAAGTTTTCAAAATTCAGCGGCAAAATAACATGCCATAGGCTTTGATTGCGACATCGACGCGTTGGAATTCAACACTCTCGTATGTTGAACGACCGCCTGCTCAAACAAGAAAAAGCTTCAATGAGTAATTTTGTATGACTGGGGTGCTAGACAGCCTTCGGAGCTGGGATTTTTTTGCCACATTACTTACGCCCATAGCCAATGCTGTAGGCTCAATTCGTCCTTTTTGAAGAGGTGACAAAACCTGTTAGTCGCAGCGAAGGCACAATCACGACCTCATAACCCATTTGCCTTGTTCCTGACGTGCCTTCGAAATTGCTGGATCAGCTTGGATGAAGCGTGAAGAGCAAGAGGAAGAGTAATGGTCACCATCACCACCAGAAAACAGCCTTAGCAAAACTCGCATGCGACCGCGCAAAGCTGAATAGTATTCTGAGGAGTCAAAGAGAATCTGGCTTTGATTAGGAGAAGACCACCTCATCAAGGCATCCCAACAGGTGCTCTTGTGGTCACCTATCTGGGACCATTGGGTTTTGTACGTGCTGGGGGGAGGAACAGACCCTCAATGACATCAGTAGGGAGGATAACGGTATATGAGTAGCTCGGCATCCATCCTGTGCAAATGGGTCTTTCATGCTTCATGCCTGTAATGAGTGATCCGTATCAAAAGGATGAAGGATAACTAGCTGTTACTGGGTGCCACACTACTAGACCCCCGCTATAAATCAGAAAGTTAGGGAAATGTTACCGGTTACCGGAGGTCTGAAGGATGCACAGTTTGAGAGCTAGCTACAAAATCTGCTCTACAACACTGCTTTTAGGCGATGTCACAAGCAACAAGTGACTCTACTAGGGGAAGAGGTGACACTAATCCTCCTGCTACCCCAACCGCGCCGGCAAGGACAGGCGCTTCACAGACATGCTGTTGATGGAGGACATGCAAGCTTTTTAAGTCCTACGCATCGCCACAGCCCTTCGCCACCCTGAGAGAACGACTTGAACCAAGATCGCAACTACCTCCCTAACGCGGATATTGACACTCTGAAGCGATGAACCCCTTAACTACTGGGTGTGCAGACTTGACCTTGCCAGAGCTATCCAGTTTGCTCTTGAACTTCTGGCCTGTTCCTGCTTCTAGTGTCCTGTCAGAAAGGACTTCATGCTGCAGGCGGCATAAGTGACAGAGAAGCGAAGTCGCCTCGGTCAAAAAAGTGTGGATTACCTCACCTTCCTGAAAGAACGAGGCAAATAGATTCCGAAGGACTGACATGTTGGATATTTTGCTAGCAAAAGGCCTGATTACATGCCTTGGCCTACAAAATGGCCCCCACGCTGCATACGGATAACTTTCATGAATCCTCCGCTTACCATACCTAATTTCTGTCAAATGAACATGACAAATTTTTATAGGCACAGTGTACTTGCCTAATTTTTCTGGCCTCTGCTGTGGCTGCATAAAAAAGGCACATACATGTACCAATTCCCCTTCGATCGCACCTAGTCGTGGTGAACGGCTTGCGTATCACAATAAGCGAGCAACAATGAAGTGTTTTGGCCATTTGGCGCACCCAATGAAAGGCGATTGCTTCATAGTGATCAGACAAAAGTGATCGGTTGAATAATTTGTCGTATGAAAAACTTTATTTTTTTGGGATGATATAAGTTGATCTTTAAAGTCTAGTAGTCAAAAATGTGACAACACTGCGAATTATTGTTTAATGGTCACTTAACCGTTTCAATTGTTGCGGTGCGTTAAATGGGGATTTTGGTGTATCAGAGTTTGTTTGAGTTGAACTGTGATGCCGGAGGTGACTTTAAACTACTGATCGTTACGACTGTGAGAGTCTCCAAGGATCACCATCCACAGGTCGTGGATCCCCAATCTCCACTGCGTTCTACACCTATAGACAAGCCCCCGCCTGAACGGGAGACAAACGATATGCCTACCCGACTTCGGTTGCCCCCAGACTTAACGCACAAGGTACCTCACCGAGAACTAGACCGGGTGAATAATCCTTCAAGACCCCCCTCTAGGGAGTGAGTTCAGAAAAGTGACAGATGCAAAGTCCAGTTTGTGGCAGGGGTCATACAAAGGAGATCAGTCCAATCAAACACGGTCTAAGGGTAATCACTCATTGCCACTTTATTTTCCATTGACTTCATTGTAGAAATCCTTCGTGCGGATTTATTGCGTGAAATTTTTTTATTGGAGTTGTTTGCATGGATTCCCCTCTGTCATGTCATTGTCCAGGTTTAGCCCCCTTGAAATAACTTTCCCGCAATACTATTTTGTGGCCAGAAAGGGTCCCTTTGTTTTTTAAAGTTCGCCTGCCCATTGAAGTCTGTCCATTTCGCGTTTGCCGTTCGCGAACAGCAAATTCCGGATTCGCGCTATCACTATTTATTACATGACAGCCTAGAGACAGCCATAAGCTAGTCCTTTTCAGCAGCAGCACCAGCTTCAGCATCTCTCTCAGAAGTTGTTTTTACCTAAATATCAAGATGGATTGTGTATAGTAGCTTGCATGCTTTAGGAACAGTAGTTCAATGGCTTCATCTCTATTTTTTCAGCCCAGGGTAAAAAAAAATTTTTTACTTTATAAATTGTACAGATTGAAAAGGTGTACACCCAGTGTGATTACTGAGTGACTTATAACAATAATATTAAGAAGGATGTTAGAAATGTTTAAGCTGATATTCTCCAGATACTTTATGATAAATCAGACATACCTTTAAATTGTATGTCATCTTTAGCTCTGTGTTATTGCTTTAGATTTTAGATGTGGTTTAAGCAGATTGAAATTCTGTATTTCTTTGGCTGTGATTTTAATGAGTCCAGTAAGGGTAGCAGGAGCCATTTTGCTTTATGATTTCCTGCATGTAGTCATCATCTTGAATAACTGCTTAGCGAATTTCATTTTGCACACATTTGTTATTTCAAACCCCATGCTGTCACCATTGGCCAATTCCCTTTTTTGAACTTACTGTAAATTCTTTAGTATATTTTCAAGTTTAAAAGCAGTGGGTAATATCAACATAAAACACATGCACTTGCTACTTTTCAAATTCTAGTCTGGCAGGTTCAATCCTGAATGGATACATATAATTATAATATACAATTATTGCCAAATGAAATACAAAAAGCTATGCAATATCCCAACACGTGGAAAAACGGAAATAAGGATTCTAAGGAAGCAGTCTGAACTGATTGTCCTGCTTTTTTCAGGCAGCAAAAAGAACATTTTGGCTAGAGCTAGGCATACACAGCTCGATTTTCTGTTCCATCGATTTTTTAAACCGATCGTTTTGGAACGCATAATGTCATTAGTTCACAACCAATTGATTCCTTTCCTTAGCCTTGTACACATTGTCCACGGTATGATCGGATACAAATTGATCGAAATACAGATACCTGTCAGATACTTGATTGATCAACTAAAATCTACCAACATCGATCACTTCTGGACGATCGTTTCAGCTAAAAAGGGTTTTGAAACAACAGACTTAAAACTAAATCTTTTAGGATGATCAAACAGAAAACTTGAACCACGCTGGCCATACATAGGTCGATTTTTGCACTATCAATCTAAAGCCCACCATAGATCCCTAGCCGTAGTTTGGGGAGATCAACCGGAATGCACGCTCACGCCGAAAGCATGGTGGTCAATCTCCCACAACTACAGAGGTGCCCACCTTGGCGTATTACACGATAAGCCCCACAAGAAGGATCACACGGCGAATCATCTGGTGGTAGTTTTGCTGGCCGATCCTGCTGCTTTAGATGGGGACCAGTCTGCCTGCAATCTGACGGTAATCCATGTGTTAAGGCCCCCATACACGGGTCGGATTCCGACCGGATTCCGGGACGATCGATTCCGGGCGCGTGCACGGGAAACGATCGTGCCGGAATCGCGTGCAGCCCACCTTGTCCGATCAATCACGTCCGATCGTTCGGGGGCCCAGAATCGGATCCGACAGAGAACCAACATGTTGGTTCCATCAGATTTATTCAGGGCCGATCGGGCACGTTGGTGGTGGACCTCAGATCGATCACCAGGAGATCTGCTCAGAGGACCACATCCCACATCATGTCCTGCCAGCCCTTGCACCACTGGGGGGGAAATACACACCCTCCACCATTCCCACCCCTGCACAGCAGTAAAGACAACACACAAGAGAATGCAGGGCAAGGGATTTTATTCCAGTAAAAAAAATAATAAAAAATCCATGGTTGGCCCTCGCTCCATACAAATATAAAAAAATAAAAACATTAAAAAACTGTGTAAACAGGTCAACATGACCGGGGCAGGGGTAGGGAAACAGCTGGCCACCCCAGTGGCACCCATCCCAGCAACAGGACCATAAGGGTACAAACAGAACACAATGGTCAACATGACCAGATGGGGATAAACTGGGGGGGGGACGGAAAGGGGTAGCAGGGATCCATCAGATGGCCACGCCCCAGCGCACTGAACGCAAGGCCGAGAGGGTGTCCCCGCAAGCTCTGCCCATGCCCCGTCCATGACCAGCCTGCAGCTGGGCCCTTCCATCCGCTGCAACCGCTGCATCGCAACACTCCGGGAGCACTGAACCGCCTGCGCCACCCAGTGGCGACCAGGACTAGCTGGGGCTAGAAAAACGAATACCCAAGGCCAATCCAGTGCCCACTGCCTCCACAACTACAAATCCCCACACATGTGGCACTAAAGCTAGACCAGCCACAGGCCCCTTGCATGATTGTCACATCAAGTTTGCCCATCATTGGGCAGCAAAGCTCCCCAAGGGGGGATCAGGAGGGGGATTGCACTATGGGGGGCCCCCCAGTCCCCCCCCCCCCCCCCCCCCCCACGTCCACAGTCTTCCCGGCAGCTACCCCCTCCCAGCCCCGTGGAACACACAACACCACCAAAGCCAATCAAACAAGTAAAACTGCTCGTGGCCCTGACGAGACACACCCAGTTGATTCACTACACAACCATTAACAGGAAGGCAATAAGTATCGCGCACATGTGGCCCTCGGGGATGCTGAGGCAATGGTGTATTTTGGTTCCCCTCGTCATCACTACAGAACAATAGGCTGGTGGACAACAACAGGCAGGAGAACCTCCGTATTCACTGCGTCCCATGCGCCCTGTGCCCTCACCCTCAGACACCCCCTCCCCCTTGCGGGCCCTGGGGGGTCCATCACCCAGTCCAACTGCGCTCGTCCACACAAAATCGAAGATAGCCTCCATTATTTTGGCGGGGAGGGTGGTCCTGAGGCAAGGGACTGGACCCTTGGCCTGACTACCTGGGGCGGCGCTTGCCTCAGGCCTCGACTCGGGGCGTCCCCTCTGGTGTGGGGCTGCTGTGCCCCGGCCCCCCCCCTTCACACCCCTTCTGCCCCTGTCCCCCGCGTTCGTGGTGGCCCCCTGTTCACCCTTCCCCTTCCCTGCCTGCTGGTGGCCCCCTCGCCCTCGCGGCGAGGGGTGTGGTCTATGGAACAGCCTTCCTTGCGGTGTTCCCCCCCCCCTTTTTTTGAGACTACCCCAGCCCAGGATAACCGGAGGGATCACACCCTACCCCACCCTCCCCCCCCCCACCCCCCCTGCTGCCTTCCGCTTGGGCTGGCCCCTAGCGTGGGCCCCGTTCTGGCCACAACAACCCATCCCGTGTCGGCCTCCACTCCTAAACAAGGTTTTACAAAAATACAGTCCACCCCCCCCCGACGATCCCGAAGCCTAGGGACACCACAAGACTGCAGGCTGTGCGCCCCCCCCTGGGCACTAAAGCCACCCCCCCCCACCCAAAAAGGTCCCCGCAGAAGTGCCGCCAATGGGGGTCTCCCCTTGTTGGCCGGTGAAGGGAAGAAGAACAAAGGTTGGGAACACACGAACTGGAAAAACACACACAAGGTCCCAGGAACGTCGCCCAGGGTGGTGCGGCCCCAGTTGGGTCAGGCCCATCAGTCTCCCTGTTAGGGAATGTTTGGCGTGTGTGCTTTCTCAGCTCCTCGGGGGGTGGGGGTGTGTCTCAGAGTGCCTCCGCGAAGAAAAGGATCCCCTGCCAGGCCCCGACCTTGACAATACGCCTCCGCCCGCCCCCCCAACAACTGAGCACTGCCATGGCCGCCCTGGCTCCTGTGCCCGACCACAGCAATTCCACGGTACGGGAGACTAACTCAAATGGTCCCCGGTCGCCCCACCCATCCCCCCAGGTGCGCTGTCCAGTGGCCTTACTCCAGATAGTAGGACTTGGTCTTGCCCCTGCGGCCCTCCTCCCCTTGGCAGCTCCCCCCGTTGCCCCATGGGCGGCCCGGCAGCAGTGGCGTGGCGCCTTGCCCCCTTGCGCCGTCTTCCGCTCGCCGTGCCCCGCCCGGCCCCGCCCTGGCCCCCACACCCGGAGAGTTGATCACCCTACATCCCGTGGTTCACATTCGGGCCCCTCCCCATCCCGCCCTCTCAAGGAACGGTACTGCCTGCCAGTCTTTCTCCCCCCCCTGCACCCCCGATGGTCCCTGTTCTGCTCCCCCCCACCTCCCTGATACCTATACTAACGTTTCTGCTGCCACCCCCCCCCGCCGACCCAACACACCGTCCCCACCAATCCGGTCCCCCCTGGAAGGTGCGGGCCATACCCCCCGACCCCCCCCAGGCGCGGCCCTGTCGCGCTGCCCGGCGTGCTCGACCGACTGAGGGACTATCAGTCTGGCGCCTCTGTGGGGTGGGCCGTGTCGGAATGTCGTTCCCCCCCTTCTTTTCTTCCTGGCGCCGCCCCACCCTCAGGGCCACTCCATAGTCCCCCAGCCAGTGTCCCACCCGTGCTCCGCTGTGCCCCGACCCGGCGAGCTCCCTGCTCCCCGCTCCTGGCCCGCTCTCCCCCCCCCTGCTGACTGCTTCCCACCCACTTACGAGAATGACCGCCGTCCATCTCGCCCCTCCTCGCGGTGTTAGAAGGCCGGATGTCCCGTCCAACCTACCCCGCACCCTGCTGGCCCGGGCGTTCTTTGCTGGGGCTTCCGGCCCCCGCCCCGGATTGGAAGGAAAATTGAAAAGAGCACCAAATCTCCCGCCTCCCATCACCCTGAGAACAACGACATCATGTGCCTCATGGCGGCCGTGTCCATACAAACGGGAGACATATAAATACACCACAAGAAACCTGTGCCTCACCAATCCCCCACGCTACCTTCTCCGAACACGAATCGCATTCCAGAAATCGCCAGTCCTCCTCCAATCTCGCTTGCGCAGGTCCACATGCGCGAAATGAACCTGCCCCTGGGCCGGCCCACCCGTGTCTTCGCTACATTATCGGGCGTGTTTCCGTGTCCATAAAAATGACCACCACAATACTACGGCACACACGCCTCGTCGATTCCCACGGACGTGTACGACTTCCCTGTAGGATCCCCCGACGAGTCCTGCTCTGTGCTCGCCGATCCCACGCCAAACTCACCGCCATGTAGAGTAGCAAATCAACCCCAAGCCAATGTGATCATGACCGAACTATCGCACCGATGTGCATGCCCCCACTGTGCTAATGTTTTTTTTTTCCAGCCGACGACATAACATGTCCCTGTTTGTCTTGGCAGTATTCCGCGGGTTGCTGCCGCAGATTTCCGCCCGACACGCGATTCCCATCAGCATCCGCCGATTCCTGTCCAACATCCACCGTCCCATGTGAGTAGCTCAGCCAGGTAGTAGCCGACTGGCCCGATAGTGCTACTTGCCCACCATGTGCTACATGTTTTCGCCCATTCAATGTCCCCTGTTTTGTTTTGCAAGATCCTCATGTTCTGCCAGATTCCGGCCGACCGCACATTCCCCACAGGCATCGCCGAATTCCCTTTCCCTACATGCCCACCGGCCATCGTGAAGTAGCTCAGCCATGTGTAATGCCGACTTACGCCTAGATATAGCTATTGCCCACCCATGTTGTCTACAGTGTGTTCACCACCGATTCATGGCCACTGTATTGTTTTGCCAGAATCACCTGCCCACGCGCGATTCCCACAGGACAATTGGCCGATTCCCTGTACCATCATCGTTGCGCCACAAACTCAACCCCCATCACACGATGAGTAGCAGACATGCTTTAACGCGACGCATGAGCACCTCAAAACTGACGTTGATGTGTGATCCCCCCTGTAGTTTAATCTGCCGTTTCCTCTGCTCCCCCACTGGTATCCGCCCGCATCGCGTTGGTGCATACGCCTGTTGCTTGCGCTCTAGTTACAGGACCAACTCTTAGACGACAATAGGTGAGTGACCGTTGCCATAGCTAGTTGGGGTGAGATCAATAGTCTTGACTGCAAATCAACCACTGACATTGGTCATATGACGATGGTGGTTTGCGAGTGGTTCCTGGTCCATAGCATACGCCCTGTCACCCCTGCAGATCCTTTGTCACTGTGACTTGCCTTAAACAAATCATGTCGACGTGCACGAGACTGTTGGCATTGGTGGAGACAGCAGTGGGTAACACTGACGTTTGTTGATCAGGGGAGGGGGCCCATGTGCGCAAACCCACACCCTGGCCATCAACAGAGAAAAAAAGGCCCGAACACTACCATCAATCAAATATGCAGGGCTAAGACAGATGTGACACGCATGCATGTCTCATGGAGACCACCTCTTGGAGAAACGTGGACTCATTGTTCATGATTGCATGAGTCAGGGGTGCTCTAGTGCATGTACCTGCCACTGTAATGCATCATATGTGTAATTGCTTTTCCACCATTTGGGGGCCCAGCCATGCCCTGGACCGCACGGGGATCCCTGTCAAGGACTGGCATGGGGGAGAGCAGGGCATTCTCTCATGAGCATCTGGGTGTCTGATTAACCGCCTTGCACCTACTGAGAAATTGTTTCCCCATGTGCATGACCATTACTGCTCACTCTTTACAGGCAGGCCATGGCCCACAGCGGCAGAGGAAGCCTACTACCTGGACCAAGACCACACTGACCCGCTGACGGACTCTTCATTGAACTAGTAGATGAGCAAAAAACACACAAAGCCATTTCCCTAGTTGCAGAGTGAACAAACCCCCCACTAATACTGCCAAACAAGCATGCCAAAGCGCAGGACGTCTCAACAATGCTGCACGTTCTGCGAGGCCTTCTAAGCACCACACCGCACACCACATAAACCGACACCATACACGACAAAAAAAATCAAGATCGCCAACACTGAGGTCGGTATACAAAAGGCATCATAAGGTTGTGAAGAGCCGGCAGGTCGGGGCAGCTGTTGCTTGAGGATTGGGCCTGGTCTGGTACTACGGCCTCATGTCGTGTTGTGCAGGACCAGGAACCGGCCAAGGGTCATCGACCTCCCTCGATGAGCAGGATCCTGAGGGTGGGGGGTCTTTAAGGGCCCAAGGGACACAGTACCCTGCCACAGGAGAGTTCTCCACTCCGGCAGCCCCTTGGCCCAGTGAAATGTGAGTTGATACTGTTGCATTTGTCTGCTAATGCTCATTGTTCGCCAACTTTATGTCCCTGATACAGGAGACAGCCCACACCAATTACACAGAGGCTACATAGCCTTCACGGTTGCGTGGCTGCAGGATGTCCCTGATGTAGACGTGGCGCGCATCCAGCTGAGGGCACCCTGCTTTCATTGCGCCATGAAACGAGGGGTACACACACCGTTGTTTATGTCCTCCCCACATCAACACGGCACTGGTTGCGCAATAGCCACTGAATTTGTGCCGGCGAGGAAGGATTGTGTAGAACACAGCTCGCAAACACAACCTTGTTCCACCTCTGTGGGGGTCAAAAATTGATGGTGGTGAGGAAGACCCTGAACCTCTGCAAGAGAGAACCCCGAATGCGGTACTCCAAACCACCCTACGGGCACCCGGGAGATGCCGGTAAGTTTAAAACACTCCCTCTCATCGGTCAGAGAACGCAACACACGCAATGGTTAGATGAGGTTCTCTTCCAGCAAAGGCCTCATCAGCCACCAAACACAAAAATTCAGCCCACCACACGTGTAGTCTGGCCCGAGGAAGGTTGAGAACGTTCCCCTCATCTCAGTCCAAAATTCAATAGATGTCAACGCCCAGTTACAACCACCCGTCCGATATCCCATTCAATCTTTCTCCTCTTCCCAACAAACCTCACCGTTAGACAACTCCAGCTTGGCAGGGACACAGACTAGCACGGACAGACGATAGTACCCTCATATAATTGCACATAACATAGTAGCCAGAGTCTCACTGGGGTTGCGCGATTCGGATGGTGGTTTTCCCACTCCGGGGCCCGCCGCAGTTGGGAGACAATGCTCACATGTCTTTGAATCTCGTGGCGCACAATTCCCATTCAACTCGGGGGTGGGGGGGGTAGCTCGAACGACAGAGTGAAACATACTTAAGTGCGATACACGGACTCAAGACCACATTTCAAATAGACAGATCAACTGTCTATGGACATTTCAAGGAGTGGTCGTATGTAAGGATGAGGCCTGTGGCATCAAGGTCATGTAATTTGGCCATCCCAATACTGTGGCATTCCGGACAGTTCATTTGGCCGAATCACGTGTGGTGATGGGTGAAGGAGCAGGCAAACTGATGTTTGTCACTCATTGGGCTATGCTGGACATACCCCTTCCCCCCAGGGACACCTGGCCGTGCCGCACCCCCTGCTGCACGAACAGATCACCTGGGGGGGGGCGGAGCGTTTTCCTACTAGGTGTGTTTGTTTCATGGGCACTATTGTTCACCTATTGGAAACTGGTTCATCACCGCGTTTTGGGACCTGACCTGTTAATGCACTGGCATTCCATACACTAGCTCTATTTGATGAATGGTCGGACTCGATGGGAAGTGGGGTGGAAGTGGACGCTTTAGTGTGGAGGGGGTTTGTTGCTGGGACAACACTTCATTCAATTCACATTTTTACATATCCCATGGAGGGACTCTGAGCCCAACCATCCACTATGGCCCTGGCAAGTCTACCCGCACAATCGCCCCAGGGACCCTGAGGCAGAGATGGCACAGGAGAACTTAGGATCCTCATAGAGCGTCCAGTTCGACCAGAAGCGCAGGATGCATCCAGGCTTTCACTCCGCGGGAATCGCACTTCCTCATGACTATTTCACACCTTCGTCAGCCTGGGCCGCAGACAACGCTCTAGAGCATGGGTGAATATTCTACTCCTCATGCGCAGGTAGTTCCTGAGCATGGGGGTGACTTGTCTCGAGCATGTCTAGCGGTGGGCATGTGAATATTTGTTTCCTCTTCATCACCACGGACTTGGCCTCATACCTGTCTCCCCTCCTCCTCCTCACTGATCTCACTTCTCCTCCAATACAACCACAGCATGAGTGCTGCCACCAAAACGGTCCTCCACTCGGGCATGCTCTGTCACACGTGATGTATTGAAAGTGCATGCCAGGGTGATGGAGAGCCCACAGGCCCTCTTTATTGACTTTCTGCTGGGAAAATGGACACTCCCCATCCTATAGGTCACTGTGCACGAGCAACTTATGGTGGGCGTCCTACCGATCGGACACCAAAGAATCTCCCATGAATCCGTGGACAAGGTGTATGTAGCGATCGGCCGATCGATCGGAGCTCCGATTCCCGCTGAGATCGCCGGAATCGATTCGATAGGTGATCGATCGGCCATGGAATCCGACTGTGTATGGCTAGCTTTAGTGGCCATCACCATGCTGTAACGAGTTGTCTACAATATGGCCTGGAATCGAGGCTATGGCCAGCTTTAGAATCGATCATCTTATGTGCTTTAGATAACGATCATCAGTCTCACATCCATCGATTGTACCACAAAACAGTGTGGTTGATTTAAACATGATCGATTGTTTTTTATTAGGATCTATTTCTACCATCTTGTATAAAATATTTAAGGATCTATTCAAATTGGTGAGGTGTATATGTTTTTAGAATATTATATTAATTGTTTTACGATTTTCACAGACACTAATGCAGGTCCACCACTTAATAAAGACCTTAAACCCTAAACAATTAGACTGTTCTCCGAGGACTACATAGAGTCCAGGAGTAGGGTATTTCTTAAGCCCCCCATACACCACATACAATTACCATGCAACCTCTGTACAACCAACTTTTCTTCTACCAAAACCCTGTAATAGGAGCACCTTTCTACACCTTCCAATCACTATGTATTCTATCAGGGAGGTCACTATACTACATAGTTGTTGGTAGGTCTCATGCAAGTTGTATGGAGGAATCTGAAGGTGTATGGGGGGCTTTACATGACTGATTAAGGGGATGGCACAGTAGTTGACCACTGCTACGATGGTCCATTATCAATAGGCTTAGAGGATATTCATACTAGTAAGATCGACCAGGTGACCAGGAATCTGTTTCTGTACCATCGACTTAAAAATCGATAATTTCAAAGTTGATCTAAATGAAATATCGAGCCTGCTTTAGTTTTTTGTACCATACAGAGAAGGACTCTCATTTACATGCAAACTGGTATATGTCAATATCATTAAAACACAAGCACTCTGTGATGGTGCCACTGGATCTGGGTGCAGTAACAATGGAAAGGCTTTATATACAAATGTCATAAGAGTGTCAAAGTGAAGGAAAGGCCCAGCTAAGGAAAATATCAGCACATTAAAGTGAGCTTTAATCAATATAACTATAAGGCTAGAGCTGCACATCCAAGGAGCACAAGCTCCCCTTTTTCGCTCCGTAAGGGCCACGTTATAGCCACGTTGTACACTTTTGGGCTATGAAGCACAGCTGATAAAAGGGCCCCTTAAAATGAATGAGCTGACGTATGACTAATCTGCCTGAGCACAGTCATAAGTCATATGTGTCCATTGACTGTCAATGGCGTCATAGCAAAGCCTCCGTTGCATTTATGTCGGTGCATGGATTTTAGTGCAAATTGAGCTATAGCCTTACTTAGCAATTAACCGCCCTAGCGGTCAGGACGGCACCATCTCGTCCAGCGCTGCTACTATAGCACTGAAAGGGGATGGTGCCATCCAGTACACATCGGGGCTCCGGCAGCGCATACTTACAGTTTTCCGCTGTCCCGGTGTCCCCGATGTGACATGCTGTCAGCTCCTCCGTCTCTTCT
>CM070036.1:69136185-69172026 GCA_036250615.1 Ptychadena robeensis | reverse complement strand
CCTCCGAGTGATGTGATGACGTCACATCGGAGAGGCGGTGGGAAATTTGAAAGTACATTGCATGAAATTATTTTTTTATGTAGAAAACTGATTTCAATATGCTTCTATGTACAAAATATCGCCAGAATAAAAAGTCTCTGGTGCCCCAGATGTGCCCATTAGCAGTAACCCTCTCTTCCCCGGTGTGATTTTACCACATCCATCACACCAGGTTAGAGAGGGTTAACTGCAAATGGGCACATATGGGGCACCAGAGACTTTATTTGGGTGAGATTTAGTACATAGCAGCATAGCTTTTTGCCCTGATTTTTGTATTTTCTCATTAATGTTATTATAAAAAATTGTATTTTTATTTTTCATAATTGTTTGTTTTAAACATTATTATATTCAGGATGTCTATTAGACCCTTGTACGGACATATTTTGGGAAGTTACCGGCCTACAACATAAAGAAACATTTACCATTGAAGTCTATGGTACAGAAATCTGGACCTCAGCAGGTACCTGCATTTTCCTAATATGTACAATATTTGATATAAACTGCCAAATCAGGACAGCAGCATTTGTGCCACCTGGTATTCAATAGGCTGGAGAGTTATTAATGGAGTTCAGGTGGTCAGCCAGCACTACCAGACTTGCATATTTAGAAGCAACAATAAAGATAGGCTACTGAGCAGTTTTGTAAATAATGGTAATACTTTATATAGTAATAGAAAAGGTTTCTAAACTTTAAGACTGACCATTCAGTTCAGTGACCTAATTTTATTTCTCAGTGTATCTGTCATTTAAAGACACACAGCAAATTCCTTTATATAAAAGGAACATTGTTGTTAACGTTGCAGGACTTGATCTCTCTACAGCAGATTCATAAACATGTATGATTAAAAGTACATGAAACATTTGTTCAGACTTTGATGAATTTGCCAAAGACACCAAGGGAAATTGTAGGCTTATTACTAAATTTAACGCTTCTACGAAATGATTATTCTACGAGATTAATCCTGTGTAATTTGTATGGCTGTAATCACCCATTGCTGGGCATTGATCCACATAATTTGTAGATCAAACTGTGAGGTAACCTCAGACAACCTTTTCCATTGGCTGATGCTGATGGGGACAAGCACACACTCATGCATCTATATGCCAATATTTCTCTTTGCTAGCAAAAACATGCTATCATTAAGTCAAGTCAACCAAATTATTCTTGGCAAGGCTTGAATCCATTTGTTTAACAGTACACTCCATGTTAGTCTTTAGAGAAGAACTGCAGCCTGAATTAGGTAATCCAATTGGTATAAAGATTTCTAATAAATTTATGAAACTTAGAAGATGTTCCTGAATGAGATATGGGCCACTGTTAATGCAACTATGCACATTGCTCAATTTGTAGAGCCAAAGCATAAAACATTTTATGTTAGAACATATGTTATTACTGATCATAATTTACACTTTAATGTTTTATCTATTTCCTGTTGTTGCATGCTTAATTATATATAAATATGTGAAGATTAGGAAATTCACAAAGGAACCTAGTCATCCATGTTTGCCTTTAAAGCAAAACCTGAGAGAAGATATCAACCATGCTCTGTTTTCAATAAACCATTTGATTTACCATATTTTTCAGACTTAAAGAAGCACCTGACCATAAGAAGCAGCCAGAGAAGGATAACCCGGAAAAAAATATTTAATGTGAGAAGCTGCCAGCGTGAGTGCAGCTTTCCCCACACACACTGAAGCTAAAGGTAGGGCTTAGCATGAAATGTGGAGTGCGGTATGTGGCCTAAGATGTAAGTGCTCTGTGGGGCGGGTGCTCAATGTGACAGAGGTTAAAATTGCATCACACCTAGGCACATTATATATACAACCTCTGTCACATTGAGGCATCTTCTTGTCACATGTCGACTAAGATTAGCATGATTAGCCAAACCTGTGTTTAACCAATTGTACTTATGTATTAATGATTACTACAAGACCTGGTTATTTATATACATGCAAATTACTTTATGGATACTACAATAAATGTAACTGTCTTTTACTGACTGTGTTTTACACTCTATGTCTGCCTAAAAATCCTCTCTCCATTCCATCCTATTGATGGATGCTGAGAAAACTGGTGCAACTTTTGTATTCTCTTTATTTGGTTACAAATTAACTGGATGTTGGCAGATCATCTGCTGTATTTTATAGAGATATATTTAAGGGGCTTTCTTCTCTTTACCAGTTCTCAATCATCAACCTGTGTGACGGGACCCTCTCTGGGGTTGAACGACTATTTCACAGGGGTTCACACGTTCACTTAAAGCATCAAAACTGCTGCCTACAAGCAGCAGTGCTGATACCCACAAGCGGGCGGGAAGTTAGGAGGGAATTAACGCCCGCTCCCTCCTAATTTAGGAGAAAGGGGACATTACACCTAACTGATCGTGCCCAAAGTAACATTGGGAAGTGTGCCTTCTGGCATTTGGAATGTGGAAGTGACACCCTGCAACAGCACTGTGTCCCAAATACAGGAAAGGACATTTCTCAACATCACTCCCTTATCTCTGTTTGAATTTTGAAAATTCTACATTTCAAGCTATTTGATCCAAATATTGTGAATGTATACAAAGAAAAACAGACAAGGGGGGACAGAATAGGTATATTACCGTTCCTCCACCCTTAATTGGAGACTGGCACTCCAGGGACTTTTAAGGCACTGATACATAAATAAAAGGTATTGGTTTATTTGTGGTACATTGGTACATAAATAGATAAAAAAACATTTGGCATATATTGTAGTACAATTCCACATTGAACAATCACAATCAGAAGAATAGTTCCATATACATGTATGAGCAGTTAGGCACTTGACCCTCTATCTCGACGCGTTTCGCACAACTTTTGCTTTATCAGGAGATAGATGTTAAGGTCTCACTAACGTAATCATAAAAACAGAATATTGATCATAATGGAGTGGGAGTCAAAAAGTGAGATATGTACGAAAATCTAGTTTTGAGTGGAACTACCAACACAATGTTGGTCTTCTCATACTCACATTCTTTTGAATGTGTGTAGTGGGGATGGGTTGCCAAGGTGGTGCACTAGACATGATGACATTCCGGGAGGTCTGCTGCAGTGGTCCCTGAAAACCTAATTTTTAATGTATTGTCAGGACATTATACATCAAAACCAACTAGTTGCAACTATTCCAAGAGATAGCAATTGACTTCACATACAATTAACTGAATGGGCTTAATGCCTATGGACCTAGGGGAGTATCTTCCCCCCCACCGGGGGTCCCTCTGTGTCCCCGCCCCGTGCGGCTGGTGGTTGAGGACGGACGAAATTCGCGGACGCAGATCGGCCTCTGACCGGTCCCACCATCATGTGTCCCCAGGTCGGCCTCCTCCCAGCCTTTCCTCTCCGTCGACACGGGAGGAGGGTTGGTTCTTGGATGGTCTTGATCCTCAGACACAACTCTCCAGAGGGGCGCGGTGCAGCGAGGGGAGGGATCTTGGCCTCCCTCCCCTGCCCACCGTCCACGCCCTAGACATGGAAAGTATAGCGTCCGCGCGTCGCCAAGGTGACGACGCAGTCACAACGCCCATGATGGGCGTCTCTGCGTGTTTCCATGGCGATGGCGGAGGACAAAAGGGCGGATGTCGGCGTCCACCTGCAGCGGTGATGACGACAGACGCCGGGGAATGGACACATTGTGAAAGGGTGGACAGAGGTAGGACTCCAAACCTTTATTTATTTTATTTATTTATTTGTTATATTAGTCAGAGAACCGTTCCTATGACTATTCAATAAATTGGTATCCCCTCTATCTACACAACATTCTTTATGTTGATGGTGGATGGGATACTAGCGACTACTGAGAGACCTCCTTAGACACTAGGAAGACTACCCCCCTATCTATTGACATTCTATACGTATCTAATCTTATCTACTCTGACTATTAACCATGTAAGATCCCTCTGACTATGACACAGACCATACAGTTGACCACAATCAATTCCTCCACTTTATGTGTCATTACTGGTTTAGGTGGGCGTTGGGCATCCCTACCCGATTGGTCCTCCGTTATTTCGTCTCTCCTCCTCACCCGGCAGCATGTGGGTTTCAGGGACCACTGCAGCAGACCTCCCGGAATGTCATCATGTCTAGTGCACCACCTTGGCAACCCATCCCCACTACACACATTCAAAAGAATGTGAGTATGAGAAGACCAACATTGTGTTGGTAGTTCCACTCAAAACTAGATTTTCGTACATATCTCACTTTTTGACTCCCACTCCATTATGATCAATATTCTGTTTTCTGTTTTTATGATTACGTTAGTGAGATCTTAACATCTATCTCCTGATGAAGCAAAAGTTGTGCGAAACGCGTCAAGATAAAGGGTCAAGTGCCTAACTGCTCATACATGTATATGGAACTATTCTTCTGATTGTGATTGTTCAATGTGGAATTGTACTACAATATATGCCAAATGTTTTTTATCTATTTATGTACCAATGTACAACAAATAAACCAATACCTTTTATTTATGTATCAGTGCCTTAAATGTCCCTGGAGTGCCAGTCTCCAATTAAGGGTGGAGGAACGGTAATATACCTATTCTGTCCCCCCTTGTCTGTTTTTCTTTGTATGCAAATTATGGGATGTGGCACCACTATATATATCCTTGTGGGGAGAGTATGACATTAGGGATCCATTTTACACCTATTGTGAATGTATATTATGACTATTGTAAGTTGCATACAGATTGACAGTATTCAATGGATAACATAGAACTGTTTCCCTTTTCTCTACAAGATCAATTAGACAATCTCCAGTGAGACAATATTTAGCTTATTTATATTTTTGTCAGTAGACAAGTGTAACAGAAACACTCTGTCCACCTGGAGAGATGTGTGATGTAGACTGTCTCCAGTCTAATCCTCTCTCAGATGGTGGGGCATTGTGTGGACTGTCTGAAAGAGCTTACAAACAATGGGGTGCTACTGCTTTGTTGATTGTATTACAGACTGAGTGTCTGAGTTAGTTATCTCCGATGCCGGGGAGACCGGGTGGGAGTGGGCCTAGTGGTCTATGTATTGTCGCCCACAGTTCTCCATCAGGTCCCCAAGGGAGGTCCTCCGGCATGGGGAATTTGTATATAAGGCTGAGCATTCTATCAATAAAGGAGTTCTACTTCTTTCCCTCAACTTGAAACCTTGTCTCATGTTGTAGGGAACGGTTATAATACCACTAGCTCTTGTAAGAGCTGCTCAGAAGCTTGGAGGTCACGGGAGAAGGAGGTCGCTGGGCGGTTGATACCGTTACAAGAAGGATATGTGACGGCTAGATTTATTCCCAGCAATTTCCCTTCACTCTTGCACAGTTCATGGTGTATGTAAAATTGTATTTATCTATTATAAAAGTAGCCATACCTTATATATGATCCCTGTCCAATTTTTCAGCGGCCTTTCACATCGTTATTACGTCATCACGCTGCAGTCAGTCGCTCAGAGAATCGGAGCACACTCTGTGTGCCAGGCATTACTTTGGATGGGGAATCAGGCGAATGACTAGATTTATGGTGTAGGATTAGGGTAAACTGTACACTTGGCAGAATTAAAAACATATTCAGTGTATACAATACAAGCACCTTTACCCATACTGTCTATTTTACATCACAAGAGCACTAAATCATTTTAAAACTCCTGTGAGCTCTGCATACAATTTTTATGGTAATGTTGAAATTTCTGCATCATATTACTACCTGTGTATTGTTCTGGACGACTGGTGAGATGGTGATAGAAAGACCAGGGCAGGGTTTTCCACACTATGTTGGATTTATAGTGAAGCAAAAACATTATTGCCAACTCAAACAGCAAGTTAGGAGCATACTGAATTTCTAGCAGATAAACAGATTTTTCCATATTTATGTTGAGGCTGAGCTTAGATTTGGGGACTTTGGATTTGGTTGAGGCTAAAGATGAAGTCTACGTTTTAGGTCTAGGGTAAGCATTGGGTTTGGGGGGTTAGGATGAACTCAAATTGTAACTGCATCTCCTGTTTTTAAAACATGCGGTAAAAGTGATTTGTACAAGTTTATGTGCCAGAAAAAATAAGGGAAATGTATGTGGGAAATTAGCTGGGAGAATAGTGGAAAGAATCACAAATCATACAGGATATTTTTGCCAGTAACCAAACTGTGGTAGCATTCTGGGCAAGTTTTGAAGACACTTGATCATCTTCTCAGATGAGTGAATGCTGAGTCCTAAATGAATGGTATGGGTTACTGCATTGTGTACTCTGTTATTTCACTTTTCATTACCTTTTTGGTGGTGGCTCATCACTCTAACCCTCCGCCATGCCACCTCCATGAACAAATCAATGAACAGCAGAGGGCAGTCTGATATCACTTTTTGGATTCTCAAATTGCCAAGTCAGATTTTTGCACTCAGAAAGCCTGTCATTCTTCCATTTATATAAACATATTACGTCCAAGTGTTTAGGATATAAATGACTAGTACGCAGGCTTGCCTGGGAAGAATGTAAACACAGCACTGTGGTCGCAGCAAACTTTTAAAACTGCATTTTAATTTATAGCAGGCCCCAAAGAGACTCCCAGAAAAAAAGATCTACTACTTCTTCTATAAATAATCCTTGTTTCTGCTAAATGTAATCTATTGTAGATACTCCTTTTTATAAAACTGGACTGCATGAAAGATACTTGCTAAATGAATGTTGTCTTTGGTAGAACATTAAATAAGGGTTTCCATATTATTGTATGAATTTATTTTATGCTTTTGCTATAAAACTAGGGAATGGAAAAAATAACATGTCACCTATTTACTATAAAAAAACAGACCTTATGTTATCAGAAAAGATCAAATCTGTTTGATCACCTTATCCCCCACAGACACCATTTTATATTTTTTATACTGAATACTGCATTGGTAATGCTAAAATTTCCACCATCAGTTTGTTATAAAAATATTGTCAATGTTCTTCTCTTTTTATTTCCTCGATTTCACTTGGAAAGAGGGAATGTGTGTCCTTGATGTAAGTAGTCAAATAACTTGTTTTAAAGAATCTTTTGAGAAATATAATCAATCTTTTTATTAAACATCAGTAAAATTAAAATTAGAAAAAAATATCCAACTATTTCATGAGTGATTTTTAAAACCTCTTAGAACCAAGCATGAGTAAAACATGAGTATAAATATATATATATATATATATATATATATATATATATATATATATTTTATTTTTTTTTATTTTTTTTTGTTCTTGTTTTTCAGCTATAGTCTGCCTGCATCCTGGGTGCCGATCAGTTTTTCTGCATACTATTTGGGTGGTTTACTCCTACAGCCCACAGATATATGCCAAATGGCCCTTTGTGTTTATATGAGTGGTAAAGGCTTAGAGTTTGAAACTCAGTGGAGAACAGATCCTGTTGTGAGGAGTTATATGAACTCTGTTAGGAGCTATTTAATGTATCATTCCTACATATTTCTGATTAACAAGGAAATCATCTTTAAATATTTATAATTCTCATCTGTCAAGATTGTGATTTACAGTCTCCTGATATACTGATTGTCTTAGTTACTATATATTTGCATACTTTACTTTTGCATAATTTACCTACCTGTTAATTTGGGCATAACTGATCCTAAGTACACTGCAGAGATCCAGGATTTGTTCCCCTCCTCTTTCTTCCAGCATTCGAAACCTAAACACTTAGCATGACCGCCTTGCCTGCTTTACATTTACACTGTATTTTCATTGATGTTTAAGGGACTTTTTAATACAATTAACTAGAATATAGGTCTATATTGATAACTGTGTCTTATTTGCCGAAGTAACTATAGGAAGTTCAGAATTTAGAAATAGAATAGAAAAAAAGTAGCCTATGGGGGCGTGAAGGGGAATATTTTCAATGCTACACATATTAGGTAAACAACTAGTTTAATCCCCTCCTGGTCTATCAACAGTTAAACAATATCATTGCTTTACATATACCGTATATATATATATATATATATATATATATTATTTAAGTATATTTTAATGAATATGTAACTGGTATTGAGGGGGATTGCCTCTTTCTTTGAGATTCATGTTGTTCCATGTTAAAAACAGGTTACTGACTGCAAGCAATGACAAAATTAATGCTGACCATATAATTGTAGATGTTTTTAAACAAATCCGTTTGATGTAATAAAAAGATGTGTCAAAAAGTTGTGTCAGTAAACAACAGGTAGATCTACCATTGGCTGATGGTTTCTTTAGAACACTTCTAGCTAAATATGGATTGTGCTGACCAATGGATGCAAAATATTGTCAATCACCCAATCTTGTCCAATAGTTCTGTTTATTTATTATTGTCTTTACCTGATCAGGTAAATCGTTGCCATCGTGTCTCTGTAATAGGAGAAATAAATTAACCATAAAGGGTTCAAACTGAAAAAAAAAATCTCCCAAAAAACTGACAGATGTATTCCCTCATTTATCCAAAACTGAAAAACATAACTGGAATATATTGATAACTATGAAAAGAGTTTTCCTGTTATTCCTTGTTCTATGAGATTTCTAAACAGATATAACAGACAATTCTGGGTGCATCTGGAGTTGGGAAAACATAAGTTGGATTTATATTTATAGATCACAGGATTCATAAATTAGATTGAATGCCTACACTTGTTCTGGTGGTTGGGTAATATATCTCGGCTTCAGCACAGCATTCATACATTTCTTTTATAAGGAATATATATTTAATATCCATTTGGTATTTCTTGGTTTCTTCTAAACATACAATTCAATTCAATTTAATGGATTTTCGTTTTTTTTTTCATTTGTCCTTTACCTGATAAGATGCTCTCAGCAACTCTGGGGTTAAATATTCTTTTATGTTCAGTTCAAAGAAATTCTTACTTTGTACAATCTGTTACTGCACACTGACAATTTTCATTATAATAACCATCCTTTACTAACCTTTAAGGATCTAAAATTAGGATTGTGTAGATGAAGCATACTTGCACAATGTTGGCATATAAACACACTCTGGAAATAGTAACTGACTGCAGTGTATTGTATAATTTTTTCTGTGAAAAGCTGTATAGTAGTCCTTACAATCCTGTAAAAGTAAAACTGAACATGAAGCGCAAATTAACTGCATTTCTGTTCATTATTATCATCTTCTCAAAATCCAACCACAAGTTTCAATCAAAAAGACATTCATAAATGTATATTAAGTTGTCTGACAATGTATTTCATTCCAATCACACTTGGACCTGTAATATCTAATATATGTATACATTTCTAATATTTTGAGGATTACACTTTATGGCATATACTGTTAAAGTGGGGGTTTTCAGGCAAATGTATGTTTTTTGTAATGGTGTTTTTAGTAATGCATACTGTCTCATTTTGTCCAAAATGTGAATTTTATGATCATTACAATACAGTGTCGTTCTAACATAGTCAAACTCTTAGCGTGAAAAAAAACTTAAGTCTTAAGATCATGGCATCTAAGGTAATTTATAAAATAAAATAGCCTACAAAATAAAATGGGATGCTGATTGGGTTTTCCTGTTTATAGAAATGTAACTTAAGCTCTTTTCTGCCGGTGTTTATTTAACATGGCTTGACTTTCCTTAAAGGGCCAGTTAGTATACATTAGGAGAATGCAATGTTAAAGCACTACTGATGAAATTTACAAAAAATTATGAAGGTTTTAAAATGTAGGTAAAGCATATTAAGGTTGACTTAGTGTAGATAGACTTTTTGCTTAGCTTTTCAAAACTATTTAGTTTAACTAACCAATCAAATGCCTAAGAAAATTCAATTTTTCTTTCCCCAAATAAGCTTTATTGAAAAAATATTCAAATTACAGCATTTTTGGTTCAAAATGAAAAAGTTATAACCGTTGGTAAAGGTATTTATGAAATGGCGCATTGTTTACAAAAACATACATTTAAATTCAGTCTCGAGCAGTATCAAGGAATCAGGTCACATATAACAATGCAAACAATCTAACTAGACAAAATGTTTGTAACCTGAACTAACAAAAAATATTAGTTAATAAATTTTTTTATTTCCTAGGATTAGTCAGTCAATTTGAGCACAGGTTCACTACATCAAAAAAAAAAAAGGTTAACTACATCAACAAATGTGCCTACTTTTGTCTCACTCAATGTCTAAAGCTGTACTCTAGATAGATATAGAATATATGAATAATTTCAGCTCTTTATTCAAGGAAATATAATGTACCTGGGGCTTCATTCATTTTGAGTAGACACTTGATAGCAATGCATAATTGTTTTGAAAGAGGAGAATGTATCTTCGTAGTACTTTATACAGAGCATGATTATGGGATTCCAACGATCTTGCTTGTCCCCCACCATGGTGAGACAATGATCACAGATGATCCCTATAATGTTGGGTTTGCCTTCAGGGAACATGAAGTACAAAAGGTGAGTGTAGGTCTGCTTTAAGTCTATTGCAAGTACAACAGAGCTCAATAATGGTGAGAGAAATGCAGTACAAGCATCTATTAAGAGGTATTACATTGCATGCTGCATGTTTACAAAGACATCTGCTTCCATTTACACCATCCACTCACCTTTAAATAAAACTGTTACAGAGAACCCTGCCCTGTGCTGATTTTCACAGCTTTACAAATCTCAGAACTGGCTGCAAAATAATACCAATCCTCTGGCCTGTAAAGCTTACATGACACATTGACTACCTCAACTATTTAAATTGGAATGACTACCAGAAATGTGTATAATATATAACATTTTGGAAAAAAAAACAATAATTGAGATAAGTTTCTGCTAATTCTGATCACTATATTCCAAAGAAGAAACTTTGCTTATCGAAGATGCAAACTTAAAATGTCAAAAGGAAAAGGAACTCTATTTGTTCTACAGTAAAATTGCACAGTAATTTTTTTGTAAAAGTTAGTCTTAAACTAGCCATACATGTGTCAATGTTTGTTAGATAAATTGACTTGTGCAATTTAAATAATAAGTGACTGATATAACTGCTGAATTGTTCAGAAAAGCTCGACCTAGGTATGGCCAGCTTTGGAACCTCCAGTTTTATCGTTTTAGATAGCTTGAACAAAATATAAACAAATTGAATCTTTTCTCCAGATAATACTGGAAGGTACCTTTATGTCATGCCCCCACCCCCTGAATGCAGCCCATCCAAAGAAATTCTTGCCTTTGCTGAGTTGCTCTGCCTGTAGCTGCACAGACTTATTTTAAAAAGTGTCCTTACCAGGTCTTCTTCATCCTTCCTAATGCATGTTACGGTTTCTTCTTCCTTATCAGGATCATAAATCAAGGCAGCCTCCAGTTTTCCAGCAGAGTATAGCTCACCCCAAAATAATGGATGGCACATAAAGGCAAGAGCCAGTTAAGAGATTGACTATTCACAAAAAAATAAAAAACACTGTAAAATGTATGAGGGCACTTTCACATCGCATTGTGTTTTTACAGTACTGGGTTTTCTCATAGAAAACCAATGATACCATTCACACAACATGCATTGTGTTTTTGAAAAACACAGCATTAACACATGCACTTTTTAGGGCCCTTTCACTATATGCGATGCGTCACTTTTTTTTAAACATGTGTGTTTTTACAGTACTGCATTTCCTCATAGAAGACCAATGTTACTATCCACAGTGCATGCTTTGCGTTTTTAACAATATTTTATGGCACCGCGCTGCACGCATTGTTGATGAAAGATGCAAATGCAAGCGCAAACACAGATGTGAAATGTGCATTCGTTTTTGGTATACAGATCCCTGTCGCCCCAAAACTCGGTCAGCCAGAGAATGAAAAATGTCTGTAAATGGGTGTCCCCATTGAAACTAAGGGCCGGCACATATATCTGCATGGAGTTAGTAAGCTCTCCACTGGCTTTCTCCGGTTATTCTAATTTCTTCACAGATCCAAAAGATATTAGGGCATGGCTATGGTAGGGACAAGCTTTTATCCACAAGGCTTTGACGCTATATCCATTAAAAGTAAACAATAATAATTATAAAACATTAGTAATTCAACCCTAATTTTGTCCCATAATACATATGTGCAATATGTTATTCTACTCAAAATTTACATGACTGGACATTCATATTTATTCCTGGCTTTGCAGCGCTTCCCATTTACCTTTTTTGATTTGTAGGTGCTCCCCCAATGTGAAGGTCCAACGTAAAAAAAAAAATTTTGGAGGAGAAAAAAGGGGGAGAAAGAAGGATAAAAAGACAATTAGCAGGGGGAAAAGAACCGTTAGAGGAGCTGTTAAGAGACTATATTCAGGAAGTCAGAAAGAGTCTTTGGTGGTAGTCAAATGTTGTAAGAATAGTTGTCACTTACTTATGGGTTGCTGGTCTTCAGATGACCCTGTTTGGACCAGCAGCCTGTTTGATGAATCAGCAGGTGGCAATAATTTTCCTCACTGTCCCAACGCAGTGAATTTAAGGTCGTGCTCTGAGGTGCCTGTGGAGGTTGGATTTCATGGATGCCTGGTCAAGGATACTTGGAATGGTAATTTTGATGGGTGAAGTGGTATGAAGAGGCGCCCTTAAAGTATTGTTATTTTTATTTGGTAACAATTTAAAACAAGAAATGCATCAACACTAAAACAATTACACAACTTGCGACTTATTAAGGATGAGGGGTGTAAATATTTAGGCTAGGTTTACACTGGCGGCTCTTGAGCAGCTTTCAGCTCCCGGAGCTGCGGGAGAAACGACTCCCTGTAATCGGCTGCAAAACAGTGCAGGCGATTACAGGGCGTCTAATTAAGGACCCCATAGAGGTAAAAAACCGCCAGTGTAAACTTTGCCTTAGTCTTTGTCTGTTGGTGGAACATGTGATATAACTAAAATCTACAACTAGCTAAAACATAGATATTCAGATGTTCCATTTAAATGAAGGCTTTAACAATGCCTGTTCTTTCTGATGGTGTGTTTAGGTTAGCTTTAGTTGGAGCAGAAGATGCCAGAGGCCTTTAAGGATTACGCCTGAAGGTCCAAATTAGGTCTACAGTCAAGTTAAAGAGAACAAGTATAAATATTTTCTATTTTGCTTTACTTTTCAGTGTATGTTTCTGCAATTAAAATTCAATATAGTAGTTGAGACACTAGACTCACAAAATAGTGAAGGCTTGCTGAAAAGAGAACATGGCATAAGCTGTTTGCCTTTTGATGCCTTCTCTGAATAAAATGATAGGGGACACAGTCCATGCCCTGCTTCATTTATTTTATGTAAGATTTGAACTATTGAGTAAAGTGTACAAGCTTTTTTTTCAGCTAAACAGAGAGATAAACATATAAGTCTTTTAAGCCACAAATACCCTTTTTCTGGTTATACACTCCTGCTTAGATTGTCTGTAGGCTTTCATTGTAGAGCATGAAGACATGATCTGACTAAAAAAACTCTATGGGCCTTCTAGGGTAAGCAGATCCAGACATGTCAAGTTTATCTCAGGTCATTGCTTTGTTGTTGTTTGAAGCATTGTACAGGTAAATTTAGGACTCTGGTCACCAATATTTTCCCACAATCTTGGTTTTGTAAACCACAAGTCTTCAAGATAGACCACCCAGTTTTGTTCTGTATTTAAACTGTACAAGACTTTACATATTTTCTGAAGAAACTGAAGATTGTATGACCAAAATTCCAAATTGTTTGTATACATTTTTAAATCTTGTTTATACAGAGTAATTGTTGACCGTAAATAAGTGAATGCAGATGAAGATAATTTGACATTTCAAGACATATGTGATAAACTCATGTGTTTTACTGACATTTAAAAGAAGTACCAGCAAGTGAACTGTACACAGAACGTGGTGGCACTGAAAGCAAAATGCCAAAGAGGGAAAATATGTTTAATAGTTGTCTTCTAGGCTTCTATAACAAGTTGTCTGCTAACCTTCAGAGAGTATATTGATCCAAAATGGTAGTCTAATCTCTCTTTGTGCCATAAAACAAGTAAATATCTTCAATATACCGTGGATATGATTCGAGAAAAAAGAAATTTGGATATATATATATGAAACAAAAAGTTTTAGCCAGAGTAGACTGGACACAAATATCCCAAAAATAAGGGTTCCTTCAGTTTAAAGATAACAAATGTAAGGAAAACATAAATATATGAATAATCCATTCCTTACCAAAATAACTGAAAAAATTAAATCCAGGATTGGGGTCCATTTTACACTAGTCATTCTGCTGCTATGGTGCGGAACCAGTACTGCAACGCTGTGTGGCTAGCAGTAACACAATGTCCCTTTCACACTGGCCCCTCATTTGCATATAATACTGTACAGTTAAGATTCTTACATGATAAGATTTTCTAGAAGTATAGTAAATGAAAACAAAAGAGAAACAATACAGTTAATGTTAAGTTATAGAAACATGCAGGTCCGCCGTCAGGCGGGGACAGGCGGCACTCCCATCTCGTGCCTGACTATCTAGGGGGGCCCGGGGGTCTGCTGCCCGCGCTGGCTCTCCAGAACGGAAAGAGACCTGCAGCATCCCACTTGGGCCCCCCTCCCTTATGTGTGTGAAAGTAGCCCATTAGGTGCTACTACTTTGATGGCAAGTGCTCAATAGTGACATCGTGGCTGAAATTGGTATTGCAGGGAGATTGAGATTAAATAGGTGTACAAAAACTTCACTTTATCATGCATACACGTCTGTAAAAGGGATTTTTTATTTTTGATTGTCAATATTCTTTCAGTTTTTATTGTTAAATGTATACAATGTATGTGCCAATGGACATAATAGTCATGAAAGGCTGCAGATAGGGGTAAAATTACTAATGAAAAACAATGCAGGGATTTTAACACAATGCTCAAGCCGCCCATTCATGGCACTGTGGCTATGACAAGGCCTGTCAGAGCCCTGGATCTGCTGGTCCAAGCCTCCATCACGTTGATGTTAATGCAGCCATCTGCGTCTATAGGAACGCAACGGAGGCTTGACGGAACCCAGCTTTGACTACTGAGGTATGAGATCTGGGGGTTGAAACGGTGTTGTACTGTTACTTTTGACCCAGAGCCAGCTGTTGACCTGTGGATGGAGACAGCTAATCGGAGGATCAATCAGGAACAGGGACTTATTAAGCACTTATTAAGACCATTTTACATATGGGGTGAGTACCACACACCATCTCATGGTACTCATCAGAGTAGCTCACTAAAAAAGTTAATTAACTAGAAAAATGTTCTAGTATGAAGCCCCAAAATTTCTGATGGCAGCCTTGGAAACATGTGCCCAAATGTAAAAAAAAAAGGAATATACACACAATATGGTGCAAACCTCCATTGCTCACTTTAGGTGTTTCATTCAGACTTACTGCCACAGGTCTATCAGCACATGTCACACTTATACCATCTAGCACTTACACCAAGTGTAACATACATTTTTGCACATTCTGTATAAAAGTTGTCTAAATGACTCCAGAATTACAACCTTGCACTAGGATAAGCCTAAGGCTTTGTTTGCATTGCGTTGGGACCCCTCCACTAAGCGTACACGCTTAGTGGGAGGTCCCAACGTAACAGATAGACTTACCTTCTCGGCGGAAACTCTGTCTTCATTGCGCAGAGCCGATCTGCCGGTGTAAGTTCAGCCTTTACACCTGGGGATGTGTAAACAGACCATCCGCCGGCAGGCAATGTCTGTGGGATACGTCGGGACCCCGCTAGGCGTATACGCTTAGCATAGGGGTCCCGACGTATAATGGAAACAAGCCCTTAGTAGAACAACTGGGAACTTGATGGAATGAGTTTTCATGGTTTAGCAGCCTTTCTACAGGCCAAATGGCAAGCATCAGACAGAGTGGTGGTAAGATTACTGCCACCTGAGTTGAAGTTACTGTGTCTGGAAATGTGGTGGTCCAGTTTGGGTTTCCAGATGCCAGGAGAACATAACCAGCTTGACATTGTGCCAACTGAAAAGTTTGGTAGAGTAGAGGAAGCAAAATATTATATTGGTGTTATTTAGAGGTTGGAGTAATTCCTTAGCGCCTTACCTTATGGAAATGATTATAGTTGGATAGCACCAGTCTAAGGCTGATGTTAACCCCCGTTTTATGTATGCATGACTTTATAATGCTGAAGGAAAAAAACATGGACATACCCCCATATCAGTTGCAAAACAAAAATGTTAAGATGTAAGTTTTTTGTTGCCAGTATCACATTTCCAGCAGTAGGATGACCACTCCCTACTACCATTCTGTATCAGGACAAAAGAAACAAGGTAGGACTAGCCCCACCTCACCCCTATTATCCATAGCACAGAGGGGTGTAGATCTGTAATACTCAGCAAATGCTGTAATAGAGTGATAGAGCTTGTAACTGCACAACTGTTAAAACAGATATAATAAAATAATTTCAATCATATTCTTTACAGACCAAAAGGGACCAAACAAGAGTGGAAAATACTGCTTAATTAGCATAAGTTTTTAAACATTTCATGCCAGTTGTACACCTGTGTTCAATATTAAAAGCAACTCGCTTGAAGAGAAATTAAATTTTAATGGAATCCCTGATACTCTGTATAAGTAATTAGAGGGAATTGCTGGTTTGGTATATTCTCTTAAAAAAAACACAACAAGAAGGATTAACATAAAGAATTCTTTAAAGGTAAAAGTTTTAATAGATTTTGCACTTCAAGAAAGGTCAGCCTATGAAGTATTCTGCCAAAAACACCCCCCTTGCCAAAATAAAAAGAAGATCTTAAAATGTTGGATCTGATTTTGTTGAAAGCCCCCATACACCTTACAATCTTACCACACAATTTCTGTAAATCAACTTTTCTTCTAAAAACCATGTAATATGAGCACCTTTTTAAACCTTCCAATCACTATGTATTCTATCAGAGAGAACCCGGCACTAAATAGGTGTTGGTAGATCTAAAGGAAATTGTATGGAATGATCTAAAGGTATGTGGGGGTTTTAAAATGTAAAATATTTTGGGCCTGTATACAAAGTTTCTAGAGCAAGGAGATATATATATATATATATATATATTCTTACTCTTTGCTTAAGAGCTCTGCTATGACATACAGAAGAACCCAACAGAAATCAACTTAGATGCAGAAAACACAACAGGATCAACCAGTATCCAACAGTGTGTGAATTTCCTTCTAATGTACAAAATAACTGATTAGTACTTCTAATTATAATAAATTGTTTGTAACTATTTACTTATACTATTTGCATTTTCTTTGAATAATAAATGGGTTATTATTTAAAAAAATGTGCATCTTTATTGCTTGCCGACAGTCTATAGCTTATTTATATAAATTATATCATTTTTGTTAATATTGTTATTATGGTTATTGGTGTTCTGATTTTTTTTATCATATTATGGTTATTACCCAGTGGTGAGAAGTATGAGTAGAGTAAGGGTACTACCTAATGCTAATCAATGAGTTGGAACATGTTTGGGGGTAGACATTCTGGGGGTGCCTGCGTCCAGTACATGCCCTTTTAGCTATTGTACTCCATGCTTCAGCCTGTAGAAGTGAATGTGATGTGACAGCCAGTTGTCTGCCCTTCAGAGGTGCAGGAGTCCAAGTACAGCTGCAGCCCGTCTTCTTTATTTACTATCAACCTATATTAATAGGATCTGGGAACACGACAGGAAACAGCAGACTTCTGGCAATTCACAGTTTATATTGGTGAAATGTAAATAGGGCTTTGAAAAATAAATATAGACAGCAGTATGTGATTCCTCAGCACCAGGCAGAACAGGATGACTGGTTGGCCAGCAGTGACCTCTGACTCTCCTTAGGTGCTCTGCCCACCTTTTATTCATGTACCACAGATGGTCATGGCATACATTTAACCATATATGTAAGATACACAGATCTGGGATACATACATACTAGGCATTATATATTCAGTATGATGGATCAGTAAACCTTATGGAATATGATATGACACAGAATGTCTCTTAGGATATATGACTACATCAGGGACTATATCATTATATCTGGAAAGGTTCTGTCACTCTTAAGCCTCTCCTCAGCCATAAATTGGTGCTTAAAATATTTTAAAATATGCAAATTAGATAAATAAATATAGCCTCATCAAACACAAGTGCATATTTAGGTCAGTGGTTGTTTTTTTTCTAACTTTCGACACATTTTACAGGTAAAAATTGATTTTATTTAATTAAAAGAAAATGAAATTACCTTAATGTATTGCTTTTCAATTCTTAATAATGGAGGATAAATTATTATCAATAGGAGTTTTTTTTTTTTTTTTATAAACATTTTATTGAAAAAAATGTACATCCAAATATCTGAACAATAGGACTACATAAGTGCAAATACATTATTTTCTTTAAAGCATAGTGGGATTATACAGGTTTCAGATACACATTGTCAACATATTGGGATAAGAAATCTAAAAGAAAAAAAATGGCAAAAATAACGCAGTTTTTTGCCCTACTAAAATATTTAATTTCTAATATATACAGTATTTCAATGGTAGATAGTACAGGAGGAAATACCTGGAGGATGGATGCTGAGTTTACAAAGATTCCAGAAAGATGGATAACAAATGGATACATTGTGTCATGGGGGTGGTGCGGATGAGTATAAAGAGGAGTCAGGTAATTAGATATGCTGGAAATTAAAGAGGGGTAAGGGGTTGACAGGTAAAAAGAAAGGGAAAACAGTTAAAATACAGATTAGAATGAAAGCAAAGTGTAATAGGGAGAGAGAAGGGGAAAGGGGAGAACAAAAAGAATTTGACATTAAGGAAAGGGAATAAATAGGAGAGAGGAAAAAATTAGGGAAAATTTGAGGAGAAAGAAGTGCAGAGGTAGGTTGAGAA
Organism: Ptychadena robeensis; assembly: GCA_036250615.1. NCBI lineage: Eukaryota > Metazoa > Chordata > Amphibia > Anura > Ptychadenidae > Ptychadena > Ptychadena robeensis. The sequence continues at coordinate 69,153,180 of CM070036.1, read as the reverse complement.
AATGAGCAAACTAAGGCAAATGATAGAATACTGAGAAGAGGGAATAGTCATAGGGTATAGACAAAAGGACATGATGAGTAGAGAAGGAGATACTCAGGAGAAATGATGAATTATGAGATAACAGGAGGACCTAGCAGAAGAAAGATCAGGATAGAGAGATCCATACACACATCAATGAAATGTACAGGTCACCACCTCTTGGTGTCTCCATCCTCCTATGGGTTTCCTCCCATTCTCTGGTTTGATACCACGCAGTCATTTCCACTATGTGGAGATGAATTCCAGCATTTGGTTTTACATGAGCCATGATTCATGGTTAAGTCACATGAAATATATTTACATAGACAATGTGTAATGGTGTATGCCAGGATTTGTGTCCATGCGGAGAAGAAGCAGTACAAGAAGTATGTATATACCAGCTAGGAGGGCTTGTAGTGTGGAGCAGGTCTGAGAAAGTGTGATACTAGAAATAAATAGACCCCTTTCCCGAGAGCTCCCCTTATCTCTAACATTATTCTGAATATTATGGGACCTACTTCAGGAAAGGACGATGTTGAAAGCAATTTCTGGTGACCCCATCATCTGCTTCTCTTCGTCATATATGTGCATATAAAACCCATTACACTCTTTTATGTCTTTTATGTACTATCAGATCCAAGTGCTGTGTCTGGGGACAGATACTTGTCATGCCTCCTGATCTCAGGATTGTAAACATAGCAAACTATTATTACCTTGGCTTGGCAGGCAATGATAGATTTAAGTGCCCGGACAATGAAAGTCAATTGAAGGAAGATGAAGGGTACTTGATCACTTTATAGATATGGCAGCAGAAGTAACTGCCATCCTGCCATGATATATGTGTCTTCGTGATCTAGATGGCACAGTGTCGAAGGCATGCTCGATACCATCCCAGCACAGTACAGTACACACGGACGCTGCGATTGTCTGTCGCTCCCCATTGTGTTGGCTGAGTCTGATTTACATCACGCAAGGCTTTATATCCTGGCACACACTCTGATGATGGTGGTGGTGATAGTAGGAACTACTGGCGGACGGGTGGAATGAAGAAATCCCGTTAAAATTGAGAACAAAATCCTTTCTGTCGCACACAGGGGACGAGTGGTGCTGGTAACGGGGCAATCCCACTGCAATGGAAATACAAACAGTTTACTAGGAGATAGTACATGGCATCTATGTCATCACCAGATCCTCACTGACAGATGGCAGGGATCTGATCACCTGCTGGTGATGGAAAATACATGACATAGGTCCACACATCCTTCATTACAATATACCTTCCTTTACATCTCTGCTTCCACTTTCAGTTACAGAACTGCAGGTCCATCCTTATTACATAAAAAGCAGTTATCCATCACCAATCAGAATGAATTCTGGGCCGCTATGACTCCAACAAATTAAATACTAATGTATACTACTACAGAGAAAAAAGTACTACTAAAGAAAACTCAAGGGAGTATCCTTTTTTTTATTATAGGTCACTTATCAGGAATTACACATGGATGTATACCAATTAAATAGCATGCTTAACTCTTTCTTTGTTTTCACAATGTAATGGGTTCTGAAAGCCGCAGAACTTAATAATAAATGTATGGAATTTAGGGACATATTAGAACCAACCCAGGGACTTATCAGAATCATAAATCAGAATAATATGCATGAATAAAATTCAGAACTAAATAATATATACATTTCAGGTACCTATCAGAATTAATTGGTATATACATTTTAGAGACCTATAAGGACTTATTAATATATACATTTCAGGGACCTATAAGGACTTATTAATATATACATTTCAGGGACCTATCAGAACCTAATATATAAAAAATCCAAGGACCAATCCAATGTAAAAATATATTCAATTCAGGGACCAAAAACGAAGTAATAAATAAAACCCAGAGACATGTTAGAACTAGATATTATATAAAATCCTGGGAGCTGTCAGAACTAAACAATTAATACAATTTAGGGACCTATTATAATTAAATAATATATAAATTTCAGGGACCTATCAGAACTAAATGACAAATATATAAAATCCTACGACCTCTCAGAACTAAAAATGATGTGTACCTGGGACCTATGAGATCTGAACTATATATATGATTCCGGGATCTATCATAGACAGATAATAAATCCAAATCCAGGGATACAGGGAGTAGCTATATGAAACTCTTTTACAATATGTTTTGCTAATACTTACGATCCAATGATCTAATGAGAATTTGATTTACTAAAGAATCCTTTTTTAATTGTGTAAAGCTCCTAGATAATGATAATAAGAAGCCTTGTTCGAGCTGTTCCATAGAATCCAATCATATTCCATCAATAATCCTATTTTTTCTCTCTCTGCACTTTGCTGGGGTTTCAATGTATAAACTATAGGTCCCTATACACCTTGCAATTTTACCATATCATACCATAATCTTAATATTTCTGTACAATTCTACTTTTGTTCTACCAAAACTATGTAATATGAGGACCTTTCTAAACCTTCCAATCACTATGTATTCTATCAGAGAGGACCCGGCACTACATAGTTGTTGGGAGATCTAAACCAAATTGTATGAAGTGATCTAAAGGCCTATGGTGACCTTAAGTAATCAGTGCCTAACTACGGAAATCAGTAAACTATTGTGTGTTCTCTAAGTGGCAATTGGCAAATAAAACGTGTAACAGCCTAAAGTGTATAAACGCATTCTTTGAAATACCTATTTCCCCTTCCTATACATAGTTCTAGTCTATAGATTTGCAATACCTGCCCATGGCTATTCTTTAATGTCCTTTACATAAAGTACAGTAAAGTAGAGTAAGATTTTTACTTAAATATGATTGGTTGATGAACATAACTTCACCCCAATAATTTAGCTCGGTCATGCTTCGCAGTTTCTTCTCCTTTTGTAAAATGTCCGGTTTATATCTCGTTCCTTTATAATATACATTACTTAAACTTTGGAAATTGAAATAATTCCAGCCCAACCAATACATGTAATGCCATTATTACACTGACTGTTGCCATGGCAACCATTGACTTTTACTGACTGCTTTCCCCAGTCCTGCCTGCAGCCACCTCACCCTGATATATATTTCCATATAAATCTTTCCAAGCTTCATATTTATGGTCCTGGTTTAATCAGTTTCCATGGATTAACAATGTGAGAAAATATGTATTTCCAAACCTCAACAAAACAAGCGTTCTGCTTCTAATCTGACTGGATATTACTTGTAATACAACATGAAAGCACATTCATTTCTGGGGCTCAAACTTTTAGAGGCTGAGCTTATTTTATGTAAAATTAGTTAAGAATGTCCCTTTAAAATGGGGATTATTTTCACAAGGCTCATTAAATCTGTGCAGACACCTCATTATGTAATTAATTTTTAATACACGGCCAGTTGCCTTCTCCTGAAGGTGATCTAGGCACATGTAAAAGGTGAACAGGACTTTAACGAGCTGCTGGACTTCCTAATTAAAGAGAAGAATTTAGCTTTCTGCTAATTAAGTGAAAAGGCGGCCGATTTGTAGAGACATTTGTATGGGTACAATACTGTAATGTGTCCCAGCACGCTGCCCAATCTTATCTAATCTTTCATCTACTGGCCTGATTTACAAATTACATTGCTGGATCTCATACACAGTAGCCCCTAACTTTGATGTGGATGGCATATTGGCAGGGCAGGAAGGAAGTTTATTGAAAAGTCATAAATGCCATTTATAGGTCTAAAGAAATCCAGCAAATGACTGATAATAATTAGCCCGGATTTCCTTAAGATATCCATAACTTAACTTAGCTAATTGTATAGATGCCCATAAGTTTATAAGTTTCCAGCGGAATGCTACCTACTACAATACAAATATAAATATGCCATACTTGTGTATTATGTTATTATTTGTCTGTTGGAATAATTCCCTCATCGCCCTTATAACGAATAACACTTAATAACCTTATAACGAATTATTTTAAAAGTTGCCAGTTTATGAATGAAATTATATATTTGAATTTCTTTGGTTATTGTCGACCAATCGAACTTAATCGTTCTATATATTCTTTCTAATAATCAGTTTCAATTAAACAACACATGATATTAATAGGAGAACCGTTACATAATTATTTCTACTGAATATTTAATATTAATGATTATATATTTATAAATATTTCATTATACTGATAACATTAGATCAAAATCAAATGCAGATAAAAGCTCAAAATTTCCCTAACTTTCTCTCTTAGATTAAAATTGACTGTAAAAAAAATCAAATACATACATATTTTTTTTTTAAATACAATATTTAAAAGTTTTCCATACGTTATGTTAAATGGCTACATTATGGTCTTCTGTAGGCTGTGTGTTAGATATAAAGGAATATTGTAGTCTTTAACTTTATGTATTGTGCAGCTTTAAAGCTCTATAGAACGTATATATATATATATATATTTATTATGTATTTATTTATTTATTATTGCTTAATAACTAAAGAATTAAAATAAAGTATCAAATATTAGCCCTATAGAAGATATCTGGCTAATAAATGTGTATTTCATTAAATGGTTATGTTACAGGACATACACACCGATCATGAGCACAGATCTGATAAATGTATATCTAATAAACACATGTCAGAGTGACAGACACATTTCAGATAAATATTGCAATTCTTACAGCTAAAGGATCATAAAACTCTGTTTTCCTGACAGTCCTGTCTCTAATGTTTAGTTATATTGTTTTTTCTAGTTCTGCCTATACCTATCCCTAAAGTATCATTACATCAGGTAAAGAGAGAATGACTACAGTCCCTTGTGCGAAGCAAATCATGTTCACAGTACAGATATGTAGCCAGTAATCTCTTCTAGTAAGTACACAATCCTGGATTATACATTTATTATACAGATAAACTCCCATAGGGGATATCTTCATAGATAAGGAGGGCTGCCTGGCTCCCCAGGACGTGATTGACATTTCAACAAGGGTGGAATAAAAAAATCATAGAGAGACATATTTTTTTTCTGCAGTTGTTACTTGTTGAAATTCCCATAAAATGGAACAAGAGGCTGCTCTCATGTGGGTTAAGTCAGGCTCAAATCCTCTTCGGTGTGGTCCAGCTTAGACTGTCTTTGTTTAGTTAACCTCTGCGACCCGTATTTAAAAGGTCTATTTGCAAATTTCCCAGTACAAATCCAGTATGTTCTTCTGCCTTATACAGCCCCCCAGCCCCTGTGTCTGGATATGTCTGCAGCTTGATGTAAAAAAGATGTATCCTTTCTTGTCTACAAGTCCTGCTCTGTAATACCTTGTGAAATGTTACAAATCCTTCCTAAAATATGTTATATATCCATCGACATATATCTGTCTATCAACCATGACAATGAAGTCCTGTAATATTACAGAGCAGTCAGGAATATTGTGTCTCCTCTGTAGGATAGTACTAAGCAAAGGCATGGAATGGTTGATAAATGAGTGTAATGTGCTGTCCCTGGAGCCCCATTTACTTGTGATTTACACATGACCTGTGATCACAGTCATTCAACCTACAGCTCCTCTTACCGTCCTCGTTTTGCTAATTTAATAAATACACTGCAGTAGTCACCCGCTAAGATGCTGTCAGCGACATATTCCTGACAGATGACAAAACGGCTGAGAAAGACAGCTAACAAGCTGTTATTTTGTCTAAAGTCAAATATGATGTAAACAATAAAATGTGCTTTTATTATTTCATCAAAAGAATTTACCTGTAATGATATTCTTGCCTCTTTCTGATTTACTAGAAAAGATGCATGGTCCCTGGTCTTAGTAAATTGGAGTTTTTCTTCCGTTAATCATACAAAAATGTACTGATTGTACAAAATTTTACTAAACTTTAGTTATGTTTCGGTTGCAGAATAACTATAACTATATATATAACTATATATATAACAATATATATAACAATATATATATATATATATATATATATATATATTCAAACGTCCTCTCTCTGATTATTGAACATTTGGTTTAACCAGCAAGGTGGATTTAATAAAGGGGTATAGGGATGTTCACTTTTGTATATAAATGTCCTCTACCAGTTTAAAAAAAATAACCCATTTAATATACTTTAGCTAAATTGCACTAACTGGTACAGTGATTGGGGAAGGAAGAAAAGAAAGGTGCATAATTTAGCATATCAGCAATATGGTTACAATGTTTCTCACTAAACAGGATGTGGAATCACTCGGATTCATATTGGGCATATAGGGATTAGGGAATGGTATGTATATTACCTGAGAGATCATCCCGGCTGTTCTGATGGAGGTAAGTCTGTTCCAAGGTGTAGGAAGACATGCCTGAGTGGATACTGGCGGATGCTGCGTTGCTAGGTGCCATGGCCTGCTGCTTCAGGTATGGGGAGGCCCCTGATGCTGTCCAGTGAGCAGTAGGGCTGGTGTAAGGAGAATGACATTCCATAGCACTGGCCATAGCAGGAGAAGAGGGGACAGGGCTACTGCTACTATCTGGTCCATAGTCACCACTGGACGACACTGGGCAGCTGGCCATGTACGTAGAGCCAGGGTTGGGGGACATATGTGGGACATGGTGACCTCCACTTAAGCTGTCGTATCCTCCAGTCATAGAGTTTGTCATCATATCTAAGTTGTAACCATTACTGTGACATGCCAGGGAAGCAGGTGGGGCTTGAAAATCAAATCCTTGGGGAAGGATGGAAGTGCTAAAGCCTATACCATTCATCATCCGATACATGGGTTTTAGAGCTTGGCATTTCCTTCGAAATCCTCGGGGTCTTCTTCGGAAGGAGCCCTCCTCAAACATGAACTCGCTTGCAGGGTCTATGGTCCAGTAATGCCCCTTGCCAGGTCTGCCAAGTCCCTTGGGCAGCTTGATGAAGCACTCGTTCAGAGACAAGTTGTGGCGTACAGAATTCTTCCAACCTTGGTAGGAGCCTCTAAAGAAGGGGAACCTGGCTTGTAGGAATTGGTATATCTCGCTCAGGGTGAGTCTTTTAGTCGGGGAGCTCTGGATAGCCATTACTATCAAAGCAATGTAAGAATATGGGGGCTTCTCAGGGCGCCTGAGCCCCGAACTTGGCTTCTTGCTCTTGGAGGATGATGAAGAGGAGGAGGTGTCCATGGCTGTCGGTTGCTGGCTCATCAGTGCAGGCTGCAGAGCCCCTGTACTAGGGCTGGATGGCAATGGAGCGGAGGGGTTCTCCGTGGTCATCTGAAGGCTTGTGTGTTGGCTAGAAAGTTACTTCTATTAAACTGTATGACCTATTACTTCTTACAGGCGGCCGAGGACATGAAATCCTGTGGAGGGATCAAGTCCAAGAGCTTGAGACGCTGAGTGGCACTATCAGCTCAGGAAAGAGCCGCTGAAATCCAAGGGCTCACTTGTCTGCATAACTTCTGTCTTCTCTGGGAGTTCACAGTCCATGTAGATCCTTATCTGGGACAGAGCCTCCTTATACCACTATCTGCACCCGAAAAGTGCCCCCCATCTCTGTCTCCACTAACCCTACAAGAGGAGAAGAAAGTCACATCAAGCAAACAAAACTCGACCACCTATCACTTTCCTAAATCTCTCTCTCCTCTCTCTCTCTCTCTCCTTTTTTTCTCCTGCAGACCCCCCTGAATACATCAGAGCGATGTACAGCAGGGAAGGGACCACCCCTTTCCATCTGGCCCCTGTCCACTCGTCATCTGGGCAGGAATTGCTGCACCCAATCCTCCTAGCTGCCTCCTCTAATACACGCAATTACACCATTTATCAACCTCATTTAGACAGTTTAGTCAACACAGCCACACGCCAGTGTGCCAGACTCCAAGGTAAAAGGCTGCTCTCCGTCTGCCATGGCATGCTGGAGGCAGGAGAGTGTTTAGGATTAGACAGATCTGCAGGACCGGAGAGATCGGCAATGTTCAGTGTCATTCTCTTTGAAGCACCCCAGGCAGGAAGTCTGATCAGAGTGGGTAAAGATGTATTGCTAATGAACCCTGCTTCCATTATAAGCTCCAAGTGTCCCCAGTACCCCAATATATACAGAACACGAGATACCACTGCCGACTGTTACTGGTTTTATACATTCATTATATAGCATTATACATTACTGTCATACAACTATGAAGTCAAAGTGTTAAGAAGTATGTAAGGAACAAACACAGTTTCTTGCCCTTATATGTTACAATTACTAAATAAATGTATATACTGTATAATATGTATAAACCTGTTCTATGTGTTCCCCTCTGTGATCTATGAAGATAATGCAGTTTGTAAAGGTCACCTCCAAAACATTTAATAAAATATAGTAAACATAAGTTAATATAACACATCACTAGTTATTGTGAACTGACAATCAAAAGTTTTTTGGGGGGAACGTTTGGTGATGGGTTGCAACTCCTATTGGATATGTATTGCTTTCTATGGCCTCTAATTGTTTTTGTGAATAGTTCCATTGGGACTGTACATACATTTTTGCTTACCTTGTGTAGTGTACATACTGTACCTCTTATATCCATTTATGTTAATACCATACAGCGCAATTGATTCAAAACCTAAAAAACATTAAATACTTGTATGATTGAGTGAAAGTTTCCTATTTTCCAAGAGAGGATTATTCAGGCAGAGCAAAAATTGAGTTTCGGTGACAACATCCCAAGATGGGACTCTTTTCTACCCAGAGAAAGCTCCTCTTGCTTGTTGGGCTATCAGGCAGAGCAGAAATTGAATTTAGGCAACAGCAGCCCAAGATGGGACTCTTCTATTTGGAGAAATCTACTCTTGGTTTTTGTTAGGCCACCAGACAACATGAAAAAATCACAGAGCAAACGAACTTGATAAAGGTTTAAATTTTTTTTTGTAAAATCATTGAGGCATTTGTGTGCAAAGGTTTTCATGGCCATACATCACAACACGTAAAAGAAGCAAGGACAATGGATTGGAGAACATCAAAAAAATTTAACTTTGGAATTTGCTGTTAGAAACCAATCAAGTTACATAATTACATATACTGAAGGTGGGCAGCCATGGATTCCTAAACTATTGATCACTGCGAAGGCAAGGCTTTACACTCAGCTCTCTAAATGCCACCATGCGGTCCAACATGTGGGAGGATTCTTGGTGATCTGTCAAAGTGGACGCACCCGATTTGCAGCTGAGCCACCACCAGGCGATTGGAACCCTTGTATGGCTACCTTTACATATTTCACCCACTCAAAAGGCTTGATCGTAGACTTAGTGCTCATCTTATTTGGTTGAAATATAGGTAAAAGTGGGGGACACTTTTGTTTTGTTTGAAAGCCTCCTTCTAATTAATTTATAGGATTTATACAGCTCTGCACATGGCATATATGGATGCCTCTTTGCCATCTTCTAGTCATCAACAAGTAGCTTGTCAACCCCTTTGCAAGCAGCCCATCAAATTGGCTCCCAACTTTGCCACTCCATCTAGCAGTGTTTACATTTTGTACTTTTTAGCAATGCCAGACATTTGTTAAAGGTCAATATCTTTTAGTGCTCTTCCATGTTTGATCATTAAATACCTAGCCAGTAACGGCCTCTTTATTTAGCTATCAGTAGGTGCCTCCCTTTTGTCCTTCTCCCACAGTCTGTGTACAACACTTGTGGGTCCTAGTGAAAATGATCTTTTATTGAAGGTATTTACTATTTCTGCAGTATAGGAGATTGCAATATACTAGTATTGTGTCAAAGTAAGTACACTGCTTACATTTATAAATTACTTGACTTATAATTAAATACACAGCTTAAATAAACTCTTTGCTGTCTACTTGGAGATAGTCAAGTTAATACCAACAAAGTATAGGTCATTCCAGGTAAACATGTCACAAATCTAGACAATAAAAATGAGCATATAAAGGTTACCTTCTGTGAAAACTGCGTCTCATAACACTGAGCAGATCTACAGATATAGGATAATGCTATGTGTAAATCTCCACTAGTTATAGTGAAAACTGGACCTGATTCTTTGATCTTTAAAGGGTCAAAATAAATTTGTACAGAAATCATCCAGATCAACACCTATAATATATAGATAAACTGATCTTTGTTTAGATACATACATTTTAATTGGAGATAACTTTGGCCAATGCAATACCTGTTAAGTTTTCCCTTAATGATTAAGGGAAAAATTACAAGAAGCTACACCTTTGACTTCACTTACGGTATTTGTGCTGACACTTGCATGTTCCAAATACAGGAAGTGACATCACGGATGTCACCTCCTGTATCGGTAGATTTACGTCCCCTCCCTCCTAGTTAGTAGCTGCCTAACTTAGGAGTGAAGGGGTGTTACATTCCCCAATAACATCCCACCCCACACATCATCTGCACAAACTGCGTAGGAATTTAGGAGGGAGAGTAGCACCCCCTACCTCCTAAATTACACCGATTTTCAATCCTGAATTGACTGAAATCGGGATTTGGCTGGGAAAACACACAAAAAACAGGACATTCCCGGCCAAAACGGGATACTTGACAGGTATAGCCTATGCATTTTGTTTATTGTGCTTTATGTAGTTTGGCAAGGTAATGTAATATGCAACTTTATGGCAATATTTAGATAAAATGAAGTTTAGATGAAGCTGAAATAATTCCATTGGGCAATCTATTGGAAATAGATACATACTTTTAGTTATGATGTTGGCTTAAAAGGCTAGGTCTTGTGAGGTCCCCACATGGGCCAAGTAGGACTAGTTCATAACATTGGTGTCCCTTAAAATGGTATTTAACCTCCCAAGCGCACTGCTGAGGTCTAGATTTCCTTACCAAAAGCACACCATATTTTTTTATGTTGTAGGCCTGTAACTTCCCAAAATATGTCCGTACAAGGGTCTAGAAGACATTACTTTGAGAAAGTACATTGAGAAAGTAAATTAAATAAAAGGTATCATGTGAAATAAATACTTATTTTGTATAAAAGATTTCAAAACAGTATATATTTATATTTTGTTTATAATAAAAGTTTTATTCAATTGGAAATGTGTTTTATGTTTTTTTACTTTGAATTGTATTGGATACAGTTATCACTGTATCCAGCACAATTCCCTTTAGCACCCTCTGCAAAAGGGCAAATCTGGGAAAGCCCACTGAAACAGTTTGCTCCCGCCGCCGCTCTACTGCAGCAGCCGACTCTTAGATTGGAGCTGCCGTAGCAGCGCAGAGTGGTAAATCTACACTGCCAGGGCTCCCATCTTTGCCGGACGGCTCCATCTCGTCCAGTGCAATACTGACAGGATAAGCAAGGGGGGTTAAGGCAGCCAAATGTTTCTATTCGCAAGGAACTCTGTGATTTACATTTTTTCAAATACCTTATTCCCATTATTCCCGCCAGAAATTACAAGGATTTAGATATATGAATCCATTATTTAAGTATATTATTTTCCCAAATGTAACCCCCAAAAAAATAACTTGCTCCTTGCAGGTGCAGTCACACATTCTTTTACATAAGAATTGGCCATCTCTATTCAGACTTTATTTAGAAGGCAGTCATAGTTCTTGCACTAACAGAGGCTAATGGAGGATGTGATAAATGAATTAGGACTTACATGTCTATAACCTGAGCTTAAGTTAGAAATTAGCAGCTGCTCTGAGGACCTTATATTTTTAGACAACACCGTTGTCAAAGCACTACAACTGGGTTTGACAGACATAGTGGGAAAGGCCCAAGATGTGCTGAATACCTATACTGGCTGGCTGGCAAACCTTGTTATAGCTCTGTAACCTTAAAATCACTGCTCTAGGGACATCAGCTAATATGACTGTGGACTGAAGTGTTGTAAACTCCTATATTAATATAAACCCCCAAAAAAGGATCAATACATTTTTGAAAATACAAATAAATACTATTTGTATTGGTCCTGCTATTTGTCCTGGTCTTGAAGCATCTTTCCGAGACTCATTGGGTGTCAACAAAACAACATAACAACAAAGTGAAAAATGTCTTACACAGGAAGGGGGCCATTGGTCACATGTTTGCCCATTGTTTTTTCATTAGTGCATAATCATCAGGGTCGAAAGGAGGCCAAGTGACCCCAAATTTTTTTCCCTGCAATAGGGGCGGACCGAACACAGGAAAAAAATTTTGTGGAGTTTCATCCTTATTGTAAAATTATACAGTAAGTTTGTGTTGTAATTAACTTTAATGTTCACTCTGCTTAGTAAATATGGTGAAAGTACCGTATTTTTCCAACCACAAGACACACCTGACTTTAAGACGCATCTAGTTTTACTACAGGAAAGCAAGAAATTATTTGAAGTGTTTGAGCATTAATCTCAATTGGGGAAAAAAATTCAGCCACAATATGCCCCCAGTGAATATTAATGTCAATTAATATTCGGGGAAGGGGGTGCAGGGTGGAGCGGCGTATCTCAGTAAAGCCAACCACACACACAAGGTGCAGCGGACGATTTTGCCGCCGACCGACGGCCGCAAGCGTGCTCGCACGTCGGTTAGTGGCAAAACACATGAGGTGACAGATCCCTGTCTCCTCCAAAGCTTGGTCAGCAGAGAACAGACATGTCCGTAAATCTCTGGCCGATGCCGTAAGTTTCAATAGGGACTGGCCAGAACACAAAGGGTGACTTCTGATGCTGTGAGCAATGGAGAGCAGCATGATGATGTCATCACGCTGCACTCCACGGCTCATCTGTTGTTCCCCTCGGTACGTGTGTGGGGGGCTTAAGAGAACGCAGCAGCAAGCGACAGCGCATAGAACACCAAACAAATATAATTTTACCACACCTTCGGACCAAAAGACACACCCTCCTTCACCCCCCCCCCAAGCTTTTGGGGGAAAACAGTGTGTCTTATGGTCTCCAAAATATGGTATGTGTACTTACCAATTCAATTATACGCCAAATAAAGTCGTAATTTTCAAATGTCACTTGCGCACTGGTGCATAGCAATGCAATGAAAATACAACCTAAGCTTACCAATTTATAATAACACTCAGTTAGCAAAGTTAACATCCTTTGCCCTTTTAGAGATAAACCTTTATATCTCAAGCTTGTATTACTTGCAAAATGTATAAAGAGTATCTGCAGGGCTATTAATTGCTAATGTTATTTTCTGCATGATAAACATTTTTTTTGTTATACCAGGGTTTTAATATTGATGATTTGAGTGCCACTAAATCTAAAACAAAATGTTTTAAATATGCAGCATTCCACCTGGATGTGGCAGCATTTTCCTTTTATTTTACCTAGTGATTCTTTGAGTAACACACTTCTGGTCCTAGGGTGACAATTTCCACTCACCATAGTGAAACTAGACAACTGAAACAGGACAGGCCTGACAAATACATCCTATTTTTTATTTTTTACGTAAGATAGAGGGGCAGAGTTTTGTAGCCCATAGAAATAACCAGAACAGTGTAACTGATAAGAATGTAGCACAGACAGAATGAAAATGATCAGTTGTCAAGATTTAAAACAGGATTTTTTTGCACATATTGAACAAATTTTAGACAGATGTAACAAAATGTGACCAATAAGGAGGCGTTTATTTTCCAGTGTTACATACACTTTAAATCTCTGAATTTGTGGTATAAAGCTTTATATAGAGTGCAGTTCTCAACCTTGTCCTGTGCCTGGTGGTTACTCTTGGTGAATATTCAGAATAAGTGCAGACAAAATACATTTGGTGCAATGTTAGAACAATGATCCAGCTTTAACAAACTTGGCAAAAACAAGTTGCTTTGTCTAATTAGTGAAGTGCTGCGTGTCCAAGGGCTCTCTAGTCTTGGTTAACAGATTCCCTTTAAACCCCATGACAAGGATGATGTATTGCAATACTTAAAATTATGAACTGCCTCTGTGATTTTTGGAAAGGCGAACCAATCCAAAGATAATTTTGCAAGGACAGTTGTACTACTATCTGACTTAAGTGCATCCCTTAAGGCCATTTAGCAGTTTTAAAAATGAATGGAAAAGATATGTTAAAGGCATGCTATAAAATGACTGAAAACACAACAAAAATAACTACTTATGTAATGAAAAAATGATGGGCTTAATCCCTGCAACATCTGCAGGATAGAACCCTACAAGGATATACAATCTGTCTGTAGTTACAGACTTTACAAGGAGGTATAAAAATCCATGGTCAGGCTTGATGGAAATTCAGCATAGGAGCACAGATGGTTAAACTGTTTGGAAGAAAATACGACTTTAATATTTTGAGGCTAGTTATGAAATTCCACCCTCGACATTTCTCATTGTATGAACAGGTGCAAATAGACCGGAGGGATAAGCTGTTCTCCACACATCACCAATATGACAGTAATGTGTGTCCTGTAATCCTGAAATGACAGGTCCCTCTGATCCCAGTAATTGGCTCTGTGTTATAACTAACAAAGTATCTGATCCTTATAGTTACACTTCAAAGTATCTTGTCTTGTGCTAATTCAATTCTGAGTATCATGATGCTTCTCTAATGAGTGCCACTTTATTATGAACAACACGTAGGTGGTTTTCATGATCTGAACAGTATATGTGTTAGGAGTATATAATATAAACTGTCTAATTTTTTTCCATTTTATTTACAGATAGATACAGATATTTTATAACACATATACATAATATAAGCAATAACCCCTTGATATTAAATAAAATAATAAGTATCACATACGTTTTAACCACTTAATATTAAAAAAACATTAATAAGTTTCACATAAGTTTTAACCCCTTTAATATTAAATAATATTAATAACTTGCACATATGTTTTAGCTTTTGTTGTGCTTCTTTGTTTTGTATTCCATTTATACAGAAAACACACAAAAATCTAACAGAAATTTAACATCAGTGTTCCCTCAAGTGCTTTTTTATAGGGATACTCAGTTATTTGTATACACAATCATATACAAAGATGTCTAAAAAACAATGACATTCTCTTATATTCATAAGGAATATATATTATTTAAGTAGTAGCTAACACACATATTCAATAACAAACATGCACACAAATTATACACATAAATGCAACTACACTGACAACAGTATACTTAATATCTTCCATAAATGGACACTACACACAACATTAAGAACTACAATACACTGGAACAAACAGTATATTTCCGAATCATTCACAAACAAACACGCTCCATTTTATTACAAAACATACTCATTCACAAAACACACAGAATAAACATAACACATATAAAAGCCTACAACACACTGGAAGAAATATATCAGTATCTTTCATAAATAAACACCACACACATGCACGCACATAGTGGTATATTTATCAAAGCAGAGCAACGTTTTCATATCAACTTTGATCCAGCTTGCAAAAAAAAGTTTTTGTACTGGGTTGGGTTTAGCAAAATGATATTTCAGCAGTAAATTTAAATGAAATGCTATATTAAAAACACACAACTCCCAAGACATCACTTAAGTATATTTACTAGGCTTGAATATTTTATTTTATTTTAGTTTACAGCAATATGAGATAAATATGGTAACTTTAATACTAAATAATAATGTCAGCATTCAGAGAAAAAAGTAATGCACACAATAAGTATCTTAGTTACAAAAGAAATGGTGAAAGCTAGGCCTATATGATTTACACTTTTGTATATACTGTATATATATATATATATATATATATATATATATAGCTGTATAAGGCCTGCCTTTCAGCCTTTCCTCTGTAGTCAGTTAGACACTTCTCACAAAAGAGAAAAATGCACAATATATCAATATTTATATAAATATATTTTACATATTGCCTCATGAATTGCACATAGACATAGGGAAATTATATATATATATATATATGCATATTAGGCCTGGCTTTTAGCCTTTCGTCTGTAGTAAGTTAGATCTCCAGAAGTCAGTCAGGAGTTAATAAAAGTCCATTTCGTGTGGCAGCCTGGGAGGTGGAGGAAGAGAAATCAGACAATGAGACTTTGCTTAATTCACCTTGTTTATTTTTGCAGAGTGTTGTTGATTGGAGTTTAATGTAAAGAATAACATTTGGTGAATGAAATTCCTCCAGCCTATGCAATGCACAGCAAGAGCCTCTTACTGATGACTGAAATGATATAGAAGACATTTTTTGAGTCTCTGTGTGGTTTTTCAGTTTAGTATGATAGTGTGAGGAGAAGAAGCAGATAGAGGCCGGCATTCTGGTGGAAGAGGTGAGTAGCCTGGAGCGCTGTCTATGTAGCTGTACAAGCTGCACAGCCTCTGCTGGGTGAGTAGAGGGGTCTCAGCCAGTGACCTGCAGTTGAGTGGATGCAGACTTTTTCCATCAAACTCTGCTGGGATACCACACACAGAGCCCAAGTGTCAGTTTACTGCCCTCAGCTCAGCTCCTTCTCCCAAAGCTCACAGTAATTAGACAAAGAAAACCTAAATTAACCTAACAGGCGTCGACAGCTTCCTCCAGAGCACCAGTGTGTCTATATGCACTGAATCTGATCCATATTATTATTATTATTGTCATTATTATTATTATTTCATGTGTGCCTGCCCATTAAACCTACCAGAGGGTTCTGTTGAGGGGACTGGGCATAAGTGAATAAAAAAAATAGGATTTCTTCACTTTCTAATATCATACGATTATGCCCAGCCTATGGTAGGCCCAGAAAATTGTATTTGTAGTGGAAGCCTCAACAAGCAAATCCAACGTGATGGTAATGCAGATTATTGTCCATTACAGGTTTACATTGAAGGGAGACTGGAAATAACAAAGCATTAGTATAGAAGAAACTGGTTATATTCATGTTCACCATGATTAATATATAGAGTTAGGGACAACTGTTGTGTTTCTTTAAAGACTTATAAAACTTATAACATGGACAATCTAATAACAAAAATCACTTGGAAACATTCACACATATGAGTTTAGAATTGAGAGTTATATAGAACCTAAAAGTTCAGCATTAGTTACTTTACATCTATCTGCATCTAATATGGCAGAGGTTCCCAAACTGGGGGAAAGGCCCCCAAGGGGGGGGGGGGGG
>CM070036.1:69116650-69134671 GCA_036250615.1 Ptychadena robeensis | reverse complement strand
GCCTGTGACATCGGGGACACCGGGACAGCGCAAAACCGTAAGTATGCGCTGCCGGAGCCCAGATGTGTACTGGATGGCAGCATCTCCTCCAGTGCTATAGTAGCAGTAGCAGCGCTGGATGAGATGCTGCTGTCCTGACCACTAGGGCGGTTAATAGCCAACAGCAGTTTATTTCCCTTTGAAAAAAAAATGTTTAATCTAAGTAAAGCTGATCATTGTAAGTCCGTGATAAATTGGTTTTATCCATTTTATGTATGTTATTCTTTATGTTTAAAATGCAGATATTTTTAAGGATGAGAGACTTCAGAAAAAAAAATAATGCAATCTCTTATATATGTGAACCTAAATGTCAGCATAGACAGTTAGCTTTTTATCACTTTTGGTCAATCAAAAAAAATAAATCCAACGATTGGCTTAATACAATAGTAATAACTGCTAGGGTGCCAGGTATCTGTAGTGCCATCCTAGAAACCAAAAAATAAGCCTATTCAGGGGACAATAACTGATAATCTTCCCTACCGGGATTTTATGGGCAGTCTTGAAATGAATCCTACAATGGTAATACCTAAAAAGGTCTTTAATAATACAAATAGACCAAATGTTAAAAAAACATATACAATCAATATTTACAACATTAGTTACAGTGGGTTTATTGCCGAGAGTATATAGTCAACCTAATATTGCACGTGAGGAACATATTCCAGCATAACCATTATTATCCATATCCTCCAACATGTTTTTAGCTTAATACAATACTTTAATTGAAAAAAAAATTGAACTGTGTATGACCACATTAAGAAACCCTGCTCTACGTGCACAGATCATCACAATTCTATGGATCTGAAAAATATGTAAATTTTTTTATGAAATGACATGTTTGTAAAAGAAAAACAGGTTATTATACTGAACTATTATAAATAATGAATAGATTGGACATTTTATTTATTGTGTAAGAAGGTTCAGGTCTTGCTCTGAAAATAACTGCTATTCTCCAATGTCCAACATAATGTAATTCAAGCGATCTCCAACTTAGGGCCCTTTCACATTATATGCGTTTTTTTAAAGCCATGTGTATTTTTAAGGGTATGCATTACTGCATATACCTTAAACGCATGCGTCTTGCACTTTACATATCTGCATTTTTGTGTGCAGCAGGGCATTATAAAAAACGCAAGCGCTAATGCTGTGTTTTAAAAAATGAAATGCATATAGTGTAAATGGTAACATTATTTTATAAGAGAAAACGCAGTACTGTAATGCAACGCAGCGTGTATGGTGTGAGCATATAGTGTGAAAGAGTGTAAGTTATTATTGCAAATAATATATAGTTTTTTTACAAGAGCTTAGCGTTTACGTTGATCTCTTAGCAGATCGACCACGGGTGATGATGTCATTGTGACGTCATTTGTGTGCTGGCACTTTCTTTGGATGTGGCTGGTCCCCATCCAAAGTAAGGCAGTCGACCTAAACATTACGCATATGTCCGTAATGTATTAAATCAATTTGGCGAGCGATTTATGGCCGAATTGAAATTCTAAGCATCCCATTTGCGGCCGATTTCGCAGCAGATCAATTGCCGTGAGCCCTGACATTCGTTCTGCTGCGAAATCGACCGCAAACCGAAGTGTGTATTAGGGGCTTAAGATTGTGGATTCAAAAAGGCCATCATTACATACACAAATATACATACGGTATTTAAAAAGTATAGCAATAAAATCTACTTATAGGTGAGAAAAACTTTCAGAAAAGTGTTAGTCTTTTACCACATGCTTTGGCATACATTACATACAATGTAGGCCTTTATTTGTGATCCACTACCACCAAACACAGGCTCTATAACAAATCTATACCATTTAAACATTTTTGCTGATTTTCTCAGAGAACCCAGCTATACCATTGATGAACATTTGTAATGAAAGCAGCTGTAGAATCTGGAAGTAGAGAACTGTGTGGTATGGAAATTAGTGACTAAGCCCAACAGTACTTGGTGATGAAAATATGTGTGTAGGTATGTATCTATGAACACCTTAAAAGAGCTTTGTTGCAAACAAACACTAAATACTGTCCAGTCAGTCTCTTAGCCCCCCTGCCATTTCTGATAGCACCATCTCAGGTTCATCCAGTACTGCACTGGACGAGATGGAGACTCCCGGCGAAGATCGGAGCCCCGGCAGCACAGATTTAACATTCCGCGCTGCTACAGCGGCTCCGATCTGAAGAAAAAGCTGCTGGAGGAGAACGGACTCCTCCAGCCCCCGAACTGACGTGATGGCGTCACATGGGGGTGGTGGTGGGAGATTCAAAAGTAAATTGCATGAAAACTGTTTTCTATGGAGAAAATTGTTCTTAGTGTGATTCCCCAGATGTGCCCCTTTGGAGTTAACCCTTTCTCCCCTGGTGTGCCAAAGGGAATTGTACTGGATACAGTGATAACTGTATCCAATACAATTCAAAGTAAAAAAAACACACAAAACACATTTCCAATTGAATAAAAATGTTATAAACAAAATATAAATACATTCTGTATGTACGGACATATTTTGGGAAGTTACAGGCCTACAACATATAAAATCCATTTAGGTCTATGGTGCACTTTTTGGTACAGAAATCTGGACTTTAGCAGTGTGCTAGGGAGGTTAATTGGCCAGCCGGGACTATGTAATACCGCTCAGAGCCCTGAAAGGCAGGCACGGAGCCTATTAAGGCAGGTGAGACACACATAGATTGTTCATCTGTGGAGTCTTGCTGTCAGCCATAGAAGGGAGAGACACATGCAGCTTCCCTTTTCGCTCCCCCTCTTTCCCAACGTGTGAGAAGAATGCTGGAGAGGTCACTTCTATGCTGAAGGCAAAGTGTTCACTAGTGACATCTTGTGGCTGAAATTTATATTGCACTGGATTTTTTACTCAATTGAGATTAATGCTCGACACTTCAAATATTTCTTTCTTTTCTTATCGTCCACAAAATATAGTGTATATGAAATAGATTATACTTATTAGATGATAAACTGTTTTGCTGTTTTGCTGAGCTTTTGTTGGAAAAACTGAAAATGTATAGTGGAAACTGTATAATGTTTCGTTAGAGCAAAATTAACACAAAGTCATAAATTTTTTATGCTTGGAAATGAAGAATACAAAACCAGAAATCAGTAAAGTAACTGATTTGCTATCAATAGTGGCAAAGATGACTATGGTGGTTTATAATTGATACAAATTGCTAAAAAAGAGACGCAGATTGCAGCAGCAAAATAATTAGCATATTATTATTATTATGACCTTATTGTAAAGCAAAGTAAAAATCAATCATAAGTGACATAGCTTTAGTGTATGACAAACATAAGCATCACTTTTCATCAGATGAGATAATGAAAACCTCTTATTGCTATTAGTGATGAGCGGCATAGGCAATATTGGAATTCGCGATAATAATTTTTGCAATTCGAGTGTATGGCCAGGCATTGCGAAAATATATTCACAATCATAATTGCATCGCATTTACCTTCAAAATAAATGGTAATTATTTTCCTATTGCGAATTTAAAATCGCAATACATGGTCATAAGCTTTCCAATGGATAATATTGTGAATATTCTAAATTGCGAATTCTCAAATAGAGGATATTCGTGGGACATATTGGCAATTCTAATATTCAGGCTCAACACTAATTGCTATAAACAACAAAAGCTCACCACACATGTTACAGCCGGACCATAGAAATGCCGTTAAAACGTCCAGCATTTGGGTAGTGGAAGAATCCGTCTGATTGGATACAAATGAAATGGATGTTAAAGTATGTTTTCATTTTAAATAGTTTTGGTAAATAAATTTTTTGATGGTTTACATCACAATACAAAAATAAAACAAATATCTGGCCTCTAGTCATCTGTTGAGTGCACCCCTTTCATATGTATGAAAAGTGTTCTGGCGAGAAGGAGTTAACGAACCCTGTGCTTAGTGGCTCTGTGAAGGGAATATAAAAAATTCCTTCGTGTAATGCAGCTGATCCCTTGTTTGGCACAGTGAATTGTTTGACTTCCCATGAAATAGAGATCTAGAAGCGTTGCCAGCTTTTGGTTTCTTGAAATGCTCTTTTGTAATCATTATTCTGTTAAAGCAAATCTCTTTGTTATTGCGGTTTCATTTCCATTGCTCATCACAGACACACAATGTCCTCTTATTCTTTATAGGACTGTAGATGGCTCTTGGATAGACAACAACCAAACTATTCCAGGCACCTCCAAAGTCAGCGTGGAGTAAGCCCACCAATAAATGATGTTCTAAGCACTGGCTGAAGCTTCTGAAACCATACATATTATGCAAAAGACATTTCATTCCATTTACACTCAGTCATCTTTATCATGAACACATTTTTTGACATTATTAAATAATACTGGAAAACAAAGTCAATGTTTACTTCAAACATGTAGTGGTCCATGCAGAGTTAGGACTATGGTTGACACTTAAGAAAAGAGGGCATCTGGAAATTATAGAGTCTGCACAATAATTCCATTCTGGTTTATGGGCAGTGAAAGTGGTCTGCTTATTTACCCAAGACCAGCTCGTCCATGCCAAAACAATTACATGACCCTGTCTAAGAAGAATAAGAAGTAATAATATCATGAGGCCGATGTCACCTTTTTTGAGGGGAGATCCTAGGAAAAAGTGAGTAGCTAAAATTCATATAAATTTGTCAATGTGTTGGATTGTCATCGAGCTTTAGGCTATCAAACATTCCCAAGGATCTCATGGGAAGAATAGTAGTAGGTAAGAGTTAAGTTCCCCATACTCCTAACAATCTTACTGTACAATTTCTGTACAATCAACTTTTGTTCTTCCAAAACCATGTAATATGAGGACCTTTCTAAACCTTCCAATCACTATGTATTCTATCAGGGAATACATACATAGTTGCTTTAAGCCCCCCATACACATCTAGATTTTCTGTTCAATCAACTTATAAAGATCATTTTTTGGGGTCAGGGAAATTGGTTATTGATTGTATGTTTGCCAACTTTTTTGGGATCGACTGGAAGCGTAATGAATTTTAACACAACCAATTAAAATTTACCAGCATGTCCAATCATTTTTCAATCATTTTTTCCCAATCTTAATTGTTTTAGGTTGATCTAACCATGTGGGCTGCCATAGATTTTCAATCAATCAAAAAAAAAATTGATTGAATTAAGTTGATTGGATGAAAAATCTAGACGTGTATGGGGGCCTTTATTCCCCTATCTATGTGTGGCTTGCTGTGTCTTCCCTATAACATTGTTTCCTTTTATTGAGATGTAAAACCACTCTCACTGATCAATGCAAACTTTCTGAGTTGTTATAAGAACAATAGGTGGAGGGGAACCCTACAATGAGGACAACTGCTTCTCTGCAAGATGGTAACTTTATTTACTTTAGAGAGAGAGTTCTTCTAGTTTTATGTTACTTCTCAAAGACAAGAAGGGAATAGAAATCTACCCAGAAAAGAAAGCGACCAGAAGGAAAACTCTTCCTTATTTTATCTTGAACTAAAACATTACTTTGGCTATCTTGAAGTATTAAAAACACTTTGACTGGACAGATAACTACCATACTTTTTAAAGTAGACATTATATATCTTATGTATTATATCCCTCAAGATCCTTCAAATCTTGTACATATATGAGACTTTTGTGACTGACCCAATGAATTATAAGGTACCCTCTTAAACCTTCAGCCTGTTTTGTTAACTCTAGCAACTTTCAGGTAATCCTGTATTAGATCTAGTGGTCGGTCATACTTTGTACAAGTAATCAATCCAACATTGTCACACAGCTATTCTGGACCAGGACATTCTTGTCAAAAGAGCGGCAATTTATTTCCACAAGACAAGTGTATTTTCTGTCCTCCTTTGTGTGCTCCATGCCATTATGTTACATTAACATTCCCCAGATCTTGAGAGAAAGCTGTAAGAAAATATGTAACTTTTCATGTGGAGCTGCTCAAAGCCACAGTGTAACATCCAAACATTTCCAGCACGTCAATAAAGCTGTCTTTTGCTGAGGACCATTTGGGAGATGTCTTAAATTCCCCCAGAGCCACCAGGCCTTGTTTCTTAGAAGACCCATAACTCCCACCTTGAAACCCCAGTGTTTATTTCTATAGATTTCCATTTCTATAAACACTCTTTCGCAGCAGCATTACAATCTTTATGAGGCCGATCTGTGGTGAATGCTGCCATTAAAGCTGGACTTTGCTAGTCTTAAGGAAAAATCCTGTGCAGTTATTGACACAGGAAACCCAAGGATTTGTAGACTTGACAGATTAAATCATCAACAAGGCCAGGGAGGTCTAAGAGGGAGACCTACTGGGGGAAAATAGCTTTCATGAATTCGCCTATGTTTTTACACCACGGCAAAGTGAAAATATTAATTCTGCTGAACGATATACGGTACATTGACAATATACATACAAATCAGATGGAAGTCTAAGGTTGAAAAATGTAGTATATTTCCAGGTGTAAAAATTCAAGAGAATTGTGATGTTCTAAATTTAGACACCAGTTTGCCATAAAAAGAACCAATTCTGCAAGTCTTGATAGCAGCAGGGATGGCATAAACACATTTAAGCCTGTGCACATGGGTTAAGGTTGTCAGGGTGTAATCAGCAGGGAAAAATGAAGTGTCTTAGTGGAAGCACATCTGTGCTGTTACACAAACATTTCTGCAGAATATCCAACTGCAGAACACACATCCAGGTAACCTTCTGGGAAGTCCAGATCTTATACAGCTGTCAGGGAAACTGTGATAACCCATCTATCATCTGCCAACACACACAGATCTGCCTGTGCTGTGCTCCAGACTGCCAGGAGGTCTGGAGCAACTACAGGGTGTAGATTACACAGCACTACATGACACAGGTGCTGCTGGAGCAAGGGTACAGCATACCTATTCTCTAATTAGGAATTAGATGATTGGGGGAAATGCTAGGCAAAAGTATATCTACACCAGGATATAGTCATAAAGATCAGTTACATGCTTGTGTCAGGTTTTTAGTTTAGCTTTAAAGGGGGCATCAGGTATGCTATTGGACAGAAAACACATTTAAACAATATATGTCTAATTTAGCTTTTTGCACTTTACTTAGGCACCTTGGGGAGTATATATATATATATATATATATATATATATATATATATATATACACACCTATTATTGTGTGTGTGTGAGCGTATATATATATATATATATATATATATATATCATGTACAAATAATTAGCTACTATTGGTAATGCTGTTGAGTATACTAAATACTATGTAATAGCATATGCATAGGTATGTTTATCATGAATTAAAGGGGGCATCAGGTACAATATCAGAGAGTAAACACATTTAAACATTACATATCATTTAGTGTATTATACTTTATTTATTAAATATAAATACATTTTACATGTTCATATATGCTATTGTAGTATACATGTATTAGATTGTAAGCAGGGTCCTCTACTCATGTGTCATAACCTATACCTGTGTGTTATTCTGTGTGGCATATCAGCTCTAATTTATTGTTCAGCACTGCATAATATGTTGGCTTTATATAAACAAATTATAATAATGATAATAATATATATAGCTACTATTGGTAATGCTATGGCTATTTAGTATGCATATTCATACATACATCTTAGAATTATAAAGTAATGTGTGCTCTGCTTACATTTAATCGTGTGTGTAGTATATTGTATACTCATTTTCTATAGGTGTGTTTTGCTCATTTAGGCACCCCCAGTATTTACTACCCATCCTATAGTCTATAGCCACAAGGCCTATTAATAGTGCGGAAACTGTTAAGCAAATAAAGCTGAACTTTAGGAACGAGCCTCACACAGTGTGCTCAGTTATACCCAGAAAATTAAACAATAAACGCCAAAAATAGTACCACAAAGCTGCATGGAGTTTATGAATGCGAATTACAAGTGAGCAGTATAAAAATAGAAAGTATTAGTTTTAGCTGAGTTTTGTATTTTAGGTTTTGAGGACAACCCAGGGCTGATGTAAAAATAGAAATCGCTCATTGCTGTCCAGCACCGCACCGGGGTACCCAACGATGTACCGAGCCTACCGTCAAGGAAGAACTTTTTATCTGATACATTTATCTTCGTGGTTACGATATACTTATCTTCTCCTTATCTGTGTACATAGGCGTGCTATGTACTGTGCCTCCCTATCTTACTAACCATGTACTTGTATATGATCTGTAGCAATGTTAGATACTTTTTTTCATGAACTTTTTTTTTCTCTTTTGTTAATATTTTTAATTTAAATATATAGATGTTTTTTTTAACTATCTATAATTAAATCCCATATTATATATAAAACAAGGCGCCTAGTTGTAAAAGACAAGGAGAATTTGTGCCAAATCAAGGTATGGAATAGTTAAGCAGAAAGAATGTGTTTTCCCTTTCGGCTTCTTATATAAGCCAAAGAGGGAATTAATGTGGTAGCCTCCACCCTTAGGATTATGTATAGAATCAACCAAAAAATCAATCAACCAAAAAAAGAAAACATCTACACGTGTATACCCACCTTAAGAGAAAGTAAGTGATAAATAGTACACCGTTGTGCCTTCTGGGGAAGATTGCTATATTTCCCCCAAAAAGGTAATTCTGTTAAGGTTATTTGCCTAGGTACGTGAGGATTCTTCTTATATTTGTATCTTTCTTATCATCTGTCATTGACCAATTTTATTATATATCTATTATGTATGTGTGTAACACTTATTATGTATTATGTATTATGTATGTGTATTAACACTGTATCTGTTTATATATATTCATATTGATCCTTTCCCCATCTATCTCTCTGTCCATCAATCTGAAGTCTTTATTCAGTGATAATAATCACAATGGGACGATGTGATGCTTTAAAAGTTAAACCCACAAAGTTATTTTCTAAGTTCCAGAAGAAAGAAAACTTGCAGCGCTTTTCCCCTCCTGACACGAGAACAAAGCTCCCGGCTGTGCTGAGGATATGACAATGTCTGCTGCAGAAAACACACATTCCCAAAATACCCAACACAGAGCCTGCTGTGTCTGTCTATGAGACTCCATTACTACACTACGATACATCATCCCACTCACCTAAACATCGCCCGATGCACTAATGACAGTGTATCTGCTGTGCTTCTCACCTATCCCCAGTGAGAACTCGTCTGCACCTCTGCTCTTTCCTTTCTAATCATCCTGCCTATGTATTTCATGGTTTTAATCTATATTATATTTCATTATTTAATTATGCAGCAAATCAGTACTAGAGATCTTTGTCATTAATATTTTACAATGGAATTAACATTATCAATTTGTAACCCCTCTCTACAGTCCAGATTTTATAGGCTTCAACAGGACAGTTTGATATTGAATCATATATATACTTACCGTTCTGAAAACCTCAATCCCAAAACTATATAGCATGGAAACCCGCAATGACAACCGTCAAATCTAGGAAAATGCGTTCAATCAAACCTATACAAATAAGAATTATATATATATATATATATATATATATATATATATATATATATATATATATATATAATGTACCATATATTAGGTGTCCCTGCTTTGGATACTGCTATATTGCAATTATTTAACCTAAAATTGGAAAAGGTTTTTGGGGGGTCCTTCTATGTTGGTTAGAAAAATTTTGATAGCAAAAAAACTTAAGGAAAAACGTTTTCCACCATTAATCCATGTAACAAGGTTCATGTTGATAGAGACTGATTGCAAGGTTTTTCTATTATAGACTATGAGAGTATAGTTGGATATCATAGGCATATTACTTATGTATAGATTACTCATATTATGCTAAACTTATATAAAATTATCCTTTGATAAACTATACATAAAGTCCTGTGGCTGAGTGTAGGATGGATAATCTATAGTCATTTCAGAAAAGTATATTGCATCTCGTTGCTTGTATAGCTTCAGGTAAAATCATTAATTACCTTGAGATATTATCTGTACTTTATTACATTGAGGTGGTTGATGACTATCTGTACTTTATATTGAAGTGGCCGATCCCCGTACCATTTGATAACAAGCAATGTCCTGTATATAGAAAACCTGCAGAAGATCGGAGAGTGACGTTTTAGAAGCACGATTTTTTTCTACAGCATTACCACCAGTGGCCTAAAGATGGCGCCGTGCAGCAGATTATTGTTTCTTAACCCCCTACAGCGCCATAAAGCACATTTCATATACATTAAGTTCATACCACAAAGCTAACCCTTCAGGATATCGATCATTATTTTCAGTAAAATTAAAAAATTTAAACCATAAAATTAAAAAATTGTGTCCCAATGGTTGGAATGAAAGTCTTACCCTCGTGTTAAAGCTTTGTAAATTGAGTCTGTTGCTATGACTGTTGGTTACACAGAGGTAAGAAAACAAATTTAAGTAAATGTAATTTCCAGATATATCTTGCATTTTGTCATGATTGGGTTGGCAAAAAATATATCTTGCTGATTATGTAATCTTAAACCTCCCTAGTGCTCTTGCAAGGTCCAGATTTCTGTACCAAAAGTGCACCATAGACTTAAATCATCCTGAATATAATAATGTTTGAAACACACAATTATGTAAAAAAAATTGCAAAATAAAAGGTTTCATCTGCTGATGATAAAATCTCTAAAATACTTATTTGGTATGATAGATTTCAAAACAGTATGTATTCATATTTATGTTTTGTTTATAATAAAAAATTTATTACAATTGGAAATGTGTTTTTTTTTTTTTTTTTTTTTACTTTAAATTGTATTGTATTTTGAATTGTATTGGATACAGTTATCACTGTATCCAGTACAATTCCCTGTGATTAACACACCAGGGGAGAGAGGGTTAACTTCAAAGGGAACATCTGGGGAATCACACTGAGAACACTTTTCTCCATAGAAACGCTAGGGGGGTTAAATAATCTTTAAGAAATATGAGGCAACTTTTACAACCCTCAAGTAAATGGAGTGTGTTGTAATTTCTATTGCTGTGAGCAAGTCTTCAAGTAGAAGTTGATCACAGTGGCCATTGAAAAGGAAAACTCATAACATGTATTGGTTAGAATAAAATGAACAGAATCTGGTGAATGTTTATGTTTGCTTTTTTTTTCAAATGATTTAAGTTGTAGAAAAGAAAATAAAGCTAGATATACATGGGTCTACTTTTGCACGATCGATCTTGGATTAACTTGTGTTGTGTGATTTTAGGATCGCACACCTGTCTAGCATCGATCGTTCGTACCACCACACAGTGTGATTGACTTAAACATGATCGATTAACAATCGTACTATGGAGCGCATGCAGCGTATGATTATAAATACAATCTGTTTGAATTGGTAATTTGTTTGAAAATCGATTCCTTTTTTACTGACTCGATTATTATAATGTAATAGAAATGAAGAAGAGCTGGTCAGGTTGGAAAATGTCATATAATTGTACAAGCCACTGATGGGTTTCCTAGTAATATTGATCAATTTGTATTTGAGTTATGGAGTATAAGCACAGAGGAAGGAATCGATCGGTTTTGCAGCAATCACACAGCTTGGTAGCAATTAAATTGGGGTTTTTAATTTAAATATCAGCTGTCCATCTAACTTAAGCCCCCCATACACCTTACAAACTTTCCATACAATTTCTGTACAATCACATTTTGTTCTACCAAAACCATGTAATATTAGGACCTTTCTAATCCTTCCAATCACTATGTATTCTATCAGGGAGGCCGCTATACTACACAGTTGTTGGTAGATCTAATGGAGATAGTATGGATCGATCTTAAGGTGTATGGGGGGCTTTAGGCCTGTGCCTCTACTTAGACAATCCATTTTACAAACCAATTGAATGGAATAATTTAACCATGTAATACCATCTTCAGTCCCTACTAGCACATTGTATTAGGATGTTGCCCTTAAATACTGTAACTTTCAGGTATGGTTGCTATATTCTCCTTTAATTCAATTTTAATTAATAATCTTTTAAAGGGTCCAGGTTTCTTTAGGGGTTATGGGTACTCTGTGGCAACAGAGGGTAATTCACTACAGTCACAGATGAGGTTAATTTCATTAAACAGTTTAAAGAAACTCATTACTATGGGGGTATGTCACAAAATTGAAAAGATATGGTGCAGTCTGTCAACCATTCATCCTGCCAGCAAGTTTCAGATTTCTTTAATTCCTTTAGGTTCCTAAAGCGATCGTTTGTTAAGTCGATCGAACAGAAAATCGAGCTGTACATGCCTAGCTTTACAGTCTTGCTGTCCTAGGGGGAATCCATTAACCCTCTATAGAGCTGAGTGAACATAGTCACCCTAAGGCAGTGGTTCCCAAACTGGGAGACGGGGGCGCAAAGGGATTCCAGGGGGGGCATTAGCCCTCATTCCTAATCTGTGTTTGAATTGGGAGGGGTGTCTATAATATTCCTAAATAGAAGAGGGGGGGGGGGGGGGGGGGGGGGGCTGCAAGGAAAGTGTGGGAACCAATGCCCTAAGAAAAGATGTGTGTTACTGGCCGAATCACCCAATGCAAATAAATGGGAAAAGGGATAAAACAGAAACACCAACTTCTGCAATACATTCCATTGTTATTGGGTTAATATATGCTTTAAAATAAAATACCACAAACTGCTGATTTTATACAGCTGACTATTCAGCAATGGCTACATTAGAATTCAAAATGTATATGCTAGTTATGTATGATCCAGTCTGCTCTAAAGAGACACCTTTAATGGTCCCCTTCCTGTAATAGTACCATGTTTCAGAATAGGTAAACTGAACAATGGAATTATAGACTTGTTGTTATATATTGTTGTCAAACCATCCCATCTTACCTGCTTGTTGTCACAGGGTATTCTAAATACAGATCACCACACGAATCCCTGCAAGTATCATTGAAAAGTTATGCTTATTCAATATGACAAAACATCTTCAATTGTTTACTAATATATCCCATTTCCAATGAAGAACATATTGAATAAAAAATACTCAAACTATTGCAACAAACAAAGGATTCAAGATTATATTTAAAGCAAACTACCAGTTCTTAATTTTATAATCACTATATACACTCATCGGCCACTTTATTAGGCACATCTGTCCAACTGCTCTTTGACGCAGATTACTGATCAACCGATCGCATGGTGTCAACTCAATTCATTTAGGCATGTTGACATGGTCAAGATGAACCACTGCAGTTCAAACTTCAGAATGGGGAAGAAAGGTGATTTAAGTGACTTTGAACCTGGCATGGTTGTTGGTACCAGACGGACTGGTCTGAGTATTTCAGAAACTTCTGATCTTATGAGATTGTTACGCACAACTATCTCTAGGGTTTACAGAGAATGGTCCGAAAAAGGGAAAACATCCAGTGAGTGTCAGTTCCGTGGGCGCAAATGCCTTGTTGATGCCAGAGATCAGAGAAGAATTGCAAGAGTGGTTCGAGCTGATAGAAAGGCTACAGTAATTCAAATAACCATTCGTTACAACCAAGGTATGCAGCCGAACCTTGAGGCAGACAGGCTACAGCAGCAGAAGACCACACCGGGTGCCACTCCTGTCAGCTAAGAACAGGAAACTGAGGCTACAATTGTCACAGGCTCATCGAAATTGGAAAAATGTTGCCTAGTCTGATGAAGCTCCATTTCTGCTGTGACATTCGGATGGTAGGGTCAGAATTTGGCGTCAACAACATGAAAACATGGATCCATCCTGCCTTGAATCAATGGTTCAGGTTGTTGGTGGTGGTATAATGTTGTGGGGGACATTTTCTTGGCACACTTTGGGCCCCTTAATAGTAACTGATCATTGTTGCAATGCCACAATCTACCTGAGTACCTGAGTATTGTTGCTGAGCATGTCCATCCCTTTATGACCACAGTTTACACATCTTCTGATGGCTACTTCCAGCTGGATAATGCACCATGTCATAAAGCTCGAATGATCTCAGACTGGTTTCTTGAACA
The DNA here is from genome assembly GCA_036250615.1 of Ptychadena robeensis. Taxonomy (NCBI): domain Eukaryota; kingdom Metazoa; phylum Chordata; class Amphibia; order Anura; family Ptychadenidae; genus Ptychadena; species Ptychadena robeensis. Next base: position 69,120,694 of record CM070036.1, on the reverse strand, counting down.
TGACAATGAGTTCACTGTACTCAAATGGCCTCCACAGTGACCAGATCTCAATCCAATAGAGCACCTTTGGGATGTGGTGGAACGGGAAATTCTCATCATGGATGTGCAGCCGACAAATCTGCAGCAACTGTGTGATGCTATCATGTCAGTATGGACCAATGTCTCTGAGGAATGTTTCCAGTACCTTGTTGAATCTATGCCACGAAGGATGAAGGCAGTTCTGAAGGCAAAAGCAAGGTACTAGCAAGGTATTCCTGATAAAGCGGCCAGTGAGTGTATATGCCTTATTGTTATAATTTTATTCATTGCTAAAACTGTATTTCTCTATATTAATGTGCAGTGACTATTATTATTATTAACTTTTATTTATATAGCACCAACATATTATGCAGCTCTGTACATTGAATTAGAGTTGAGATGCAACACAAGATAACACACAGGTACAGGCTTTAAGGACCTTGCTGGATCAGGCTTACATTCTATTGACTGTATTAATGTTTCACATTGTGTATTATGCAACACTTTTATGTAAATGATGTGCTTAATTCAAAATCACATATGTGCTGCCTTTAAATCCTTTTAGTTTATAAACTACAAAAAAGGGGTTCGGGACTTCAGTAACTATACCAGGCTGTGCCACATCCCAACTTCAATCATATAAAAACAAATAGAGGCACCAAGGGTGTCTAGCCCTAGGTTGCTTCACAATATCACTAGGAGTCCTAGTGGGGACTTTTAAGGCACAAAAATAAAACCATAAAAATCATCCTTGCCATTTATTCATCAAAACAAAACAGTTACAATATATATATAAAACAATATAAAACATTAGAACCAGCACACCAGCTGTACCCCCTGGTATCTGTACCTCCTTTCAATCTAAATCACTTAAGATCCAAAAATCATGATGTTATTGCAATGTCTAGGATTGGAAAATCATTAAGCTGTTATTGAATCTAAAGCAAATGTGACCCCTCTCCTCCTTCAAGGTCAAACAGATGGACTTTACTAATCCACATACAAAGTGGGGGCAGCCATAGACTGCATAAATGCTAGGCACTGTCCATTGACCCCAACTTTCAATTCAAGGGAAGCAGGATGAAGTGTAGGGATGTGGTAAACCAGAGTGATTTTATCGTAATCAACATGTTATAAGAGCCAAGTTTCTATTTACATTTTAGTAACCAAAGGGTGTTTTTCTGTATGGGAACGAGAGTAGGTTTATTGCTCATCAATAGTACAAATGTAAGAATTCTGTTTCTTATAAAGGCTTGATGCATGAACTTTATACATTCCAAACGGTTAGTTGGAAGCCAATACTGTTTTTTCCATTAGAAATAATGAAGATACCAATTTTAAACATCCAAAGCACCCTTAACCTAAACTTTTCAAAATGCAAAAGGGTTCTATACTTTACCAGAAGTACCTGCAATTTTCCCATTTTCCTATGTAAAATCTGTCTAGCCTACCAGAAACAATAGTCTGTAATCACTATTTAAGTTGGCATCGTTGACTTTCAGATAAAGAGGATGACATGGAAGGTGGTTATTGCTTGGATGGAGAGTCACTTCCAAAAGTACATCAGGAATCTGGTTCTCTGGTGTCTTTTCTCTCCTTGGAAGAGTCTGTAGTTTGGCGAGATGGTCCATTATGACATTCTATGCTTATTAATGTTATCGGTCACATGATCCCCACTCTTGTTTTTCTTCACAATTTCCTTCTTCTTTTTACTTGTGATTGCTTTCTTCTTCCACCTAGCTATTTTGAGGTAATTTTGGAGCACTGTCTAAAAGCAATCCCTTAAATGTGAGTATGCTTTTCGGACTTCTTCTTTACAACTACGCAAAGTGGAGATTTCGGTTGTAAGTTAAAACTACTGGTTGTAACTCAAGGGGGTTCTTGCTAAACCAGTCTGACAGTGAACATTGCAGGACCTGTTGCATTTTTTAACATAGGACATTTATTAGCTTTCAAGCCATTTTGAAATAGCTGCTACGAAGCTTTATTGAATCAAGTTGTTTTTTAATAAATCTGCATCCAGGCAAAAGCTATTGCACTGTGCCAGTTATATAGATGGATGCAGCAATTGGGAAATATTTACCAATATAAAAATGTCAGTAGGCAACTTGAAAATGTTTTACTTTCTGTATTTTCCTTAATTGTAGGTGCTTATGCTGAGAAAAGAACCAAAAAACAACTATTCTATAAGCATTGAGCCAGCATCCCAAAATACATAGTACAAAGCAGCTTAGTAATGGATGATGTGTAGGTCTCATCAACCCATATACCAGAAAATTCCCCCTGGGTAAGCAGGGGCTAGGGGACTTTAAGGGGTACATGTGTGTACAGCCGCTTTGAATGAAAAACACTTTATCCTTTCTCTATGCACACACATAACACATAATGCAGCACTTACAGCTAATATAATAAACCTATATTATGTATTTATCACATGAAAATATTGATTTTCTCACTTCAAGTCACACATTTTAAAACACAGAAGTTTAATTTGGTTTGCTAGACTCTGGCTATAAAATGGATCTATAATAAGAAATTGTGAGCTAAATGTGAAAACCTGACATCATTGACCAAGGGACATGCAATGGATGCTGGCAGGATATCACTAGCATATTTACCTAGAACAAAAGAACGTTGAGGTATTTCTATTATAAAACATCACAGGGAATTGTCCCTTTCAACATTTTCCATTTTCATCTTGCTCTTCAATCCTGTTCATTTCCCAGCTCACACATTTGCCAAGATATTTCAATTTCACTTGATTTACTCAGTATAAAGCTCCTGTGAGCCCATAAAGATGATGGAAAAGTATGAAATATAGTTTGCTATTAAAAAAAATGTCATTTTAATGAAAACATCTTGTTCTATTATGAATATTGTTTGCTGTTTCTGATTGGCAGGTATATTGAAAAGTAACTTTTTTGATATCAGGTTCTCAATGGTGAATAGAAGCAGAAAATGATACTGGTGTAAACACTAGTTTTATTTTGCAATTTGTAGAACTATTAAATTCCTTATATTCACTTTATGCTCACATGGGAATAGGCACATTAATGAAACGTTATAATGCTAAACAAATGGTTACTGTACTACAACTTTTTAGACTTACCTCGGTCACAAGTCTAGACTTTGACTCAAGTAGGAATCTAACTTTAGGTATAGACCAGCAAAGATGATCTGTCTATAAACCTCCACTTATTCAGTGTCAGTGTGTATGCATGGATGTCGGCAATGTGTACCTTGTAGGAAATGAATGTCAAACTTATTAGGACATTTCTAGGAGGGTAGATTGTGTAACATTTACCATATATACTCAAGTATAAGAAAACAGAAAATTAGCTTGGAACCCCCCCCCCCCCTCTGCTTATACTTGAGTCAGGATTAGAGTCAGGGTGCCACTTACCTGTCCTGGTGTTTGCTGGTCACTGGTTTGCAGGCACCGGGAAAAAAAATCAGAACCAAGCCACCCTCTGTAAATGCTCAGTTTCCGAGATCGGCTGGTGAAATGTAAACAAAAGGCACCGCCATCTAGTGGCCTATTTGTATATTTTTACTTTTTAAATGGAAACTTATGTTCATGTTTTTAATCAAAAGAAGTGCTGTGAAAACCCAATATGTAATAACAAGAAACTTGTGTTCTCCTATCTTCATTGAGGATGTGGCAAGATATTGAGGGTGGCACTATTGAGGGTTTGTTTGATTCCTTCCTAGGGGCAACGGTCCTTTCTCTATATTTCTCTCATTAAGAAAACTCTACTATCTAACTGCATTTCCCACCCCTGGCTTTTACTCAAGTCAATACGTTTTCCATGTTTTTGTAGATAAAATTAGATCCCCTTGCTTATATTCGAGTCAGCTTATACTTCAGTATAAACAGTAGTTGTAATGCATATATATACAGGGGTGCACATCCTCAGATGAGTACCAGGAGATGGTGTTCTGTACTCAACCCATATGTATGTGGTTTCCCTCACAGTCCTCTGTGTCAGCTTCCTGCATGGTAGATTCTGCTGCAGATGGACCTCC
>CM070036.1:69094628-69116550 GCA_036250615.1 Ptychadena robeensis | reverse complement strand
TTTTATAGCAATGCAAAACTTTCCTGAAGCAAACAAAACTAAAGTAGTCAGATTATTGTTGTATTTTTAACACTATAGGATACACCTGACATTACACACACCTAGGTTTTGGGGAGGAAAACAAAGGAAAACATTTCTAAACAAAAATGCATACTTAAATTTTAAATAAAATATATAATAATATTTCAGCAATGTAAAGAGAACAGCGGTATTAAGAACCACCATCACATCGTCATTAGCAAATGAGAACAGGCAAATACACGCAGACATACAAATTCAGTAAGACACATTGAAAATGTCCTTTTCTACTTAAAATATGGTCTTAAACCTTGCCAAAACTTTGGTAACCAAATACAGGTTGACAAGTAAGGAAAAGCACAGCAGAATTTACGTGACTACTTTTATCTTGATAATAGACCCCTGAAGCGTTCATTATTCTTTAGAAATGTTTCAATAGTTGTGAATTCCTGCCAATCTCAGCATACCCCTTTGTAGCCAGAACACCGACATAATAATAGCATAGCATGAACTTCTATCAACTTGTCCACAAAGTGAGTCTGTAATCAATTGTTCTAGTAATAGTCAAGGAAAAGCTTCATTAAGGAAGTTTAAAAAAATACAAAATTCATCTACACCCTTAAAATGTTGATTAGCAGTAAAAATAGTTACGTCAATGCACAGTTAGAAACATATTATTTCAGAAAGTAAGGCATGATTCATTATTTGTTTATTATTACAGAAATGATAAACTGCAAATGTAAAAGCTTAAAACACTAAACCAAAACCTTTAACAAATGTTAAATGTAAGAATGTAAAGAAAGCCCTTCAGAAAACTGCTTTAATTGCCTTTACCCATGTAGAATTGAGCACAAATATTTATTACTAATATCGGGACAAAAAATTAGCGAATATCTTGAATATATATACTGCTATATATTCATAATCTCACATATTCAAGATTCTGGGGAAAGTAGCATGTATTGAGCACAAAATATTTGCATAAACAAATACCAGTATTCGCAAAGAATCTTCTTAGTGTTCTTATGCAATTTTACATTTTCAGTTGCAATTTCACATTCTGCCACTAGACAACACAATGACAACACACATTGCAATAAATCGTATCACATCTCCCGAAATGCTTCCAAATAAGGAAAGAGCTTGAATTTGCGAATTTACATAGGATATTTGTAGAATAATTAAAGAATTGTCGCAAATTTGAATATTGCCACTCACACAGCCACACAGAAATGACCTGTCTGGAGCACCTGAAAAGTTGTGCAAGCACTCATGGGTCATTTTGAAAAAACACCCCTATAACAGGTCTAGCAGGTGAAAGTCTGAAAACCGACCAATAGGCGCCTCATGTGGCCTCCGCCGGTCATTGCGATTTTAGAAATGAAGCCTTAGGGTTTAAGGTTTTGAGTGTTCAGGGATGTGATTCTGCCTTGTTTGAACATAGAACTGCCACAATATCTCCATGTCCAATATATTGGACAAACAACCATGCAACGTTCACATTTCTTTCCGTGCTTTTACACAGAACAAATTTTTAGATTACATTTTGTTAAAATACTGTGACCAATGACAGCTCTTTATATTTGCTTGTTTGTCCATAACGGATAATACTATTTTGACCATTTAAAGTCCCCTTATAGTGTGCCAGGTAGGCCTGTCACAGGTTGCCACTATTGGAGGTGGGGTTTGCTCTTACCTCTGGTTTAAATTGTGTTGACTTGGGATAATTGTCTTGTAATTCTGGCTCTAAGTATAGGTTACATAGAAAAAATTTGCATTTATTGTTCTGTTTGGCACCAGCCTTCACTGAACGATTCTATTCACTTATCTACTGGCAGAAATGTGAAAAACAATCCAAACTTATTTTTTAACGAAACTTTTCTGCATGAAATTACTGATTGCAACACAATAATTTCAAAGGCTGCACCCAAGCCAGATCTAATTTATCATCATTAGTCAAGTTAATAAGTTTGGCTGTTACTTGCAGGTATCTTGATTTCAATAAGCACAAAAATACATTTTAAAATTATTTCCCGGTGCCTAAGAGTCCACATATCTTCATTTTATTCCTACTATGTAAGTTGGCCAATGTAAACAGTATTACTAAGATGAATAGATTTGTTGAATACCTAAATTCCAATGTGAAGTGTGAACTAACGATCCACAATTTAATTACCGGTACTTGTATTGGAGAACAAAATCCAGATTTAAAAATCATCTTAGAAAAGGAGTGTTGTTGAAATAATTTAAAGCTTTATTATAAAATCTCAGCTGTTTTTCTTTTCTTTATGACACACAGACTTTGGTGGTGACTGAGAATGGCCAAGACATAAAGGCTTATTATTTGGAAAGTAATTGATACATATGATTAAGCAATACAGTGGACAATAGGAGTACTAACACATGGGCTGTGTATAAAAGGTGGAATGGTTGTGTTTTTGGTGAACTGTTACTATTTAAATTTTTTGGTTGTTTGTTTCATGATTTATTGATTTTGTTCACCAATATTACTAGGTAATATTCCACTTTGCCATTTTTTTTTATTTTGTCTTGTAAAACTGACACACAGATATCAAAGAAAGATTAACTATTACAGCTAAAGTTTTCCATGCTTTCTCTGACACTTGATATGTTTGATATATATACTATATATATATTTAGACACTGAGATTGAGGATCTCCCTCTATTTAGACACTGAGATTGAGGATCTCCCTCATAAAGTTACACATGCATTCTCATCCCAAATGTTAACTATTAAAATAAAAATTGTCCCTCCTTGGTGGGACTTTGAATAGAATGCAGAGTGGAGATAATATACTAGAGACCACACCAATTGGATTAGTGTTGCTTGTTCAACTGTATTTAGTCCATTTATTAGTTATAGAAACAGCGTCATTAATCATAGAAAAAACGTCATAAGTCTAAAAACAACAAAACGTGCGCCTAGTCATCTGTATTGGCCATAACTATTGTGGATCGTAAATTTTATGTGCACCCGACATGCGACATGTTTCGCTTTGGCTTCTTCAGGCAGGGGCACAATGAATGTAGACTCTGTGGGATCAAAGAAAGCAAAATCTATCATGAGGGATGTTTGACGAGTAGACAAACAGGACTCACCTATAGCGCACTAGGAGTAAGACAAGAGTCCCGTTGTTGACCGCCAACCTCGCATAGGCCCCTCTTGTTCTTGTCTTACTGCTAGTGCGTTATAGGTGAGTCCTGTTTTTCTGGACCTCTGTTTCCTCATTAGTTTATGACGTTGTTTTTATGATTAATGACGCTGTTTCTATAACTGAAAAATTTACTAAATACAGTTGAACAAGCAACACTCGTCCAATTGGTGATCTCTAGTATATTATCTCCACATGCATTCTTTTCAAAGTCCCACCAAGGGGGAACAATTTTTTTTTCCTGAAAGTTTCCTGAAAGCACAGCACTTTTATTTGGCATTCTAGGTTGTGAATGTACAGGACTAAATCTATGTTTTCAGGTCAATAAAATTAAGGAAAACCATCCCACATAACTAGTTTACAGACCTCTGTGGAATGGGAGCTTTCGTGATGGACCTGGGATTTGGGGGAAGGGTTTATGGGATGGGAGTTGGAGGACAGTTCACTGCGTTCTTTGTATCACACTATATCTGTTAACACTATACCTATTAATTGATTGTTTTTCTTTTATTTGTATATTCTAAATATTTCAATAAAAATTATTAAAATACAATTCCTTTCCAAAGACCTATGTGCACGATTCATAACACGATCAGATATAAATCAAACCAAACATCTAGAAAATCAGATACTTGTGCAATCTACTGAAATTTTTAAACATGACAATCACTGCTCTTTTGATTTAATGTTTCATTTCCATCACTTTTAACATCGATCCAATGGAAAAAATTTATTCAATGGAAAAACATACCCATCTATGCCCCCCTTCACAAAGCAGGTTTTTAAGGTAGTGTCAGGCTTGTGTCAGTAAAAAAAAAGGGATGTCGTCTCTTTTTCAGCCATTGGTGGTGTTAATATTTAATAGATGTGTGTTTTTTGTTTTTCTGCTGACACTCTTTGATCCAGTGGTTGTGATAAAACGAAATACATTTTTATATATATATATAAAACATGCAATGGTATACATTGTCTCTTTGCCGTATTGGCCCACTATGAGTTCTTCAATTCACTTTCATTTATACCTCTTAGAGATTATTAACACATAGTGCCATTTAGTGCCTGATATGCATCTCATAAGGATTGGCTTCTTATAGTAAGCTCAGGTGTTAGTAGGTGTGTAGGTTACCTGTTATCTTTATAGTCACCTGCAGGTTGCAGTATTGCATTACCTTGGAAAGCTGATCTCCAGTACCTTATCACATATATACACATAACTTTAACAGCAACACTAAATTTGGTAGTAAAATGTGTTGGTGCCTTTAAATAAAATGTTCCTCTTTTATATGCACACATATATAACCATTTAGTAAATACAACAAAGCAAGAAATGATAACAATGTAGTGCCGGGGTCTACCTGTTATAAATGGGATACATTGTTTAGATAAAGCTTCACAATATAAAATGTAAAGGAGAGATAAAATAAATGTGTAGTGTATATAGCAAATATTTCAACGTTATCTGTTCAAGTTCTGTCCCTAAAAATGTGTAAATACACTGTATATATGTAAATTGATTTAGTAGATTGTAGATTGTATTTTGCCAAAATTACGCCTTGTACATTGCTGAAGTCTCTTGGACCCATGCATATTTTACCTAGATCATGAAACAATGGAAGTAAGTAACCTGTTGAATTGTGTCTTTTTTACATGTGACCGCACATAGCCCAGTTTTGTAGCTGGAAAGGGTTTTTTAGGCACCACTTAATCTTAGTTCACAGTACTTGCCAAAATATTACTAAAAGGCCTTTATTTTTACACAACATTCATGGGTGCCCCACGCATGCATGGGCTGCCCGCACACCAGGGATAGTGCCTGGTCTATGGGGGACACAGGAAATCCCTGGATGACCGGCGGCGTGGGCAGGATGATACCCCTGCCAGGTGTTATACCTTGCAAAGTTTAACAACATGACAGGGCAGGATACACCTGCGAGTGGTCCTGGACATGCCCCTCCTACAAATCCCCTTTGTTCCAGCTGCCCAAAATTACCTGAATTAGGTGGATACATAAGCCATGCGTGAGGGGAGAAGGGCATGTAGTCTCACACTTCAGTCTGGGGCTATGTACGATAATGAACTCATTGTATCAAGGCAACTGTCTGGTTGACCCCTAATTGTAGCATTGTAGCATTAATTTTAACATCTTTAAAGTGAATGTCAGTTTGTCACTAAGCTTATTTATTTCCCCAGAGAGCCACTGGGGTAACAACTTGGCGCAGGGAACAGGGCAGCAGGGAGAGATCGCTTTCCTCCCCCTTTCCTATAATTAGGACGAGGAAACTAACGTCAACCTCCATGTATGGTGACTGTGCAGAGATTACTACCTGTCACAATTGGGTTCGCCCTTCATGGGGGACTTGGCAGTGAACTCACCCCCCTTCTCATTCCCCTCTCGCAGTCAATATCCATACCTAACCTTGGCTACTCCAGATGGGGTAAAAAAAAAACAGCCAACACCAGCATTGTCTGTAGTCCATCCTCCATCTGGCCAACCCAAGTGGCGTCAAACTTGCTAGTTATGTGATTATATATGAGTAAGTATCTATACAATCAATATGTATATTGGAGTAACATATTTGGTAACAGATATTCTTGATTTATGCAACATTTTTGTAAAAATAAAAACCTTTTAATTATATTTTGGCAAGTGCTTTGAACTAAGATTTAGGAGTGGCTACAAAACCCCTTTTTAGCTATAAATGTAGGCTATGTGTGGTCACAGGTAGTGCAGTTTAATAATTTATCAAATTTGTGTGTGGCACATATTGACACAGGGGGCCCGCAGGTCTTGGACATGCCTTTTTTTAAATTCATATAAATGTCTTTTACCTGGGCACAGGATGGCTATTAGGAAGAAGATAAGTCCATGAATGCAGCATAATTGTCTGGATAATATTCTGTTGGAGATCCATGGGGTTTGGCTTTAATCTGTATGTCATTTTGACATGTAACATCTACCTACAGTATATATTGATGCAGACCATGTTCATTTCTCCAGTCATTCATGACAATTTTAATGACTGATGGAAGTGTCTTCTTTCCATTGGATAATGCACCATTCCACACTCTTGACATTGTTCAGGAATGATTTGACAAAAGGTTTGAAGTGTTGACTTGGCCTTTAAAATCATCTGCAATCCACTAAAACATATTTAGGATATGCTGATCATGCAGGTTTGATCTTGCCACAAAGTTCATAATGGTTTGTGCCAGGTTGCACAGGACACAGTCAATATGAATGTCCCAAAATAAGGGACAAATACAGGAAGTACCAAATGCATAGAAAACTGTTTTCGTGCAATTTACTTTTGAATTTCCTGTCGCCGCACCCAATGTGACATCATCGTGTCACTTGGGGGGTGGGTGAGGGAGGGGACATCGGCTTCAGTGCAGAAGCCAGTTAAGATGATTAGATCCACCGGAAAAGCACAGAACGGTGAGTTTGCACTGCCGGGGCTCCAATCTTCGCCAGACAGCACCATCTGTCAGGAACGCTAGGGGGGGTTAATTTACATTCCCAGTTTAACACTCCTAACTGCAACCTTTTATATTTATTCATGTTTCCCTGCAGTTATCCAAGTGACTTAGATTGTATACATTTAATATTTAGATGTGCCTGCCCAGACACAGGGTGCCTCAAAGTTGTTAGGACGCATACGAGTTTTGTAACAATAATGTAGGTACGCATAGCTAGTTAGCTAGCTAGTTTTTGGCCCCTTTTGAGTACCAGAGTACCACTTATGTGCACCCCTGATTTTTTTCTTAAGCTTTAATAGAATAACTTATCCTTATAATTTCACACTTATGGTAGTGAATGACCATGGTAGGGTAGTGCATGTTCAAAGGTTAGCATGATGGCACATGTTGACTGAAATATCTAGCATCTGTATAGGGGTAAGAGTTGCTTGTTCACTGGTTGTTCACAGCAAGATCAACCAACTTGTTACTATTTCCTATGCAAGTGGAACTCTACTTGTACAGTGCTCATCAATTCTCTTTTCGCTGGGAGATTATAATACTGTAATTCCCAGTGACCAAAATGAAAGTTTAGTACACAGATTTACTTCTTGAAGGTATAAACAAAACAGTAAGTAAAACTAAGAAGCTTTGGTTGCATACTTTGAGAATGAATTATTCTACAATGAATGAATGAACATTAAGCCATATTAAATAATTCTCTATGTATCACCATACTTGAATGAGTAACCACTAAAAAAGTAATGATGCATCTATTTTTCTTCCTTTTGTCCCTATTCTAAGCTAAAATGAAAGGACAAAAGATGATCTTTATTTTCACATGCATACTTGGAACGAATCCAAATGGTAGATAATACTTTGTGTAACTGTGTTCAAAACATTGCTTTGCTTGAGGAAACATATTAGAAGTATTAAAGCAATGTTAGCACACATCCTGCCAAAATAAATACGACACTTATGTTAGACAAATAGAAGTTTATTTGATACTTCTAAACATAATCTGCTTTTGTGTTGTGTCTTAGTATGTATCTGTTATAGGATTGTATAGGATTTGTATAGCTGTTCCCAATGAAATTAGATGGGGGTGGTAGTAATGATCTTATAATATTATTGTAACTCTTTTATAAGAAAGAAAAGTAGTTTAAATTAACCTGTTACCCGCATTCAGTTATTTGCCTGATGCTAAGGTGCCTATAGTGCGTGAAATATAATTCGTCAGTATACAGGAGTGCTGTTCTTGTGGGAGGAAAGGAGACAATTTTCTTCTCCTGCAGTTTAGTTTTCACTTACAGGTCTACTCCTTTTACCCTTTAAATAGACAGTGAATGGAAAGACAGCACCTTCTGCCTCTGCACCAGTATACTCTTTAAATACAGCTCAACTGATTGGCACCTTGTGGTATTTAAGCATCACTAGAGTTCAGCTTTAGATAATTATCACAAAGAAAAGAGGGTGAGCAGATTTTTAACACCCCAGAAATTAATGATTTTCTTGGGATTCACTAAGAGGTGGAATTTGAATACAGGGGCTAATGGAAAGGTATTGTAAATGAAGCAGACTGTACACAGGCTTAAAATCCATTCTCTTACGCGCTTCACTCCATTTAGAGCTTAGAGATCTATATGACTTAGCTCTGGAGTAAAACGTGTAAGAGAAGACCCCCAGGGAGTGGGTGTTTTGATATGGAATTTTGTTTTTAGTGATTTTAAACTAAAAAGGAAAAAACACACATACATTAAATAGACATTACTTACATGTCAGCATTTCAGATCCTGGAGAACTGCTACACACACAAAAAAAGAAAAAACTACTTACCTTCCTCACGTTTTCATGCTTGGTGACAGCAATCTTAACTACTGGAATGCTGAAGCCACCTCCTGATACACAGCCGGCACCAACTCTGCCCCCCACTCCTGCTGTCAGAACAATAGTTTTTTAATTTTCCTTTGTGGATCTCTGCAGTATCGGCTGTGCTGCAGCCAATACTGCTTAGTGACCCACGAGGTGGTAGGTCTGCTTTAATAAAGACTTTGGATTTAAAGCCTGTGTGCAGACTTCTTCATTCACAATAGACTGTTGGGCTTCCGTGCAGTTATTCTAGCACAGGTGTAGGTGTCCTATGAACTTTGAGAAGGTCTGTGTAGTCCTCAGCTAAGGAGTGCGGATTCTACCTGTATAGTTTTGGATTGCTAATGGAAAGGTACCCATACAGCATGTCTCTGTCTCTGAGTTAAAAGTTGAAAGGTCACAAGTTATATATTTTGTGGGTATACACAATATTTTTCTCCTCTTTGAAAAAAAGAGATAAATTGTGAGGATATTGAAAAGGTTTTAAAAATATAAAGTTTTGTAAAAACAGATACCATGTCAAAAAGACAAGGATCGAGACTGGGATGTAAAAAAACACATGTTTGGATAAATAGTGAATCTGGAGAATTAAAAAAATTCTGTATATTACAGAGCATATATTTAAGTAATATTAGAACAAACATTAATATGTAGTATTGTAAGCTTTCCAGGGTTACAGATTCACACATTCCACTTTTACCTCACACAGACGTTATTTTGCAGATGAAAAGGAGGATTGCAGTATAAGAGTATGTACTGTTGTCTTGTATAAAACTGCAAGACCAAAAAGACAAGGGATTTTAATCAGCAGATAATTGATTTACCTGGAACTTGAATAATTTTAACATTAACAGTCTTTGAGAAAGTGAGGCAGGAGAGGAAGCGCTGCATGTATGACAGGCAAACACTAAGAGGTTCCTGTACATACCTGTTACACATTCCTGCCACAGCCGTATACCATGCCATTTTGATAGGTAAAGATGTGTTCCCACACATCCCTATAATTTCATTACCCTGATGGGCAGACATACTGGATAATAGAATTGTGCAGGATCAGTACATCTTTAGTCTCTAATTTGAAACATTGAGAATGTGTGGGAGGCTGCTTCATTTATGCACAGACACCTCTATTCTTGTACTTTATATGTACAGCAGCTTGTCCACCTACATTGTAGTGACACATGAAGTTGTGTTCATTCAACACAGATGTCAGCATGTGTCTGGATGTGGTATTGCATCACTTGATTGCTTAAAGGTTATTTCTCCTTCTGCTTGTGTTTTTTCTTAGCTTTTTTCATACTGGATTCCTTTGGTTTCCTCTATGATTCTTAATACCGTTTGGATCTTTCTGTTAGCATGTTGCACATTCCAGCTTCCCTTACTGTGTCCAATACCTTGCCTATCCTTGCTGTCTTCATTTAGTAGTTTGATTAAAATGGATGGGCACTGGATTGTTCTATTTCAGGGGTGACAACATAAAACACAGAGGGCTAAAATTGAAAACCTGGGCAAAGTCACGTGCCAACCTTGATATTTATTGAACAAATGTCTACAAATGTGGAAGTTTTAGCTTCTCATTGGATATAACAATTTATATGGAAACAAACATGGGTTTTGCTTTAACACTTCGAAACTGTGTTTGCCTTGTTGCTTGGCCTGACCTCTTTTCCTGATCTATTTTGAGCCTTGATTGTGTTCCTGCACTGTTTTTTCTTTGATGTTTAAATATTTCTAACATTTTCTTATTTTTCTATTTTATTGTAAAAATTACTATTACAATTGTTTTTTGCATCTTATTCTATGGAACCTTTATTTACTATTTTTGACCCTTGCAAATTGACTATCTACTACTATCTATCTACTGAAAACGAATTGTGTCAATACTCTGTCCAGGTTCTGTGTTGTCAGTCTATTGAGCAGCCACAGCCTGTGCTAATTCTACACTGCCCAGTCTTAATAATTATCCACATACATTTCTGGGAAGCAATTTAAGAACCAGTTCATGTACAAAAAGCGATTAAAGGCTTAATAAACCCTCATGATGATAATGATATCAAATCATGTGCATACACTTTAAATGATGTGTTCTTTTTGCTGCACTTGCTGCATTTCTTCTTGTTTAACCTCCCTAGCGGTCACCCAGAGTATAGCTCAGGTAAGTTTGTTTACAAGCATAACTCACCCAAGCTACAAATGGGGTTGTTTACCTATCCCCGACAAGCCTGTGATGATACCCTATATCGATGATCTCAACAATTCCTCATTGATGACACCAAGGAGGTAGAGGGGGACCCACGCCTTTGACTTGCATGCAAATTTTAAAACCTAATTTAGAACCTAATTTTAAAAACCGGAAGTAACTTTGCTGATCTACTTCCTGTAATTTCCCCTTTTTTTACAGATTAAAGTTGACAAATATGTATACCATCCTCAAGGGCTTTGCAATTAGCTCACAAAGTCGAACTAGTCACATTATTAACACATTAGTCACATCACATTATTAACAAATTCAACCATTTCTTCCAGGCAACTCTTATACTGTTGTGGCTACCTTTAGGTATTAAGATTCTGTAGCCTGCTATGTAGCCATTGCTGCATATTCATTCCAACATCACTGTATCAGAGCATGCATGCACATCAAATAACTCCCGAGCTTTTGGAACATGTGGTCCCAGGAAAGGATCAATTTTATAGACAGAAGGGTGCTTTCCCAACTAGGAAATCTGTGGCATCACTGGCACAGGAAGACAAAGGAAGGAACATAAAATAAAAGTAATAAAGGAGTAAAAAGCAGATAAATGGTCATTATCTGCATTACTTGTAGGTAGTAATATATTTAAAGCGGACCTACCACCTGGTAGGTCACTCAGCAAACTTTTTCTGACAGCAGGAGGGGCGCTTTTTTTCTCAGTGCAGCCCTCCCACAGCTGCAATGGGATTTGGGGTCCCATGTAGGAACTTGTCTGCCCAGTCTCATCTCGTGAGACTTGTGTTATCAGTTATTAGAGTGTCTATCCCGTCCAGGGACATAATTCATCATCAAGCAGCCCAGCCAATTGCCCCTTCACCCCCCCCCCCCCAACGGAGCTCTCCTGCTCGACAGTAGAGGAGGATAGTAGAGGAGGAGGAGTGGAAGGGGGGCAGTGATGGCGGAAGCAGCTTCACTTCTCCAGGATCTAAGATGATGCCATCATAAATATGCGTGAAGAAGGTAAGTATGTTTTTTTTTGTGTAGCAGTTTTCCAGCATCTGAACTGCTGACAGGTAAGTATTGTGTCTATTAAATGTATGTGTGATTTTAAATTTTTTGTTTAAAAACGCTTTAATATTAAAGTTAGTGAACAGCAGGGACTTATCACTTGCAAAGTGAAAGTTTAAATTCTGCAGGAAAATTTTTCCCTACACCCACGTGCAACTCTCTGTTTCCTACTTTTCCTTGTACATAATTGAGTCTATCTTACTGAGCACTGATGACAATCACTTTGCAAAGTACACTTTTATTTTATTAAGAAATTTTAATTATAAAGTAATTTTATTAAGTAAATGGCCCATGATCCTTTACTAAATCATTGCAACGGTTTCCAGCATTGGTGGCTGCTGAAGATAAAGAATTGTACAGCAATGGGTACAGGGTATATTCATTAAAATAAAACAACCAATCTATAACATCAATGCTGCCCAGAAACATTTATGCGTGGGTGTATTTTGCTGATAATAGAACTACACCCATTAACAATTACTCATTCGGTGTGACACTTGCTAAAGTCAGCCAAGTTCAAACGTATTAATTTAACTCTTTCAAACTTATAATGCTGTGTTTTTCTTGTTGCCACATATATATATATATATATATATATATATATATATATATAACATTTTGTAATGTTCTTCTATAGATATTTAGATCTCAGTAGTTCTGCTGGATCCTACTGTTTTCCTTTCATCAGTTATATTCAAGTTATAAATCCAGTTTAAGGTCTCTCCATTGACTGTATTTACTTTTAATCTATTATACTATTGCACTTTTCTTTGAGGATTCTTGTACAAATCCATTTCAAGACAGTAAAATGTTTACACAGACAATGGGCTTGTACTACGAAGCAGAACTAAAAACAATAAATCTGCTTTCTCTTGGCATGCTTGTCATTCCTTGATTTCATCCTGAAAAGACAGTATCATTTTTCAAACTATTATAATCAAAAGTGTAAATGTGAAAGGTTACAAAACTGTATGTCAGAGAAAGTATTGCTTTATAAACAACTACTTCCAACTTGTCATAGAATACAAAGCGGAACAGAGGTAGTATTTTGTGTGCGACAATATTGTCCTTGAAAATAATGTATGAAGAGATCAATCCACCTAAAACTGATTCTATTATACTTTTACAACTAATAGTTTATGATAAGGCTTTGGGCTCTTTAAGTACGATAAGTGCAAAAGAACATGATCTGCATGCCAGCTATAACTTAAGGGGGACCCCACTGTCCCTGATGTCAGCACAGGGTCAATTGTACACCAATGGGCTACTTACGAAAATAAGGACATGGTCACCTTTCTGGGAGTCTGTTTCTTTGGACAGCCCAGTTTTACTTCTCAAAAGCTGTTAAAATCATTCAGGGGTTGAATACCTGTTTCCCCATCTGTAGGAAATTGGTCCTCCAATTGTGTACAGAAGGTGGCAGATATTCTACACCCCTGGAAGTCGTTCAGAAAAAATTGAGTAGGATAAGTTTTAGGACATTAGCTTGCCGACAAGTAAATATTACTTCTTTAGGTGGCCATAGATAGTTAGATTTGCAGCCGATTTTGCTGCAGATTGATCGCTGTTTGAGGTGATCGATCTGCCACGAAATCGGCCGCAAATGTAACGCACCCACCTTAAATTGGGCCATAAATCAGCCCTGAAATTGATCTAACAAACCAGCATCCCCATCCAAAGTAAATGGCAGCAAACAAAGGGTGTGTGGCTGATTCTAAGAATGACCAGCCATGCAAGATGAAGTTATCATGGGCGGTTGATCTTCCAAGAAATCAGCCCGGCATCAAGACGTCTATGGCCAGCTTTTCTTTTAACAGGTAGTCTTGAAAATCTAAACTGAGAAATGATGTACACTGCACATTCAGCTTCCCTGGATGTTGTGATCCTCATCTTTTAATACTCCCTTATTCGCTGACTCAGTATACTGTACATACATGTATGAGGTGTGTTAAGCATTAGCATTTGTGCAAATAACATTATTAAGCTTAGGTATAGCAATAGTTGCTTCCTAGTTTATCTATTTTATCCATTCCCCTTAGTTCCTTAGGTTGAATAAGAACTACTGTAAGCTGTACAAATATTATAATCGCAATTACCTTTTAAAATGAATGGTCACATGTGGTATTTATTTTCGCAATGCATAATATCTTGAATATTCGAAATTGCGAATATCCATCATCATATTCACGAAATTTGTGTATTCTTGAATAGCCGATATTCCTTGAATATATTCACAATTCAAATATTCGTGCTCAACACTACTGAAGTACAGAGAGTACTAATAGACTTGCTTTCCATTATGCAATCATTACAAAAGTATATAATAAATGTACTGATGCTTTGCCTATGGATACATCAATAGTGATATTTCCTGGCCCACCTCATGTCAGCCTACTATGGGTCATCTCTGTAGTAGGCTGACATGAGGTGATGGCCAGGAAAGGAATATTACAGGTAAGTATGATGACAATAGTATGATGACAATTTTCCGTATTAATGAGATGCCAACATTTTGACATAGCATTTAAATGCATGCAAATGTTATGCAGACTTAAACTGAGCGAATCAAGTACAACCACTGCTGTTTTTGTTTTGCTCAGTTTCAGTCTGCACACAATTTGCATGTATTTGTATAGTTGTTTCAGAATTTGTGCAAGTCATTGAGAATTTATATTAATAAATGACAGTGGGCTACCATACAAACTCAAGAAAAGCCTGTCCATACCATAGTAAGACCACAGTAGTTTGTAGGAACCTAATATTTTGAGGAGGGTTGGCAATATACTGTAGGTGCCTGACAACCTTAAGCCCTCCATACACCTATAGATCACTCCATACTCCATAGATCTACCAACAACTATGTAGTGCTGGGTCCTCCCTGATAGAATACATTGGGATTGGGAGGTTTAGAAAAGCCCTCGTATTACATGGTTTTGGTAGAAGAAAAGTTGATTGTACAGAAATTGTATGGTAAAGTTGTAAGGTGTATGGGGGCCATTATGGTATGAATTCTAAACACTTAACAATTAATTTGTTAAAGCACTGTCATATCTACCTGAGAACTACAAAGCAGTAAAAGTTTGCACCAGGTCACCTGCATCAAAAACAATCTGCCATTTAGACATATTCAAATGAAGTGTTTGTGATAAGGTGTCGGAGCATGTCTCAATAAAAGCATATTCTTGGACAAAGGACTTTTGCACCCGGTAGTGTTTAAGGGACTTTTCAGACTACAGTGCAGTAGCTTACTAGAAACTGACCTTCTCATGGTAGTGCAAACATGTCCATTGCCACTACTAGTGTGGGAGATGCTCGCGCTCTAACACAATTATGTGTGCTGCACTAATGTGCTGTGCTAACATGTTAGGTCAAATTCGCAATGCAACACAGTGTGAAAATGTACACATGAAACCCAGAGAACAAGAGGAAGCAATGGCAGCTACCACATTACCCTATGGAAAGGTTATCTTTATTTATTGTGTTCTCTTTCATCAGTGAGAAGACGCTTATGGCAATTTATAAAAACTGAAACTTTGTTGTAGTGGTAAAAAAACACTACATGACAAATGTCAGGGTAGAGGCCAGATGCAATAGGTTGACCACTACTGTCATTCTAAACCTCCTAAAGTGTTATGAAAGCATTTGGCAATAGGAAATCCTGGAGAAGTGTAACATATTTGTTGTGTATATACATGTAAGAATGTAATTGTAATATATATTATGACATATTATATTATCAGTTATGCCTTGCTAACATATATTAGTATGGCATACCTCATCCAACATTAATGTAGGTTAACCCAATGGAGGTTGTACCAATTAAATTGTGGTGTCCACACCCAACTCAAATTTATCAAAATGGCATCTTCTTATAAAGTTTTAATTTATTAAATAACCTATTAACCAAACCAAGCTTAAAAGGGAGACCAGCAGACCTGGAGAGTTGAACAAAGTGGCTTCTGGCTTTCTGGAGGTGCACCCTAAAGCCCAGGTGCCCAACCTGCGGCCCTTTGGGTGTTCTTTGGCGGCCCCCCTAAGTCTTCCACTTGAGGACCCCGAAACCTAACTATTAATGCATAGGCATGGGAACACACCTGTCTGCCGAATCGAAGGTTATGTGCCCCATCTATATAATCAATGGCTTTGAAACACATAACCTTTGATGATATACATGACACAAAATCTGCATTACCATACTACAGTGTTCTCTAAAGCTTGAAGTAAAATTTAAAACAAATTTTGTTTTGTCTTCTAGCTATGCCTGCTGTCATTTTTTCATTAAAAAAAATGCTTATACAAGTCAGTATAGATTGAAAATGTTATGTGCGGCCCTTTAGTAATGCAGAGGGCCGCACTTGTGGCCCTCCATATCAACTCAGTTGCCACCACTGCCCTAAAGGATGAATAAAATACTGGTCGACCCCCAGTAGTAGATTTCCATTTCTCCTAGCCCTCTGCCTCATTTCCCTGCTGTACCGGGGCTGGTGTCAATAAGCTGCGCCCTACTTCATAGACTGGGCAAAGGTTATATTGTCTGTATGGTTTGTACCTAGAGGAGGGAAAAACCAGATCTTACTTATGTCAGAATTTTATTAGAAGTAGCAATAAGTTTAGTATTAGTGCTGGTACTAGACTACTAATTCTAATAATTCTAATAATCCTTAAAGAGCACAAATGTAAACTTCTTCTCCTGTGAATATTTGCCTTCTATTGAAAGATTACTGAAAAGAATGTTTTAAAGCTAAATAAAATGGATTATTCTGTCCTACAGCTGTCAAAAAGTGCAGACAAGTGTACTGAAGTGTGTTTTTGATTGCACTAGGCAGGTATGTGTATGATTAGGGCAGTCATGTGGGTGTTCAGTCTAGAACAAATCTGTGGTTACATTAGACTAGAGATAAGGAGTGAAGATGAGTGAACTGACAGGCAAGCCTCCCCCCCCCCCCCCCCCCCCCCACACCTACAAGGTGAGCAGCCTTCTAGCGTAACCAGATCTTCTCCTCTCAGCCGTCACTGTAAACTGTCTTTATTATTTCTCACGCAAATCACATACTTTTCATGTTATGAGCTTTATGGAATTCCCTTCAACCATCACAAAGCAAACTGCTGAATCACTCAATACGTCACACACAAGAATAAGTTTATTTTTTATCAACATTTTTATTTCAAAATAAGCTGTATGCCTTAGTTCAATAAAATATACATATAAAACATAAAAAACACAATCTCTGCTCGGTTTTGGCAGTGTTTAGGCTTTTCTGGAATGACTGTTACACAACACAATAAAAAAATCTATGTTTAGCTCGATTTAAACGCACGTTTAAGTCTCATATTTAATCATGGGACCACAATTACTTAGTGATCACTTGTCTAATGATATTAGTATAAATAATTTAGGAACAGAACATTTGGTTCCAGTCACTTTTGGCACAGTGGTGATTACAGCAGAAATGATCTGGAAATCACTATCAGGTTTTGGCACAGGTATAATTACCTAACGACTTGGCATTTCAGAAATGGCACAGTTGAAATATATATGGTTTAAAAACAAAGTGACAGCCAGGTAACTGGCCCAAGTCGAAAGAGAACTTTGTAATGAAAACATAATGCAGTATATGAAAATTTATCTCCAAAGAGACATCAGAGCATCCTGTTTCAATTGTCTATTATAAATTTGAAAATAAAAACTAACAAATAAAAAAAAGTGCAGTTAAAGGTCACTTATTTACCTCTTAATAAATCTCATTTACCAGTGCAGTCAGTGGCACAGCCACATCAATAGTTAAGAGCAATCTGGACCATTAAACAGACCCTGGTCATACATAGAAGATTACAATCACATTAGAAGGAATTCTAAACCTATGGCTTCCAGTTTTATCATATGATTGTGATGTCATAGGGCTCTGAATTCATTTTGTTAGGGTTTAACTCACAAAGCTTCTACACAAGGATAAGCAGTTATTTTACTTATGTGGTTACTTTTTTTCAAATCTTTCGAGTCTATAAAATAACTTTTTGTTAAACACGGATGCCTATCCAGGTGTGTTAGATTTGTAAATTGAGCCTATTGTCAGTAATAGAAAGAGCCCTGAACTAGGGAAGGTAAACCATATCAAGGCACTTACAAAATGAAGGAAAACATTGCTTTTATATTATACTAAAAAACAGAAATGTATCAATTGCATTACCCAAATGTAGTCCAAAAAAGTGATTTCAGGAGAAATCATGTGGTTGAATCTTTGGAAATAAAATATGCCTCCAAGGTTGAAGCTACATTGAGTGCACTCAGCTGTGATGAGGATACTAAACCTGGACATACCTTCCCTAGCCTTCTCCCATCACCATTGTCAGGCTAGTAATGTCTCTGGTCTGTATGGAAGGTAAGGTCCAGGAGAACGCATGGTGCACAGGATCTCACTGTTCCCCAGGTGTTCTGAATAAGACTTAGAGGAACTGGGGGGCGCCAAGAGATTTGGGTGAAGTGATGGGGCACGGCGGCTATGCTGCTGGTCCTCTCTGGGTTCAGCAGACAACTGATGTCCTTCACTTCTAGGATCCATTAACAGTAGCAGAGCTTCTGGCATGCAATACCTATAGAGTTGTAAGTGCAAGGATGAACCATTACTTAGGTGGCTTAGAGGGAACAAGGTGGATGGGTGAGGCAGTGCAGGTGATGGAGAGTAGGACAGGAGGGGATAAGAAGGAACTGATGTAGGGGAATGGAGCAATGCACCTGCTGGCCACATAAGCTTCCCACTTGTAGACTTGCTGTCTGCCTCTACTGTCTCCCGTTTCTGGAAGGGCTTACTCAGGATGCTGTCAATAGCAAAGGAACTGGAGAATTTGGTCCCTGAGCTAGTGTCCCTGGTTGAGCGGCTGGTACTGGAGGAGGAGGAAGGTGAGGAAGGTGGTAGGACCAGCATGTTAGGTGATACGCCTGATCCTTGGCTTGCTGATGATGATGGAGTCAGTGAGTGGTGCTGATGATGCTCAGGAAGCCCTTGGAGCTCCTGGTCTTTAAGGCACTTGGTGACCCGGTTTAGCCTCTTCCTCCTGCGCCTAAACACCCCATCTGCAAAGGTGTACTCACTGTTAGGATTCAGCATCCAGTAGTTATCCTTCCCCCATGGCCGAGACGGGTCTCTGAGGACTTTGACAAAGCAGTCATTGAGTGACAGGTTGTGTCTGACGGAGTTCCTCCAGCCGGTGTACTGGCCTCTGAAGAAAGGGAACTTCT
Source organism: Ptychadena robeensis (assembly GCA_036250615.1). Lineage (NCBI taxonomy): Eukaryota > Metazoa > Chordata > Amphibia > Anura > Ptychadenidae > Ptychadena > Ptychadena robeensis. The sequence goes on along the minus strand of CM070036.1, from coordinate 69,097,537 downwards.
TCATCAGGTAGTCATTGATCTCAGCGAGGGTGAGGCGACCAGTGGCAGAGTCTCGGATGGCCATGGCTATTAAGGCAATGTAGGAGTAAGGCGGCTTTGGGCGACGGGTGTAAGTCTTGGCTTTGGCTCCTTCAGCTGCTTGGGATGTGCACCCCACAGTGACATCTGCACCCTCCTCGTCTCTCTCGGATTCTTGTCTCACCTCCTCCTCCTCATCGCCCGCTAGGCTCCCGGTGTCCGTGTCCATCTCCGAGTCTCTGGGGCACAGGGCTTGGGACGGGCTGTTGGCTACGAAGTCTCCGTCTGAGCCCAGCTCATCGCTCCCCCGGCTGGAGAGAGGAGAGGGCATGCTGGTCTCCTGGTCGCTGGCACACACCTTGTCCACATAGACAGCTCGTGGAAAGCTGTCCACATTCATTGTCACGGATAGCGAAGTCACACAGCTACAAGTCACAGAGGTGCTACCATCTCCAGAACCTGGTCCGATCTGTGTCAGGAGTGTCAGCTCACTTCAGCACCTGGTCCGATCTGTGTCAGCTCTCTTCAGCACTTGGTCCGATCTGTGTCATGGGGTGTCAGCTCCCTTCAATCTGGGCTGAGCCAGCACCTGGTCCGATGTGTGTCAGGGGTTGTCAGCTTCAGCACCTGGTCCGATGCGTGTCAAGGGATGTGAGCTCCCTTCAGTCTGGGCTGAGCCTTCCTTAGCAGCTGGCTTGATGTTGTTGTTATTATCCCTTTAAATTCTGCCTCGCCTGTTATATTAGAGAGGTGGGAGTGGTCATGTCACCTACATTATCTCCAGCAAATCACAGGCTTAGCCTGCAAGGAGGAGGAGGGCTACACCAAAGCACTTTAATTGTAATTAGGATTATGACTAATTGTCCTAACATATTTGTCTGGCTGTCATTGTGCCTGTGCCCTCCCCTTACTCCCCAATGGTTCCCAGCACTCAGGGCAGGTGTCTGGAGGTGTAGAGAGCTCTGTGACTAGTAGGTGGCAGATGTGCATCAGGTAAAACATTCTACCTTCCACTTCATTTCATCTCTAGGAACAGCAATGCTTCAACAACCTGGAAATATCAACCATCTTTCATCCACAAGTGACATACAACCTCATTACATTAAACTTATTAGGGGAAGGTATAAAAAATCAGGACACAGACATTCCCCAGGTTATGCTGGATGCAGGAGGTACAAATAAAATGACTTGTGTGCTGATTTATCTATTTTTTCTGTATAATTATTGTAACAGAATAGTAATAATTGCTTTAAAGCTAGGGCAACTATTATTTATATAAGGGTGGCATCTTCAATGTGCAGTTACTAACATCAGGATTCTCTTTATTGCATTCAGATCAGTTGTTACTGCTTGGGTCCCTGAAACTAAGCTGGTCTTAAAACATGGTCATATTAATTTTATCATAAAATCGTTTTACCACCACATAATGTAATAAATTCAAAACCAATCAATTCCATTCCCATGCCCTGGGTCCCTGAACCTAAGCTGGACATACATGGTTCGACTTAAAACAAGATCATATTAAGTCCAAAATTTTTTATTTCAATGTTTTACCATCACATCATGTAATCAATTTAAAACCGATCTATTCCTTTCCTAAGCCCTGTGCACATTTTCCATTTTACCATTGGTTACAAATCTATCAAAATACAAAAAAAACACTTGAATGATTAACTGAAATTTACTAACATGTCCAATCGATTTTATGTTCAATTTCCATCACATTTAGTAAATAAAAAAGCGCCAAATTTTAAAAAATTAACTCAACAATCTTTTTTTTTAAGTCCCGAGTTAAATGGAAACATCGAATCATATATAGCCAGTTTTGGTAGACATTCACAATCAGCGAGCTTATTCTGCAGCAAAGTTTCACCAAACTTTTGGAATGGCAGTATCTGTAGTTATTGTTACAGAAGTTTTGTTGGGTCACACAGCTCAGATCTTTTTCATGTTTCTTAGTCCAGGGTGAGCTCTGCTTTGAGACATGTAAATCATAAGTTGAAGTCAATGCTTGGGGTAGGTTTCCTGTGCTTCCTGCCTTTGTTGTGCACTGCAAGGGATAGGACATATCTCTTGATCTACCTTTGATGTTTATTTTATTACCTTTCCACCATTTGTGTTAAACCTGTGCTCATTGTCTCTTATCTTCATTCAGATGGCTTAAAAGTCATTTCAAGCATTATAGGTAAACATCTAAGAGATCCTTTTCAATACAATGGCATCACATCAAGGCATTCAATGACAGTATTACCTAAATAAAGAGGTCAGTTTAGGTAGACACTGATGTGGAAGTCAACATTAGGAGACAGAGACCATTTACTGACTGCAGAAAGGGTGAATGGGGCTAATTTAATAAGGTACCAAAGCAGCTAACTGATCTGCCTATTATCCTAATAATAAGTAAAGGAACGCATTACACTTGCAAATATGAAACATTTATGCAGCACATACCCACCATGTTTCATATATTAAGAGTTATACATTTAATAGACGATTTAACAGCACTCTATAACTCCCAGTATCATGCCATATTAATTGTTTTAAAAATATATTTTTTGTTCATCTATCTGTAAATTTTTTCCCTTAAAATATACCAATACCATCTGGAATAAGACTTATGTAATACTATAAATATACACTATATATATATATATATATAAAAATCGATATTCTTAATATATAAAACAAAGATTCACTTAATAATAAGCTGTAAACCTGTCTATAACATGAAAGTGAATTACCTTAAAAAGTCCTAGAAAAAATTCTGTTGTGTTATGTGTACCATGGCTGCATAATGGATATATACTATGCTTGCACTGCCAAGCATGTGATAAATTTGTGTGAAAGTTTTTGTATGTTTGTATGTACCATTCCATACTGGTAATTGTTTT
>CM070036.1:69045224-69081842 GCA_036250615.1 Ptychadena robeensis | reverse complement strand
TAACAGTAAAGTATATCAGTATAAGAGGTAATCAATCAAAAGACATGGTGGTAACAATATATTCAGCATACATAGTTTGACAAACAAAATTATGACATTCCCTGCATGATAGTAATGTAGGCTTTTTCTGAAGGAGTTAAATTCAATATAGTGTTACTCACTTGTGTCAGAGCAGTGGTTTAGTCAAATAGTGCATTATTCCGATAGTTTGTGTTGTTGGCAGCCGAACCAGATGGTGGTAGGACCCTACAAAATTAGGTTTGTATAGTAAATCAGTGGTCACCCCAGGGGAGGGGGGGCCTTATGTACATAGGAGACTGAGGGTAAAAGTATCAGTCCAGTATCAACACACAAATTGCATAATTTCAATGATGGAAAAATTTCATAAAGTGCTAGTGCATACGGATAGAATGTTTTGACACGGCCATTACATGTGATTAAACTTATTTGCTACAAGCAGATTGGGGGTATAAGTCCATAAAATTCAACAGGATAAGTCCATAAAATTCTACAGGATAAAGTGCTAATGCTTACGGGTATGGTGCTGGTAATAGCAGTTATAAATAATTCGGCTTTACCATTAGATAAAAGCAGGTAAACGAGTGTTAGCCTACCTTACAATGAATTAGGTTTTGGATATTCCAGCCAGACGGAGTGTGAAACAAGGTGAATAAACTCCTTGGCGGGGGGTCCACCGTCACTTCTCAACCGCTATAAACAAGGATATGGTGTTTTGGTATTGAAACCAAATTTGGTATTTGGTTCTTGATGAACACCCACTGTACATTATGTACATTACTGCATGAAAGGTTGGTTTCTGCGGAAGGAGATGGCTATAGACATTTTTATAATGTTCATATCATGCTGATTCACGTGTATTTTTTTTAATCATGCAAATAGAAATAAAATTATGCTTTTAAACAAAAATGATTCTAAATACTGTCTAAGTGCCCTAAAAGCCCCGGTTATCTGACTCCACCCCAGTATCTCTGGGTCAAATGGTCTCAGTTACCTGTGCTCCTTTTCTTACCTAATACTTTAGGGGCGTGGCAAAATACCTGAAGGTATCATACTTACCTGGGGCTCTCCTGAATATTTTTTGCTTATTCTTTTTCTAGTGGTTTACCACTAATTTACCCATAAGTATGAGGAGAAAGGAACTGCCTGAAGAGCTCAGAGACAAAATTGTGGCAAGGCACAGATCTGGCCAAAGTTACAAAAAAAATTCTGCCTTATTTTGGCCTTAATTCTAAGCGGTATGTGTGGAGAAAACCAGGCACTGCTCATCACCTGTCCAATACAGTCCCGACAGTGAAGCATGGTGGTGGCAGCATCATGCTGTGGGGTGTTTTTCTGCTGCAGGGACAGGACGACTGGTGGCAATCAAGGTAAAGATGAATGCAGTCAATTACAGGGATATCCTGGACGCAAACCTTCCCCCGAGTGCCCAGGACCTCAGACTGGGCCTAAGGTTTACCTTCCAACAAGACAATGACCCGAGGCACACAGTTAAAATAACGAATGAGTGGCTTCACAACAACTCCATGACTCCATGTTCTTGAATGGCCCAGACAGAGCCCTGACTTAAAACCAATTGAGCATCTCTGGAAAGACCTATAAATGTGAAAGCCAATCAGCTATCCAGGTGGAGCTTGAGTAAATCATTCGCTTCTCCTCCTCTTCCCATTCAAACAATTAAAAAATAATGTCATCTAGCTATTCCTGCTGTCATTTCTTCATTAAACCTGCCTATACAAGTCAGTTAAGTGCGGCCCTTTAATTATGCCAAAGGCCGCATCTGTGGCCCTCCATATCAACTCAGTTGCCAACCACTGGCCTACATAGATCAGAAAGGAAACCATATAGCCCTGTATTAAAAAAAAGTTTAAAATAACAATCAGTTTGAAGGCTTGAACACTAGACAAAATATTCATCAGCAGATTTTCTCTTTCTTTAAACCAAAATGATTAGATACATGTATTACAGATATTGCAACGTGCTTGCATGCAAAATTACACTACCATGGGTCCAGCAGAGAAGGGCTATCTTTTTGGATCTGAATGTAATGGCCTACATCTCAGGTGCCCAACCTGCGGCCCTTTGGGCGTTCTTCAGCGCCCACTCTCAGTCAACCACCTGTCCACTGATCCCCAACTGATGTGAACTCGCCTCCTTCTTAGAGTGGGAAGAGGAGGAGAGGCGTATGACTGACTCAGGCTCGGGCTAAGAATGCTGATTGGCTTACGTGAAAGCCAATCAGCTCTCCAGGTGGAGCTTGAGTGAATGATTTGCCATCTAGCTTTTCCTGCTGTCATTTCTTCATTAAAAATGCCTATACAAGTCAGTTAAGTGCGTCCCTTTAGTGATGCCAAGGGCCGCACCTGTGGCCCTCCATATCAACTCAGTTGCCCACCACTGGCCTACATAGATCAGAAACCATATAGCCCTGTATTATAAAGTTTAAGATAACAATCAGTTTAAAGGCTTGAGCACAAAATATCATTCACTAGCAGATTTTCTCTTTCTTTAAACCAAAATGATTAGATACATGTATTACAGATATCGCAACGTGCTTGCATGCAAACAGATAATTGAATGTAACGCTAATTTACATTCCAGTCAAGCATCTCCCATTGCTTGTCTTGTTTAGATAATTAGTTGTCACATTTAAGTGTTTCTCCATCTGACACTACACGACACATTAAATCATTTTCAAAATCTTTCCATGAAAAGGCACAGTCAGTCTAATTTGCTTGAGGAAGAGGCGTGTTCCATCCCTTAACATATTTTATCATCATCACCAGGGAGACTATGTGTGTGTTTTTTACTTGACAAAAAGGTGTGCACAGTGTCTTGGCATGTTTTACCAGTACTAGGTACCATATATATATATATATATACAGTGGATATAAAAAGTCTACACAGCCCTGGGGAAATGTCCTGTTAATGTGACCTATAAACTGTACTACTCATTTGAAAAACAAACTTTTAGATTGAGGGAACAAAACAACAAAAAATAAAATAAAATAATGCAGTTGCGTAAGTGTTAATTAAGCAATCACATTCAAAATTATGGTAAATAGGAGTCAGCATAAACCTGCCATCATTTAAAGTGCTTATGATTAACCCCAAATAAAGTTCAGCTGCTCTAGTTGGTCTTTCCTGAAATGTATTTAGTCACATCCCACAGCAAAAGCCATGGTCCACAGAGTGCTTCCAAAGCATCAGAGGGATCTCATTGTTAGAAGATAGTGCAAAATAATTTCCAAGGCATAAGATATACCATGGAACACATTGAGGGCAGTCATCATCAAGTGGAAAAAATATGGTACAACAGTGACCAAGAACTGGACTTCCCTCCAAAATTCATGAAAAGGTGAGAGGGAGGCTACCAAGAGGTCTACAGCAACATTAAAGGAAATGCAGGAATATCTGGCAAGTACTGGCTGTGTGGTACATGTGACAACAATCTTCCGTATTCTTCATATGTCTGGGCTATGAGCTACAGTGGCAAGACGAAAACCTTCTCTTACTGAGAAAAACATCCAATCCGGGCTACATTTTGCAAAAACACATTTCCAAAAGCTAAAGTTTTCCAAAAGCATGTGGGACAATGTGTTATGGTCTGATGAAACCAAGTTTGAACTTTTTGGCCATAATTCAAAAAGATATGTTTGGCGCAAAGACAATACTGCACATCACCAAAATAACACCATATCCACAGTGATGGCAGCATCATCATTTAGGGCTGTTTTCCTTAGCTGGAACTGGGGCCTTGGTTAAGATTATGAAGGGAATTATGAACAGTTCCCAATACCAATCAATATTGGCAAAAAACCTTCAGGCTTCTGGTAGAAAGCTGAACATGAAGAGGAACTGGCTTCACCAAAAGAAGATTAAAGTTTTGGAATGGCCAGCCAGAGCTCAGACCTTAATCCGATTGAAAATCTGTGGGGTGATCTGAAGAGGGCTGTACACAGGGGATGCCCTCACAATCTGACAGATTTGGAGTGTTTCTGCAGAGAAGAGTAGGCAAATCTTGCAAAGTCTAAATGTGCCATGCTGATAGACTCATACCCAAAATGTACCATGTTGATTCATACCCAAAATGTGCCATGCTGATGGACTCAAAAAGACTGAGTGCTTTAAAGGTGTTTCAACAAAGTATAAGTTTATGCAACCACATTATTTTATTTTAATATTTTTTTTCCCTCCAAAAGATTTCAGTTTGTTTATCATTTGAGATGTACAGTTTATAGGTCACATTTAAGGTGGAAAAACTTCTGAAATTATTTATCTTTGTCTAATTTTTGTACAGCACAGGAACCTGACATTTTTTAGGGGTCTTTAGACTTTTTATATCCACTCTACACCAATAATCAGAGCTATCTAAAAAGAACATATACTTGTTGGCACAAATATAGAAAATATATGAAAAATGGTGCAAATGTAAGCAACTATATACTTTTTTTTACGATTGTTTACTTAATTAAATTATGATTAAGTTACCTTTCCAATTATTTGCATTGTAATTAGTATACATAATTACAAAATTCCTATATGATTAAATCATATGCCATCAACAAGTACCTATATAGTTGACCAGACATGGTGGCATCATCGAGTAATCATTTGCAACTTAACTTATATGCCTGAGGTGGATTACCTCAGGCATATAAGTTAAGTTGCAAATGATTACTCGGTTAATGGAAAATTGGTATTTATATATATTTATTTACAATATTGGGATTTCCCACAGATTTGCAAGAAAGGGTATAGAAAGGGTATATCAATATATTTTAACAAACATGAATTCAGCTATACCCTTTATACTGTATTCCATGAGTATTGTGATTGAGTTTTCTATGGTGCTCAAAACATGTTCATTTCATTTATTCATTTCTATTTCATATATTCAGTCTGAGGTGGAATTGTCAGGAATAGTGTTGAGCTCGAATATTCGAATTTCGAATATATTCGGCGAATATCAGCTATTTGAGAATTCGGAAATTTCGCGAATATGGCGCCGGATATGTGCAATGTCGAATATTTGCATTAGAATGCTTATGGGCATGGATTGTGAATATATATTCGCAATATATTCGCAATGCGAATCTAGATTCACAATTGCCCGCATACGCGCGCAACCGCACGCGATTGCGAATATTCGCGAATATAGAATCGAATGTTATTTGAACTATTCAGCCTATGCTGCTCATCACTAGTCAGGAATGGAAAAAAAGTGGTTGCACCACTGCTTTGAATAATTCACTAGTGTGTAACAAATTCATCTTGAGTTATTGATCTCTGTATCTAAATAGCCCTTTTATTTAAAAGTAAGCAAACACAAATTGGAAAAACATCTGAAAAGAAGTACAGTTTGACCTCTTGGCCAAACCTGAAAATAATAAATAAAAGAAACATATAATTATTATTACAATACTAGACATTGCCTTCAAAAACTATGCTACTTAACCTGTTATACATATGTCTCATATAGATTGCAAATCTATTTACTATATTTTTTATCACAATGAAATCACAGCCATAGTGCAATATGGGTTATATGTCTTGTCCCTTAAACAGCTTAAATATGCCACAGACTAAAATGATAAATTAATCAACAATATGATTACAAAAAGTGAAAAAATAGTAGTCCAGATGATAAAGTAAAGTCATTAAACCAATTACCGTTGCATAATAGTATTCATAACAATAATATGTGGTGACCCAATTGCTGAGATTTTTTAATGCTTCATGTATCTCAGTTGAAATGTACCATCACTTCCTCCTCAAATATCCATTGCCTGGATAGAATGTGAGGGGGGCAAAGTCTAGTCTACTTAGCCAACAGGTAAATCTAGACAAAGTTTGAAACCAAATCTGTCTATATTTCTTACAATGAATTTGTTGTGGGGATTTCTCTTCATTTTTTTGTTCTTGTTCTGGGCCAGATGTATATCTCTAAAGTCTCTAGACCACTAAGCTAGAACCCATAACTAGGATCACATCTAAAAAAAATCTTCTTTTTTAAATAACTGTAACCTGATATAAAATACAAATTGAAAGCTTGTGTGAGATGATATTCCACAGAGAGTAATAGACAGGATAAACTTTTCTATACTCTAAATGATAAGAGGAAGCGTTATGGCACCTGGCTGAACTTCATCAAATATCGAGTACCACACCCACATATGCAAAAACAACGCAGAACAATTTCAACTAGGCTTTTAAGGCACTGAACAGAATTGTAAAATGTAAAAGTTCTTTATTCCATACACAGTTTCAAGAAAAAGTATGTGAACCCTTTGGGATTATTTGGAGTTTTGCATAGATTGGTCATAAAATGTGCTCTGGTCACACCAATAGAACAACACAGTCTGCTTAAAATAATACTACACAAACATTTTATGTTTTCATGTTTTAATTGAACATAACATGTAAACATTCACAGTGCAGGGATGAAAAAGTGTGTGAACCCCTAGCCTAATGACTTCTCCAAGAGCTCATTGGAGCCAGGAGTGAGCCAACCTGTGAGTCCAATCAGTGTGATGATATTGGATGTGTTGCTGAAAGCTGTCCTGCTATTTAAAAACACACACCAGTTTTGGGTTTACTGGTTTCAAGAAGCACTGTGTGATGTGAACCATGCCTCGCACAAAAGAGCTCTTAGAAGACCTACGATCAAGAATTGTTAACTTGCATGAAGCTCGAAAGGATTACAAAAGTATCTCCAAAAGCCTGGATGTTCGTGTGTCCACAATAAGACAGACTGTCTACAAATGGAGAAAGTTTAGCACTGTTGCTACTCTCCCTAGGCATGGCATAATCCGCATGGCATAATCCCAAAGGGTTCACATACTTTACAGCTAAATCATCTATCCCTCAACTTAGAATGCATCATCTGTCAGGTAGGCAGCTGGTTCCTATTCTCTGCCCTCTATCTTTTACATCTTAAGTAGCAAAACTGTAACTTGTAAACAAAAAACTGTATAAAATGACAATAAAACCAATATTGCGCTTTAAATAAACCTAGTTAAACTGAATTAAAAAAACATAAAGCACACCATTTTAATACACGCAGTATGCGGCAATGCATAGTGGTGTACTGACTAGATGGTCTGTGTTATTTAAAAATAAGAAAACCCTGACATGTTTTAAATGTGCCATAAAACAAGTATTTAAGTAAGTGTGTAAGTTTCACAACAACAACCAAAATATCAATTCAATCATTATCCATTCTCAAATAGGATGTATGTATAGCACATCACATTAAACCTTAGTGAATTCTTAGTTATCCAATTACAAATTACCTACTCAATTTATGAGCAAAAATATTTTGTTGACATCTTTACACAATTACACCTCTAATATCAATAACAGATGGATATTAGTGATATGTCCCATCCACTTATTTAAGTTTATGACATTAAGCCCCCCATACACCTTCAGATTCCTCCATACAACTTTCATGAGACCTACCAACAACTATGTAGTGACGGGTCCTCCCTGATAGAATACATAGTGATTGGAAGGTGTAGAAAGGTCCTCCTATTACATGGTTTTGGTAGAAGAAAAGTGGGTTGTACAGAAGTTGCATGATAATTGTATGTGGTGCATGGGGGGCTTTAAACTTAAAAACCATTGATCTGACTTAAAACGTATGCTGCACACATGGTTCGATCCTCAAAAATTGTTCAATGCCGATCAAAACTTTTCGCCAATTGTGCAATGATCTAACTAAAATCATAGCATTGTGTTTGTTGGTCGGTCAATTGTATTTGATGAACACATTTTTATATGACTCTTTCCTGTGTTGTATGATCGAAGCTAAAAGAATTTTGGTCGTATAACGATCGTATTATTCATTCATATTACTTTGGATTCGATTTTGAACAGTGTCCGATGAAAAGATCAAGTTCTAAAATTTAATTGAAAATCGATTGTTCTAAAATCAAACCATGTATGCCTAGCTTTAGGACTCTTATACATGCCTCCTGACTTATCCAATACAAGTGTTGGATAACAAGATCTTCAAATTCACATTTTCAAATCTGCTGATTGCTTAGTTATCCAATTACAAATTATCTACTCAATTTATGAGCAAAAATATTTTGTTGACATCTTTACACAATTTCACCTCTAATATCAATAACAGATGGATATTAGGGATATATCCCATCCACTTATTCAAGTTTATGACATTACACTGCCCCTTCATTCATTCATTATTTTGAGAACAATTGCCTGTAGTCTTAGAACTCCAAATGTCACTGGGTATTTTTTTTTTATGTTTTTGACTATTTGGATGCTCTGGGTTCCTTCCCACATTTTATTTTGGAAACCATTTATTACATATAAGCATAATGGTTTGACAAAAACAGTCGAAAGTTCAACAACAAGTAATATGATTTGAGCCCTTTTAAGGAGCTCTAGCTTGAGACACAGAGGCGTCAAAAGTTTTACTGAAACAAGTGTCAGCTTGTAAGTTGTGTAAATGTACCTGTATCCCTGCTTTTGTAGCTATTATTAACAGAATGTACACTTTCGTGCCACTGTCGTGTTTGAGATTAGAATAGTATGAAAACAAATACCCCAGGGCCCTACTCCACACCCCTTTGTGGAATATGTTACTATCAGTTAAACCCCACTTTTGTTTTTCTAACAAGCAGTCGAACATCGTAGAAGAGGAAATTTTTATGCAGCATTTGTGTTTTGCCTGTTGATTTATATAATGTGGCTAGACTGTAAGCAAGGTGGCAATTAGGTAGAGATTAGCACATGCAGCTATGCGTGTGTTCTGTTTCTGTGAGTCACAATGCTGGTTGTTTGTGCACCATTTGTGGTCAGAGTAGCATGTTATCCAAACATCAATCAAGGAGAAAATTGCGAAAGCATTCCAATTACTATATCTCTGCATAAGGGCAAAACATTGTACCACAAGTAAGAGCAAAAGGACTAAGCTGCTGTTTTTTAAAGTTTCAGATGATAAAATACACGCAACTTGAAAAAACACAATAACAACTGAGCCTAACAAAATGGTTCAGTGCACAACAAATGCTGGATCTGCACGAAGGTGAAAAACACCTGCGTGTGTGTTCATGGCTTATTCTTACAATGTATGTCATTTACAATGTGTTAGGATTTTTTTTAGCCTATTGTGTTTGCCACTTTAAGTTTAACAATAAATAATAATACTAAGAAAATATGTAACATAAGATATCTACTCAGTGGATGCATGCTATAAAAAAGAGCTTAATGACAACTTACCATCAAAATTACACAGGGGGATCAGAGGGGGGCAATCAAATTGACACAGGGAGATCAAAATTGTTCAACAATAAATGTATACCGCATTCTTCTTCAAGGAAATATAACACATCCTTGGAAAAAAAGACATAGCTTTGGGAGAAAAAATATATTATTTATTATATAGGACAGTGTCTTGTTTTCGGGGAAACAGGGAAACAGAGATGGTATGCTAGAAATATGAAATACATCCTTAAATACATAAAAATACAAAAAATGGAATATCGCTACATTGCTAGTGGTATTATGTAAAACCACCCTATCAAATATAGATAAATACCAAATTCCCATATTTCACATATCTTTTACACGGTTCAATTTTAGCATTCGATCGACCTAAAACTATGTGTTTTATGATCAAAACAAAAACGATTTTGGTTGTATTACGATCGTATTATGATTCGTATTACTTTGGATTCGATTTTGAATAGTGTCCGATGAAAAGATCATGATCTAAAATTTAACTGAAAATCGATTGTTCTAAAATAAAACCGTTTATGCCTAGCTTTAGGCCTATTATACGCTACATGCCTCCTGACTTATCCAATACAAGTGTTGGATAACAAGATCTTCAAATCCACATTTTCAAATCTGCTGATTGCTTATTACTAGATTATAGGGCAAACAAGTACAAGAATTCACATGACTACAAATTACTAAAGGCCAAAGTTCTGGCATTCATATGGCTTTATGCAAAGGGAAAAGTAGAAGATAAATAGACTAACAGACCCTAACTATAGGTATAATTAAATACCCTAACCGTAATACACTAACGAACTGGCATTGCAGGCACATAGGGTCAGACATATCAAATGCATATTAAAAGGTCTTTATTGGCCTTGGACCAAAAAATTTAAACTTTTTTTATAAAAACATTATTTGAAAAAGCAGACAATATTGTGAATGGTATTGCCCTTACAAGGGTAACCACACTAAAACTGCCCTTAAGTCACATACAAAAATGTTTTAAAATTGTACAAATGGTAAATATCATCACAGCATTATTGGGTGTGATTCCAGATATCAGTGTTCATCGTTAACTCTCCATTCTCAGATGCGTTTCGCCCCATGGGCTTCCTTTGCTAAATATAGCATATACAGAAATCATCAAACATATTCCCAAGTTCAAACAGGTTGCATGGATAATAAACAATCGATACTTACAAGTACTCCTCCAAGTAAACTTAAGTTGTATGCTGCACACATGATTCGATCGTCGAAAATTGTTCAATGCCGATCAAAACTTTTCCCCGATTGTACAATGATCGAACTAAAATCATAGCATTGTGTTTGTTGGTCGGTCAATTGTATTCCTCCAAGTAAATAGTGTGGTGATGCTAGATGATGGGCGCGTATGAGCGTATGAGCATATGAGCGCAACTTGAACTCCCAAGTGGACTACCAGGGTGCCGCAGGACCAAAGATCTCCAACCACATCCAGATCTATTACCCCAGGATATTAAGTGGCACCTCCCAATACCTTAGAGGTAAAAAATATAAGACTGGAGAGCGAAAGTAGAAGTTAACTTCTTCAGTTTATAGTAACATGTAAGGCTGAGGCTCCACTTTGTTCCCAACATCCTAAGATTCTGTGCCTTAAAGGCTTAAATTTGATGCGCTAAAAACATGTCCCATCATTCTCTGTAGCCCTGTCCCCACTGGCACCTTAGGGCACTTTAGATCCCTGCCTTGGCATGGACTTGGTTTGACATGTTTAGTCTATAGCCACTTTAACAGCACACTGTATTTAACATAGCCAAAATGCATAAAAAATTTGCTCATTTTATGTTTATATGTAAACAAGACAAGATTTTAGCTTGCTTACATTCCTGCTCTCCTTATGTTAACTTACCTGTGGTAACCTCTACATACAAGAACCAATGCTGACAAGATCACTTCTGCAGCCCCATTGGCAGATAGCAGGACTGAGCATGTCAATATGCTCAGCTTTGGTTCTAAAAGTACCTAAAGTAACCCATACACATGGGAACCAGGGCCGAACATTTCTTGGGAGACAGGTTTTCTTGACATGTAACTGACATCTGGGACTGTTAAAAAAGACTCTCAACTTCAAGTAAAATACCAGGCATCTGGAGAGCGTTATTAAATCAATGTGGTGGATTTATGAAAGTTGTAGAGAAGAGAGAGAGATACTGACTTAATCAAAGTAAAGGGTTATGTAAAGTTTCAAATCATGTACAAGGGCATGTGTATAAAAAAAACAAAACAAACAAAAAAAAGCCCAAAAGCTAATTTGCCTAGCACAGTGAATGAGTTATGTAAACTGTTAATAGCGATATTTGTTTTCTAGAAGTGTCCTCTATCCCTTTACTAAACCCAAACAGGGCATTAAAATAGATAATCATAAAAAATCATGCATGTAAAGCATAATGCAGTTACTGTTGCAAAATGTAATTAGCACTACTATGCTACTAATACTTGAACATATGTATTGTTCTTTTTTGTTGTTATAGAAACATTTATGTATTACATGTTACATGATTTAAGTCCATAATGTCTCTTCATCTTGAAAACATATACAGTCATGGCCGAAATTGTTGGCACCCCAGAAATTGTTCCAGAAAATCAAGTATTTCTCCCAGAAAAGTATTGCAGTAACACATGTTGTGCTATACACATGTTTATTCCCTTTGTGTGTATTGGAACAAAACCAAAAAGAAAGGAAAAAAAGCAAATGCACATAATGTCACACAAAACTCCAAAAATTGGCTGGACAAAATTATTGGCATCCTTAACTTAATGTTTGATTGCACACCCTTTGGAAAAAAATTAAATCAGTGACTTCCTATAACCATCAATAAGCTTCTTTTTGGACAGCTCTTCCTTTGCAAACTTATCCTGGTGCCTTTTCCCAACAGCAATTTTAAGATCTCTCACAGGTGTTAAATTGGATTTAGATCTGGACTCATTACTGGTTACTTCAGAACTCTCCAACGCTTTGTTGCCATATATTTCTGGGTGCTTTGTGATGTATGTTTGGGGTCATTGTCCTGCTGGAAGACCCAAGATACCGGACGCAAACCCAGCTTTCTGACACTGGGCTCTACAGTGCGACCCAAAATTCTTTGGTATTCCTCAGAGTTCATGATGCATTGTGTAGCCCCTCTGGAAGAGTTGACTAGTCTTCAAGGGGTTAATTGTGTTTCTAGAGGTTGTTTACCAGCTAGGACAGCTGCTTAGACAGGGAGGCGGGAAATGTATCTATTTGGTGACTGACAGAGCTCTGTGCAGAAATGATACTTCCAATCTGCCCAGAGATAGAAGATTCTGGGAGGAGGGGGTAAATGTGATAAATAGGAGTGATCACCTCTGCTCAGGAGTTCTTCCCTGAGGTGTCCCCCCTCTGGGGCCCTGGGGATGTGTTGCTGTGTGTCAGGCCAGGGGCTGTTTGCCCTGGTTTGATGGCTGAGAGATTTGTGCTAAGCGTTGCTGCTATTCAAGGCCTGTTTGTCTCCACTGCCGAGTAACCTGCAGGAGAGAAGCTGCTGTCCAGAGGTGGATCCTGGGAGTCACTGGAACCTGAGGTGTGTAGGCCTTGCGAGGACATAGCCATAGATGGTCAGAGTGAGGGATCCTGAGGGAAGTCAGCTAAGTGCAGTTACTGGAGGTGCTAGAAGTGGGAGACCTGTTCATTCAAGAATATTATGAGAGAATACAGTGAGGCCTGTTCATTCAAGAGTTTATTCAAGAGTATTGTGAGAGAATACAGTGAGGCCTGCTCAAGTGTACTGTGAGGAAGTACTGTAAGGAAAGGGGAGAAGCGAATCTCAGTGGAGCTGAGATTGGTGTCACAGAAGAAGTCAGACCCTGTCCTGCTGTCTGCATCCTGGTTACCCTAACCCTCTCTCCTCCAAAGTTACCATTTCACCTGTACTGTGCCTATGGTGAATAAAGCTTCTTCAGTTCTAAAGCATACTTTTGTCTCTGAGCCAGTCACTGCTGCCCAGGTCCCATTCACAGCAGCACCCACGGGTGTCAGTGCTACACTTGCATACATTCAAGGCACCGAGTGCCAGAGGCAGCAAAACATTCAAAAACATTATTAAGCTTCAACCATATTTCACTGTAGGTACTGTGTTATTTTCTTTGTAGGCCTTAGTAGAATGACATTAGTAGAATGATTTGCTTTACCAAAAAGCTCTATCTTGGCTCATCTGTCCACAAGATGTTTTCCCTGAAGGATTGTGGCTTACTCAAGTACATTTTGGTAAACTGTACCCCACAAATACTTATAAAGTGTAGTAGTAAAGTGTACTCGATACAGCTTCTACTGAGTTGTCACATGGTAATTTCTGCACCTGTTAGAATGGTATTCTTATGGTGATGCAAAATGTTGTTTTTATTCCCAGTTTATTCAGCCTTTATGAATTGTGGTAAAAAGGTTATTTTGGCCATAACACATTTATGTTTTGGGAGACTTTCTCATTCACTGCACATTCACATCAAAACTATGCACTTCCAGCAAAGGTTTAAATGGGGTTTTAATATTTGACAAATGCCTCCCAAGCACTGTGTGCAATGGTTGCACAAAAGGACACTATTCCCATGGTCTAGCATGTTGGTGAAAGGGTCATGTTTTGGAGTTTCTTCTCTTTTGCACGAACTTTAGTCATGGTGAAAGTAATTATGAATTCCAAAGTAACTTTGGCCAACATCCTTAAAATTTGAAATGTGTTTGCAAGGAAGAGTGAGTGAAATATTGCCAAGATAGGCCATGCTGGAAGACTCTTACATCAGAATAGTGAATGCTGTAATTTTATCAAAAGGTGCTTTTAGTCTTGGTATCAGTGTGTGAACACATATGCAGCCAGCTAATTGTATATTTATTAAAGCTATTTTTGCTTGTTTTCTACTTGAATTGTACAGTTTATAGGTCACATTAAAAGTTGGAGAAAGTTTTGAAATGATTGATTGTGGCCTTATATTTTTATATAACAGAATCCTGCATTTAAAATGGGTGTGCACATAATTCTATCAAGTGTATGTATAGACGTTAAACAAGGAAAAATGCTAAAAGAACTTTTTATGCATGTCATTTATGGTAAAAGACAATATGTTTCATCTACACTGGCATCGGTGATGTAGTTATTACTATATGTAAATACGGTTTTGCTCCAGGTCAATTTGTGCTACATGAAATATTTGTTTCGGATTGTTGACATCTTTGTGCATCCTCTCACAATAATGGCACACATTTTTTTCCTTCCTTTAAGTGTAAAATTTTCTTATAACCTATTTCAAGCAGGGCAGAGCAACCTGTCTCCAGATATTAACACAGAAGGCGAGGTGCTTAGCAACCATGTTTTCTGCCTCATATCAATAAATAAATATTACATGTATTCATAGAATCCAAGAGATAAACCATGAAAAATTTTAAATTTGCTTGTACGTGCTCTGTAAACACAACCGCTCCCATTTTAATGTTGAAATGAAATGTACTGGGTTTTCCATCTGTACGATAACAATAACAGTTACGATTCTATCACTCATATAAACCCATGTGTTGGGTGCGCATTGTTCTTTTGATGTCGTTAACTGAAGGCATGTAAAATGAAACAAATATAAACATTCACCTCTTAGAAGCTAATTACAATTTGTTTGGAATACTTTGTTCTCATTGCATCACCTCCACATTCTTTTAAATATAGTCTTTGTTCTATGGCAGTTGTGTGGGCATTGTGGGTGTTCACAGCTTTGGATGGCTGCCACTGTAAGTTAGCTTGGTGAAACTGTAATGAGTCCATCATAAAACAAACAGTACAACCAAAGCTGTTTTAATTTCTCTGTAATCTCTGCAGATAGGATCAGTAATATAATATGAAATTATGCAACTCACTATATACTGTCATTTTTTTAAATGATACATAGATACACAGTTTTGGTGAAAAGCATGTCTTCCTTTTAACATGGGGCCTTACTACGAATTAAATAGTTGGTATGTTTTTGCACCAAAAACATGATTGCTCATAATATTCTCAGTATAATGCAAAAAAAAACGCCTTTATAGACAAATCAAAAATTATATTTAGCTAGTTCCGTCACTAATAAAAACTTAAAAATAATTGCATATAAAAACAAAGTGTGTGTATTAGATATATGCTGTCCATGGACCCACAATTAGTCCACTGCTGGTTGTCACATAAACGGTTCTTGGCCAGCATTTCTAGAAGATCCCAGTAGGTACAGATCTGTGGAGGGGAAGGATGGGTTAGGTTAGGGCAAAAAAAGATAAGCGTATATTGTTTTCAAGTTACTATTTCAAGATAAGGCCCCCCATATACGCAGCTATTTTTTGATGATCGACTGCCATCCATTTTCGTGATGCTCTTTAGGCAGGTGATCATCCACAAAATGGATGCATTCACCTGGAGTGAATGACCAGAATAGCCTCACAGGTCCATCACACCGCGACCAAGATCCCCATCCAAAGTATCTTATGTGAATCCATGTGTGGGTGGCATTCCAAAAGTTCAGTGGACGACTGAAAGCAGCATGGTGACTTTACCATGCTGTGATCTGTCGCTGGCGGAATGCAGGGTAATCTACCTGTTTATGGGGAGCTTAACGTAGAAGAACAAACATTTTTTATTCTTTTTTCATTGTATAATCCTCATCTGAGGTGCTGGATTTTCCATGTCCACCAATTCATTATCACTTGCATCATGTTGAGATATGTCCAGACTACCAAGCATAATACCACCTTTACCCTAATTTTTATTCAAATTTATATTTTTTTGTCTGGTTGCTTTCTGCCAACCACACACGTTTCACCACAGCCATGATAAAAGGCAATTTCCATTAGATCTTCCAACTACTCTGTAGTATAGTGGCCTCCCTGACAGAATACATAGTGACTGGAAGGTTTATAAAGGTCCTCATATTACATGGTTTTGGTAGAAGAAAAGCTGATTGCACAGAAATTGTATGGAAAGATTGTAAGGTGTATGTGTAAACTAGCCAGGAGGAGTATTTGGAATACAGAGGATGCATTTTGTGTTCTTTTTTAGGCTACGAGTTAGCATCATAACAACAAACAATTAGCTAGAAAAGCTAAAAAGTCTGATGTAGCACCTGTGTAGTGTGAATTTAACTAACCACCCCAGACTCAAAGATTAAAGAGCATTGCCTGTGTAGCCCCCCTATGGGTGCTAGAGTTATGGGTGCTAGAGTTAAGTGAGGTAAGGGAAACTTGGTGAGTGAAGGGTTTAACTTGGTTTTCTCTTGGCAGGTGCAGTCTGTACATTTTCCCTCCAGAATTTAGGCGGGAAATGGAATCAATTCAGTTTTCTGCCTGGAGATGACCTTTTCAGCTAGTGACTCGCAGGACCTGCCACCTACTTGGTCAACATTTGGAGGGAAACGAGTCATCTCCTCTGATATTGTCAAAAGGTAAAAAAAGGTTTTCAGCCTCTCCTCAGGTCAGTGTTCAGTGTGACCCAGGGTGTCCCCCCTCTCATGGGCCCCTGTAGGGTCCTGAAGCATTGCCAGTGTTCTGTGATCCAGTTTCCTACGGGCGCAGAGTTCCCTCCTCTGATTCCTCTGCGTCCCCTAGGGTAAGACTTTGTAAAGTCTGCCCCTGAGCAAGAAGCAACTTCTGCGTCAAGAGGGGACCCCTACAAGGCCCAGCCAGCCTTCCCTGCCTGCTGAGAGAGAGCTGTGACAGAGACGTGCCGGAGGATTGATCCTGGAGGCCTGTCTGCCTGGGGTTTCGTGTTACTTGCCAGGAGAAGGTGAGGAAGGTCACGGCACCCGTGTCCAGCCTAGAGTCATCATGCTAACCTGTCTGGCCTGGGGTTCTGGAAGCGCCTGTCACTAGTTCTAGAAAAGGGAATCGTCGGTTACTAAGAATATCGTGCTGCTAACAAGAAAGGGCCATAATCACCAATCGCTGAGTGACGGTGGGAACTCTGCCAGGGAAGGTTAGTACAGGCAAGCTTCCACTAGCAGTCAAGGTCAAGGTCAGGATAAGTCTATACTGAGGAGAGTGTTCATGAAAAGTCTATCTAGAGAGTCAGAGTCAAGAGAGGTGTCCCTGCGTTCAGTCTGGTTCCTCCGTGGTCAGCCATACCTGCTGCCCTTATACCCTCTCGCCTATAAGACTTGCCAGAGTTCAATAAGTTAAACAGCATCTACCCTTCTGTCTCCAAGACTTTCATTGCGCTGCCAGTCCCATCGATCACACTCAGCCGACCAGTCGGTCTCATTGCTACAACAACCCCTGCTTTTTATAGAGGCCACACAAATAAAGATTTGTAATTACATGATTTCTCCAAATATGAAGTTGATTATAGAGACCTTTGCAATCAACAGTCTAGTTTTGTTTCTCTCCAAATGTTTCATATTTGGCTTTGAAATGAATATCACTAGTACTGACTACTGGAGCAAGCTTAGCCTGTCATACAAATCTATAGGTTTTTTTGATTGGCTTATAATACAACGGTGTTAAGTCAATTTGTTTATGTTTCATAGTACCATTGGATACAAATCCATCCAAATACCTAGAAAACTCCTCAGATACACTGTTCGATCAATTTCATGTTCGATTTCAATCAAAATTTGGGATAAAAAAATAGGAATTGATTTTCAAACGATCGGCTTATGCTGGGCATACACATACCGAGCAGGTCAGACAGACCAGCTCCGATGTATGCCGAGATGCTAACGTGATGACGTCATCACGTTAGCACCCCGTTGCATTCTGGGGCCCCTTCAGTCGGCTGGGCACCCTTTGTGTGCCGGCCATAAGCTGCAATGAAGACGCCGTCTCCATTGCAGCTTATGGCATCGGCTTGCATCGGCCAGAGAAGATCGGACATGTCCGTTCTCTGGCCGGCCGAGCAGTGGGGCGACAGGGATCTGTCGCCCCATGTGGGCACATGTCGATTAGTGGCCGATTTTTAACCTGACCGACGGCGTGAGCGAGCACGCCTGCCGGTCAGATTATAAATCGGCCGCTTATCGGCATGTGTATGCCTAGCATTAATTTGATTACTTTTTAAGTCAATCGAATAGGAAAATGTAACCATGCATTCTCAACTTAAAGGCCCTCATACATGTGTAGATTTTTCATCCAATCAACTTAATTCAATCAATTT
This sequence comes from Ptychadena robeensis, assembly GCA_036250615.1. Classification (NCBI taxonomy): domain Eukaryota; kingdom Metazoa; phylum Chordata; class Amphibia; order Anura; family Ptychadenidae; genus Ptychadena; species Ptychadena robeensis. The sequence goes on along the minus strand of CM070036.1, from coordinate 69,063,417 downwards.
TTTGGGTTGATTGATTGAAAATCTATTACAGCCCACATGGTTAGATCAACCTAAAACAATTAAAATTGGGTAAAAAATTTATTGAAAAAGGATTGGACATGCTGGAAAATTTTAATTGGTTGTATTGAAATTCATTACACTTTCAGTTGATCCAAAAAAAGTTGATCAAATATCTGTTACTACAGTTGGCAAACATACAATCAATCACCAATTACCCAAATTTATCTTTTTAAGTTTATTGAACAGAAAATCTAGACGTGTATGGGGGGCTTTAGTGTCAATTTTGGGAATTGTAAGATATGTAGAAAAGGTTCTACTGCAGTAAAATTAATGGAGTAGCATGTGATTTCATTAGCTCACTGATTACTGATTGTCCAATTGAGATAATTGAATATAAATAAGTTTGGCTATCTATAAATGGCGATAAAGAACCAGCCCAAAGAGAAGTACTAGTGAATCATTCTTTGGAACTGCATCTGCTTTTCCATGTGTTCTCCTGCTGAAGAACTTTCATTGCCATTTAGAAGATACCCAGCACTCTTTGAAGATTCTGTACATTTCTTTAAACAAGAGCCGGCTCTAGAAGTGCTTCTAAAATAACAGAAATCTTAAAGGACTCCACTACAAATGTCAAAACTCAAGTTGAATTTTCAAAACTCAGACAGGGCTTATGACCAAGCAATCATTAAAAAATAGGTTGTCCTCTTAAAATATGAACAGACACCAAACCTGCCTGTTTATAGGCTGCTTTACTGTCTGGCATTAGATATATCACTGCAATTTTATAAAGTCATGATGAGTTGTGTTTATTACTTGTACTTCCTTGAGTATGGCATTTTGTTTATACTGGTATAAAGCCAGTTTTTGACAACAGATTAGATAAACTTACAAATGATTACAGTAAGGTGATGTGGCCTAACCTACACCAATTATAGATCTTACGAAATAAATAGAGGCGTATTGAGTGTTTGGTTGAATAATATAGTCTGTGGAAAAGAAACATATATAGCAATTTGATCATGCTTTTTATATTTTGCCTTGAAACATATACCTAGCAATCTTTGAAATTCTAAAGAGAACATAATTATTCTTAGGTCTAGTGTCATCTGAACCCTTACATGCATATTTTTGTTATGAATAGACAGTTTGGGATGACATAATTTAGTCACACCAGGATCCCAGATTTTTCGCCTAAGAGGTTATGTGCAAGTTATGTCTTCCTTTACTACAAGTAGATATTTTTTGTTGATTTTCGGGATGAAATGTCTGTGTTTGTTCCTTTGCACTGTTAATTGTATGTCAGTCATCTATGGAATTTAAGATAGTTTAAGAGGATTTTGCCTGAAGCTGACATAAATATTGACTAAGTCAGGTTGCACAGACATTATACAATTGTTCGACCCTATGTGGGCTAGATTGTAAATTTTAATTTCCCTTATATCTAAAAGTCTGGGCGAGGTTGGCTGACTGCTTGATGATGCTACTGTTCTTAGAAGTCTGACACTGTGAACATAAAATTTAACATATCTGATCTACTATTTTAAGCTACATATTGATAAATATCACCAATAGAAAAAAAACCTTCCACAACATAATAGCACATATATTACATACATAATATATTCAGTTTTTACCACTCACCGTTTGTTAATGATGATAGTGCTTGTATTTGTTCACCATGCCACTGCTAACTGTCTAAAGGACCCCTCTGGCTTAAACAATAGCTGTACCAACACACATATGCTCTATCTGTCACATGTTTTGGCAGCTCTTTAAAAAGTTCTTCCTTTAAGCAAGAAGCCAAAAGGGAATCCAGATTATTTTTGTCTGATAAAGGATTATATTACATATTATCTTTTTGGCTTTTCTAACAGTTGCTGATGAGCATCACTTTTTAATGCCATCATTCTTGATACAATGTTATTCAGCACAATTGTAAGCAGATGTGATCATAGCAATAAACAATTCACAGTAAAGGTGGGTTTACATGTATAGATGTTTTCGTTTGATCAACAAAGAACGAACAAGTTTTTGGTGGATTGAACAAACATCTAGAATGGTCAATTTGTTCGATGGATAAATTTTAGATCATTAAACATGTTGGTAAATTTTTATCTGTATTTTGAATGTATGTTTATTCGATATCAGCGATGAATGAACAAAAAATCGAATGTTACATTCGATAAATGGGGGAACGATGTTCAACAACGAAATCGAACAAAAATTCAAATTGGCAGTTAATTGAAGAAAAAATCTACACCTGTAAACCCACCTTAAGGAGGCAAACTATATTTTGTAATAATTATCCTTTAATGTTGTACTATAAATGGATATAGGTTGAAAAACTTGAAATAGCAACTGTAGGAGCAACACACAAAGATTTGTTAATCATCTACAAAATATAAAGTTAAGTGGTATGTACCTTATGAGTAGGAACAAAATTGATCTATTTTAAACATACTGGTTGTGTTCTCTTGTGTGTAGCTGTGTGTAGAGTTACTTGATGTATGCCACTCCTCTATATCAGGGTTCTTTATCTAACTATAGATTCACTAAAGCAAGCTGATACAATGAAACTTCACGCAGGTAACTTGCACAAAATTACAATCAGAGCTGTTTCTTCTGGCACTAAGGTTTTCAGATTAGCTGAAGAACTTTGTGTAAAGAGCTTTATAGAGTGGGTTTCAGGGCCAAGGTGCAAGATGTCCAGTCCCCCCCCCCAACTTCCTGCCTGCAGGTGTGAGCAATCTCCGAGCTGTGATTATAATTGCAGGAGATCGATGGCACCCAATGTAATCATGACCGATCGCCCAAGAGGGGACATAATCTGAAATTCACAATAAATTAATAAATTTGAGAATTTGTGATCGCCAGTCATTATTACCTTCATTGTGCAAATCGCTACTTGTACAAGCACTTATTGTACATGTGCATTACGCAATGCATGGTAGTTCCAGGTACTGATGTAAAACAAAAACATTGAATATTCATGATCACGAAGATATAGCACTATATTCGAGATTTTAGCAAATAAACATTTGTGAGTAGAATATTCACGATGAACACTAATATACACTCCTATACACAGACAGATAGACACATACAGGCACACACGCACAGTTAGTTATATTTGATTGAATGCTTGAAGTTTTGCATTATGTGTGAAAGACAAGAAAAAGGTAGACCCAATGGCATTATAACTGGAGGATGGTCAGAGGACAGATAGAGATAGATAAGCTTCTAATTTCAATGGTTAGCCTAGATTTCACATATGCTTTCTCAGTCAGTAAGGCATGACATAATTTTTTTTCAGTTTTTTACCCATATGTCATCTTCTGGTTAATTACAAAGACCGATAACTTGTCTGTCTGTTTAGTGAATAAGACCTATGAGACATTTGTGGTTGATTTAGTGAATTTAGGTCAATCTGAACCAAATATATTAGTTCTAGATAAACCAGTAAGTAGACCAGTGTTTTCTACTGGTGTTTATGTAGCAAAGTACACCATTAATGAATTCAGCCGCAGGCAGAAATTAGGCACCAAAAACAAAATGCCGAATCCTTTTCATATAGTACGTGATGCTTCAAAGGCAGTCTATAAATAGCACGCTTGTGTTTTGTCATTCTTCTGCTTCCTCACTGTACATAACAGCTATCCCACTGAGATCAAGGACTGCAGTTTTCTTTAGAGAAAACATTAAAACAAATGTTGTTTTATGAAACCATTCAATCTCTGAAATTATGCACAAAATATAGATGAAAGCACAAGGTCAGGGTTTCCTTTTGTGATCCCATAAAAGTACACAAACTGCACAGCATTCTAATGCAAGCTTTAGAAAACGTCTTCGAAATCCAAGATGCAGACACCAATTTCCCACAGGGATACAGCATCCTTTGCTGCCATAGTTTGCATTGTTTTGAGTATAGAATAAATAAGGGTCTTGGCATAAACTGTAATGGAAGTAATTGTATAATTTATATGACAAAAAAGAACAGCTATTTGCAATTAAAATTGGATATTTACAAGAAATGACATAGGGAGTTGTGAAATCATATTGAAGATTCCATTGTTCTTCAGCTCAAATCATTGACTATTTACGATGTTTATTTACAACTTACAATTTATAAACCATAGTGAGAAAGTCATGGGCATATTTTACAAATAAAGGATTTAGTTATGTGACCATTTTTCAAAATGCCCTTTTTCTTTCTTATGTATGCATGCTGATCTGCCATGATACTGCAGATAATATATAACTCATGGTGAACCTTAGGGTTTAATAGTTTCATCATTGAGAAAAAATACACGAAAAGTAAGAGAATAGTCAGAAAACACTAAAACCAGTGGAAAGACAATAATATAGGACTGTAATGTAATAAGAATATAGTAAGTGACAAGCTTTCTGATAAGATCACCTCCTCCAATCCACTGATAATCGTACTCCTGATCAAAATGGGTGGTCTTTCCATGATGGGCCCAAACAATGCCAAATGAGAAAGAAGGAGAAAGAAGTAAACAGATTCCGATTACTGACACCATTTGATTCCAAGTTTACACTAATTTTGAACACCTAGATCTAAAGGTGACCATACACGGGTAGATTTTTTACTCTATTTGCCCGATCGATCACCACGCGCATTCACAGCGATCAATTGAGTGCCCCCCCCCCCCCTGAACGATCAACCAAACAAAATGGGAATCGACTAAAAATCGAATCGGACATTGAACCGACATGCTGGGTTTTTTTTGGTCGGTTTTCGAAGTGCATTGGTGGAACCATAGCTCTCTATGCAGCAGCCTTTCCGATTGATGGATTTTGTTGAATCGGCTATCCTGTCAAAATCGACCACAAATTGGATTCCCAAGGTGGTGTTGATTCCAAAACGATCGAAGACTCCACTGTCGCCGGGAATGATTGAATTGGGAATCGATTGACTATAAATCGACCCATGTATGACTACCTTTAGGGGTAGTTCACCAATTGGCTGGGACAGTCTCTTGGGTGAAACTAATAGCATTTGCTGGGCAGTTAACCATATGTATAACACCAGGCCATTTGGCTAGTGATTGAAAACTATTGAAACCGGTCAAATCATGTGATCTCAACCTCAGTTTTTTTACTATTTGTGGGAGCAGAGAAGGGAACTGCTTGTCTTTTTGCCTTTAACACTATGACAAAAGGTGGACTATTATAGCTCAGAAAATTTTCTACTAACAGCAGCTATGAGGATTACTTTATTGCACTGATATTAACTATGGGGCTTCATATATATATATATATATATATATATATATATATATATATATATATATATTACACTATTTATAAAATGTGTCTAACTTTCACTGACACTAAAATGAAAAACTGAATTTTAAATAGCATGGGGAAGCAATGGTTCAACTGCTCAGACTTAGGGCTTGTTTCCATTTAGTCGGGACCCCTTCGACGTATCACATAGACTTACCTGCTCGGCGATGTATGGCTGAACATAGTCGAGTACGTTCAGCCTCTGCTCGGCGGATGTGTAAACAGGTCATCCGCCGAGCAGGCAATGTCTGTGTGATATGTCAGGACCCCCAACGTATAATGGAAACAACCCCTCAGTAATAGTGTTTGTGTAGTACCTAAAGGATTAGCATTATTTACGGTATATTAAAAAATCTTCAACGGGACAGAGACAAAATGAAAATTTTTTTTAGTAGATTTATTATTAAAACAAATTTGTTATTGCTGTCTGTGCATTCCTGTTCCTACCACCACTGCTTTCTACTTTTCTTGTATGAGCACCATTTGCACTCTTAGTGTTCTTAGGGCCTCAAAGCTCTGTAAAGGTAAAATCATAAGGGCTAATATTCATCTTACCTGCCCTACTTTGCAAACTTTTTTTAAAAATATTAAACGTTTATTGAAATTTTTCACAACTTAGTTACAGAAAATAAAAAAGTAAACCAAAAACAAAATAACCATATATCAGTCAAGATGCATAAGGCGAGGGGGACCACTGGTAGCCAACTCACCACATGCAGTACAATAAGCTTATGGAGGGGGGAGGGGGGAACTGAACTGAAATTTTAAAACTGTAATGTATTAATGTGTGGAGAACTAAATGCCCCTGAATGCTATGTATCCCAAGGGTGACAATATTTATCTGTGTATTGAGGTATTTAGGAATTCCAATGTCGTGTATGTTGATTGTACCAAGATGTGTCAATAAATGGTCAATCTCTGGACTGGAACTCGCTTTATACATACTCACCGTTAAAGTCCATCTAGGGCTGGCCACCCTTGGGGTCCAGTTCCTTCCCCCTCCCCCCTCCATAACCATATATCAGATAAACAAACAATACAAAACAATTCAGAAACGAGTGTTGAGCATGAATAGAAAACAAAAAAGGGGGGAAACATTATCAATAGTCACGTCTTAGGGTGCGAGAGCCACAGCCGCAGCAATAACCAGTGCGGGCCTATAAATTGTGGAGGGCTGCCGCCTATCCGGTCGATGGGTAACAACGGCAACTCAAATTACTTTCTAAACGTTCATGCGTATTGATAGATTTGCTGAACTGCATTTGACGTGCATTCCTGACACATTTTAAACTCAGAAACCCAGAAAACCAGCACTTATCAACACGAGCCCTAAAGCTGTCATTATCAAACAACTTCACACCTAATTATTACTATTTTAAGCTTGTTTATCCATGCTTCATTGATTATAATACACATTACAAATACTACAAGTGTAATAATTCCACCAGCAGCAACATGAGGATTCCACCAGTCGGTTTTCAGGCTTTCATCCCATAGATATCCAAATTTTAGCTAAGGGTGGCAAAGATTAAGTACATTGCGCCATCCCATTTATTGAAAATTGCATTTAAATCCTAATCAGGGGGTCTCCCTGATAATAAACCCTACTGGGACTTTTTAGGCGCTTTAACAGTCAATCTCTGTCGCGTCTGTATATTTAAAAGGTCTTTATTTGTAAAATTTATTTGGACCATAGTATATAAAAAAGAATATATATTTATACATTAATACTGTATCCATAGAGGTATCATTGTTTACAGTCAGGTACAATACTCATTAAAATTACATAACCTGGTATAACACGTGATGTACGATCCACTGTATCACAGCATAACCTTAACAGATGTTTGTCTCTAACATGTTTCGCCTTTATGGCTTCATCAGGGAGGAATATTCTGGGGTATAAACACATAGGTATTAGCTCATTGATATATGTATACATACTCATTTTTCAATATTAGACAGTGCATCATTGTATTAATGGTATACATTCTGCGGGTGTTCAGTTCTAAAACAGTTATGTTGTATATTAGTAGTCACTAGTGATGGCCGAACTGCCCGCAAGGCGGACAGTTCGGCTGCAAACAAGCATGTTCGCCCTCCTTCTCGCCAGCAGACAGTACGGGTGTTCGACCCGCCCGGCGAGAAGGAGCCCTCTATTCTTCCTCCGGTGGGATCATAAGCAGCGAGATCCCGCCTAGAGGCGGGGAATTTGAATCTGTCCACGAACGGGCTGATGGCGGACTTTTTTAACGGACATGGCCGAAGTTCAGCCATCACTAGTAGTCACTTGAAAACAGGTGCATATATATAATAGATGATTGATAATGGCAGAGGCACTCATTAATATGTATGACATTTGCCCTAAGGCATATTGCCAAGGTATTCCAGCATACAGTCATCATATTAAAAGGTGTATACAGTATATGAACAATGGATGTATATATATATAGGGTCAATATTCTACTCACATGCTGTTGTGGTCGTACACGTGTTCACATAGGTAGGTGTCCCGGCAGACTTAGGGCTCCCATGCGACTCCTCCAGTGGTGTCCCAGTCCCAGCTAGTCGGTGCCACCAGCCAATGAGAGGGACGTTCCGGATTTCATTCCATAGACCTGTCATGGGGACTTTTTTTAAATGACCCCTGAGCGCCTGCACAAGTTTGCCGGGCTGCTGCGGACTGACAAATTTCTGACAAAAAGTGTGCTTCACTTATATTAAGTTTCAGGTTTTGGCTACAAAAACACAAGCCATTCTACTCTCCCTGGATGCCGAAAAGGCCTTTGACAGGGTCTCTTGGGCACTTATGGAATCCACACTGAGGCATATAGGACTAGGCTCACATATGCTGTCGTGGGTTTTGGCTTTGTACGCCAACCCATCGGCTGCAGTCAGGGTAAATGACACCAGATCTGAATTTTTCTCGCTCTCCAATGGTACACGTCAAGGCTGCCCACTCTCTCCACTGGTCTTCGTTCTGACTCTGGAACCTTTTTTATGCACGATTAGGAATAACCCGCATATTCAGGGTATAGTCAAAAATTCTGGACATCATAAAGTAGCAGCCTATGCTGACGATCTCCTGATGATACTTACTAACCCACACATATCTATCCCGAATCTCCTATCATGTCTACATACTTATAGTAAGATTTACAATTTCAAAATGAATCTAACTAAGTCAGAAGCACTTCCGGTCAATCTTTCTTCCATGCAGTTGGCGAAATTCTTTTCCTTTCAAATGGGCGTCCAACACAATCAAATACCTGGGCATCCACCTCAGCGCAGATTTTCATTCTTTGTTCAAACTGAACTTTGTCCCCCTTCTGACGAAGATCAAATTAAGCCTACAATCATGGCGAGACGTTACTCTCTCCTGGTTTGGGAGGTGTGCTGCGATCAAAATGATGATCTTACCACAATTCCTTTATGTGATGCAGGCCCTGCCCATTAAGATCCCAGTTACCTTTTTCTCCAAGATCAGATATACAATCTTAAAGTTTATATGGGGAGGGAAAGCCGCCAGAATCAAATATTCAACTCTTTGCTTTCCTAAAGAAAAGGGTGGTATTGGTCTCCCTGATATCTCCAAGTATCACATAGCTATCCACATGACTAGGGTGTTAGACTGGTGCTGCCATTCCGCTCATAAACAATCGGTCACTATGGAACAGGAAGACTCACCTTGGGATCTTAGGGGTATGCCTTGGATGACACATAGCGTCTCTCAGTCAATCACCACGCATCCTCTGATCGGAGCCACGATTAGTATCGCACGCAGACATATAGGGAACATACATTTTTCTCCATCACCATCTCCAATGTACCCTATACTAGAAAACCCAGCTTTCCCACCGGGACTCAAAACTCAACCCTTTTCGCGGCTAGTTAACAGGGGAGTATTCCGGGCCATGGACTTTGCCACACAGATAGGCTGGTACACTTTAAACGACATTAAAGACATGGAAGAATTGGGTCCTCACTTCTGGAGCGCACTTCAATTAAGACACTTTCTGCATAGTTTGCCGTTTCATAGTGACTATACACGCCAACTTACCCACTTCGAAACGATGTGTAGGGAAGCTAAACCTGTCAGACACTCGATCTCTATGATATACTATAATTTGGTAGCCCCACCTGAGACATATGTCCCATCCTTTATAAAAACCTGGGAACGAGACCTCTCGGTCACATTTTCGAGATCGCAACTGGACAAATTATTACGCCTAGCATATCAATCCTCCATGGCATCTCGCTTTCAAGAACAAAGCTACAAAATAATCTCTAGATGGTACCGAGTCCCCTCACTGCTTCACAAATATAAAGATTCAATCTCAGACAGGTGTTGGAGGTGTGAGAGCTCCGTGGGCACATATTTACACATATTTTGGGAATGCGACAAGATTCGGCCTTTCTGGGAAAAGGTTTGTTGCGGCATCAAACTGATCACTGGTGACGATCTAGGCGAAAACCCGGCAACTTATCTGTTACATTTGAACCCTTGGCCTATCTCTAAGTATAAGCAATCACTTATTAAACACCTCATAACGGCAGCCCGCACATGCATCCCTTTGTTGTGGAAGCAAACTACTCTCCCTACAGTCCCACTCTGGTTTTCCAAAATTGCTGAAATACGGCTAATGGAAGATTTGACAGCATCTATATACAATGCCGAGGACAAATTCGCCTCTACGTGGGAAGGATGGCTACTGTTCTCCTCCTCAGACAAATACGCAGAGTTGCTGGGGTCTTAACTCTTAACTTCCCACCCTCCCCTCCCCCCATTCTTCTTTACCCTGTCTGCCTCACCCTTCTTGAACCATATTTCTTAACTTCATATTCCACCTCCTACTTACCTTCTTTTGGTCTTATATTATTCACTTCCGTGGGAGGTTTCTTTTTCGTGTTTTTTGTCTTTTTGAGTTACCTTGTTTCCGGTTTAAAGCACAGGATACCAGTTGAATATGTATGAGGATAAGCTCTAACAAAACAGTGGGACACTGCTACTGATTCACTGTGTTTATTTTCAAAGAACGTGGTCTCATTTATCAATGCTTTACATTATGCTATCCTAAACAGATTTCATATTTTTGACAGTGTATATTGTAGTATCCCAGTGCATTTCACTGTATGTTGCTTGTTTCACAATGTTTGGAAACATTTGATTGTTTTATTGATGTTATTTGTATGCTTTTACTCAATGAAAGTCTAATGATTAGAAAAAAAAAGGTTTTGGAAACCCATTCAGTAACTAGTAATTAAATACAAGATGTTCTTCTTTGGTGGCTTGGGAAATGAAATGTTAAAATAGGATCTCAAGGCAATATTAACAAAAAAATCCCTATATGAGTAATCTTATAACAAAGATAAGAAAATCCTCACCATGAACTTCAGTTTATGTTAACTAAAATGTGTTTTGCTAGATAAGTGCACAAATTATTATTGTTATTATTTTTAAATCTTTTTATTTGCTTTTTAAACTATTTGCTGTGATTTATTCAAATCATCTAATTATGAATAAATTATTTTTGTCAAACAAATACATCTTAAATAAAAAATGAGGTTATAGCTCTTTAACAACCTATTTACTGTGATAAATTGATACAAATATTTACATTTGAAAATGTCTTTATCGGAACACAATTACATACATATGTAAACTTCAATTAGGGAAACTTCCTGTATGCAAATATTTCCTTATTTTCTCAGCTATAAAGACAGCTGGAAAAACAGGATCTGTGTATCGCAAGTTTTTCCCATTGCTCTTCTGGCACTCTTCTCCTTAATGCAGCAGATCTGATATATATATATATATATATATATATCTTTTATAACAACATAGATAATGGGAACATTACTTGTATTGACATTTCTGCTCTATGAAAATTCAGGTACAAAGGAACAAGTGAAAACTAACCTACATCCCATGCAGCTTTTTTTAAGCAGGCAATCATCAAGTACTAACTCTGAAATCAAGGAAAGGCGGTGATATTAATGACTGTCCACTTGTCAACAATAAAAGTTGTAATACTTGTAGCTTGAAGACACTTATTAAACCTAAATCCTAACTTGACGTATCTAAACCCAATAATGTAAAATGTAAGGTAATCATTTTTGACGGTTTCTATGTCTGACCCTGAAATCTTGCATCCTCCGAAGATCCTGCAGACTAAACTGAAATATCAAACAGTGTTTTCAATATTCTGATCTGTCTCCTGTGAACAATTGATTTCCAGTTTAGAGGTGAAAAGTGAAGGGTATTTGCTCTCCATATCAGGTGGCAGCTTGGGTGACAATCACTGTCTTCCATAGATGCAGTGCAGTAGGTGAACTTTTGTCAGGAAGTAAAAAAGCATTAAGACAATACTGGTAAACTGTAAAATATACAGTGTATATATTGTATAGGTTTATTGCTAGACAGCAAGTAACCTTACATTAAAAAGCCCTGATTCACCTGCCCCTTGCACTGCCATGCTATCCAAGCTGCATGCACTTAATGACATGACCAACCGTTGCTTGATTTATGTACAAGCACTCTTTACCCTGACCTATTTGCCTCCAATGAGAGATAGTTATGTATGACTTTTTTTTCCGGGATGGCTATTGTCTACTATTGGTGAGCTTGACCTCTTGATTAGGTTCTCTTACTACCTATTCCTGACCTCTGTGTCTTGCCTTATTTGGTTACTGGCCACCCATTATTCCTAGTGCCTTCAGACAAAACTCCTCAGGGGGACACACACCACTATCATCCTGAAGATATTATTGTAAATGATAAAAGAGTTGTTAACCAATCTGAATCATCTGGCTTTATCAGGAAGCTGAGATGACGTGACAAATGCTTCTCCTTTAGGGCTCATTTACACAGGAAAATGAGCAATTACCACAACCGACCAGCAAATCCAACATATTTGTTTTCAAGCTTTCACCCGATGCAACCCTTTGGTACTATTTATTTTATTACTCAAAATAAGGTATTATACAGGTAATTTGCAGAAAATTTTAATATTGTCTAAAATTTGCAAAACAATTCAACACCGGCAGATGACATGTCTCCCCAAATTAATAGATAAGAGCAATCTTGCATCTCATTTGGAAACCAAGGACCCAAAGTCTTAAGGAAGAATGAAAAGGCACACAATCCAAAATGCTTGAAGTCCAGTGTGAAATTTCCACAGTCTGTGTCAATGCAGCTGTCTACCTGAAAATGTTGCTTCATGCTTACTTCTCCAGACAAGCTTTATTGGAGATGCTGGCTTCATTTTCCAGCAGGACTTGGCACCGGCCCACACTGCAAAAAGATTAAAGACATAAGACCGAACAATGAACAAGAGCTGAAGGCCGTTATTGAAGCATCCTTGTCTTTTAATAACACCTCAGCAGTGCCACAGACTGATAGCATCCACACCACGCCACATTGAGGCAGTAATTGATGCAAAAGGGGCCCAAACCAAGTACTGAGTGCATACGCATGATTATATTTTTCAAAGGTACAACATTTTTCAAATTAAAATCTTTGTTTTATTGATATCATGTAATATTCTGTGATATATATATATACATATATATATATATATTGTTGATACACTACCTATTCTCTTTATACTCCCGTAATAACATTTACAGTCTATAGAAAGTTATGCAACATCTGTTTCACAGAATATTGCACAAACAAGTTGGATATTTATAATTGTCCCACACATTAGGGGTTTTAACGTTTCACAACCTTTTAAATTTTCCTCACATATATACAGGACTGAAACAATCTATGTAGCAAGCCTTTAAACTCCATACTTAGTATACGTGATCTCAGAAGCAATGACTGTACAAACCAGTAGAACTTGACATTGTCTTTTTGTAACAGCAACATGTGTGTTCTGTGGTGTGGATTCTAGACACTAGAAAATGATACTAACCATTGCAAAGCTTTTTTGTTCAGTAGGTTTCTTCCAACTGTCAACGTTAGGTTATACTTTAGGCAGCACAAAGGACATTATTATAATTCTAAAACTTGATTAAAAAAATTTGCTTAAAATTGCCTAATGTATGGTAGATTTTGTCAGAGAGGCAATGACAGCATTTTTAGTGAATTATTTCAGTAAACTGCTTCCTAAAGCAGTACAAAAAATACCATGTAATCTGTTTGTATTTCCCTCTGGTCCTCCCCACACCTGATACCTGGGACGCTAATTCCGAGGACACCCTCTACTATTGGTAATAGAAACCTAACCCTAGCCACATTAAGGAATACGGCCAGTGGGGGTTCAAGCTCACCACAAACATGGCTGTATTTCTATTAACAAATTCCTTAAGCTCTACCAACAATTATGTTACATAGTATGGTAAAACATAATTTTACAATTGTACAGTAAGATTGTAATATATATGCAGTAGACATTCATTGACTTATTATTACTTCACTGTCTCTTAACCTCCTCAGTCTCACTGAAACCTGTCTCTCTCTCTCTCTCTGAATCTACTTCTGTTGCTGCCCTATTCTATGGAGGCCTACACTTCACTCACACCTCTAGACCTGATCTCTCTCCTCACTGCTCCTATTGTGAGTGTCTGTATGACGACTCCTAAATTAGTTGGTATGCTTGCTAGATGTTCAATGCATGTGGCATAGTATGCCCTTTGGAGGAGAGATGCCGGCTGCTACATGTCTGAGAGCGTGATGTCTGTGACGCTTTGACGTCTGTGTCACGCTGTCACACATGTAGCAGCCGGCATCTCTCCTCCAAAGGGCATACTATGCCACATGCATTGAACATCTAGCAAGCATACCAACTAATTTAGGAGTTGTCATACAGACACTCACTAAGAGACTATACCTACTACCCCTTTGGAGATACTTGGGGATCTCTCATTACTTTCTGTCTTTCTGGCACTGCTTGTCAAACTTTGGAAGGGCTGAATATCTCCTACCCACCTGTTGGGTTAACATATACGTCTGAATATCTGGACTGGACTGACTTATTTTTTACCAAATAGATAACTTCATATAAAGACTCCCCTCCCTGATGAAGCCCCTATGTTAGAGGGGGGAAACGCGTCGAGAGCCCTATGTTAGAGTGGTGACTATAGCTTCAGGAGTACTTTATATTTGCGACCATGTACTTTATGACTAAGACAGTTTACTTTGACAATGTTTTACTAAATTATTCTGAATATCATGTATATTTTAATCACGTTTCCTAATAAAATCATGATTTTTTGTTTTTATGACCCCCTAGTGGCCCTGAGTGCCCCCTCTGGGCTCAGCACTCGCTGTACCCAGCGTGACTGGAGGGCCTCGTCACTGCCCGTGCAAATATGCAACCTACCAATCCGTTCCGGTGCCATTGACGTCTTTTAGAGCTGACCCCTTCTGCACACGCTGTTTATTTGCTGTTGTTCTAAGTAGTTCACCTGTGCCTGTGTTTTTGTTTTTGTTAGGTATCTGTTTTGAAAATCGCACCTTTGGTGTATTGCGTTATTACCTTGTTTTCTGTACCGTTATAAAAATAGTTTTTCAAGAAAAATTTAATATAAAAAAAAAATCATGTTTTTGAACAAAAACGAATCTTGAAAAGGTTGGTGCCTGAAAAGTCCCGGTTTAAATGACTCTACGTCAGAATCTTTTCTGGAACGGTTGGACTCATTAAACCACCACCTTTCTGTTTCTCTATTTTTTCAAGGGACGTGGCACAACACCTTGAGTTACTGCTAATCATGTAAGGCCCTCCACATCCTCCTTTTTTCTATGTTGCATTAAAAAACCTGTGACCATTGTTTATTATGTGGCTAGCCCATATGGCAACCCTCAAGTTAGGAAAATTTGCCATACCTAGAGTATGGATGAGGTTTAGTGTCTGTATGATGCCTAGCTTGATGTTTAGTGTTAATTACTTTATGTATGTGTGAATGTTGTCACAAATTCAAAATATGTTTGCTTTACTTTGTGTGCTTAACAGTGCTTATATAAGGGGAAATATGTAGAGCACAATTTCGGACACTTTGTTTGGAGAAACAGAGGATGAGAAACAAAAATGAACAATACAGAATACATGGGAGCACACCTGTATTAATTGTTTCTCTTGTTTTCTTTTGTGATCTTTTTTTCCTTTTGTTGTATTTCAGGTGCTTCATTTCAGCAGTGATCTAAAGCAAATTCATCAGTATAAACAATGTATTCAAGTTCTTTTATGTTCAAATAGAAAAGAGACACAAAAGCTGCACTGACAACCATTATAATTGTTGAAAGTAGAGATTACATGAGAAGATCAAATCAAAGAATCACTGAAAGTTAATGTCATGAGACAGAACATGTTCTATGGCAATGCAATAATGAATTGATATTGTGATGATATTTTAATCATTATAGCCTGATAAGACAATGCTATTACAACTAGATTTCTAAGTAGGTGTTTCTCATTTCAACAACTGGTTACTTTGGCAAAGTATACAAGAATAATCAGACTTCATTATCAACAGGAGAGAGAATATTGACAGACTTTAATTATTCACCTCACATCTTAAGGAGGTATTAGTCTTCATTTTAGTTCATAATCCTCTTGGCTGTTTGCTTATAAGGGAAAACACTGTATTTGGGGTACTAAATTATCATGCATGGTTGTGATGGGAACATTTTAAGTACTAAGTGGCACTGTTACCTGAAATATGTGAATACCTGAAATATATAGTTTAAGCATTTTAACATTTATAAAAAAAATTCTTAATGCTTATCTCCAGCGACATAAATTATTACACCTTGAACTGGACCCTCCACCCACTTATTCCCACTTATTCTCACAAATGACTGGTTAGAACATCTCTTCTTCTATGCCAATAGCAGCAAATGATGCCGAGGTATTCCTTGGATGGTGCATTGTCATGTATGTAGATGATTCTGTTATATAAAGTACGGTTCTACTTTTTGTACCAGTGATCAAGCAGAAACTCCACATATCTTTTAAAATTAATTTTCACACCTGCAGGGGTCTTAAAGGGGCCAACCAGCTCTCTCTTCATTTTTGTGGCCTACAACATGGCTCCCTCACCTCCTTGCTGATGTCGCAGCCTTCTTGGGACATGGTGTCTAAAAAAGTGATTCCCAAATTTACCCTGCACCCCCCCAGTACAATGGTGAAACATTTTTTTGGTTTTTATCAGTAAGAACAGGGACGTAGATCTAAACAGCGTGTGCTGCCGACTGGGGGGCGCTGGCCTTGGTGTCCTCCCATGTATCCCAAAGCCCCACTTCACCCGGCCAGCGCCACCTCCCAGGCCTGGACTGAAGCCCTTAGTGTAGCCCGGGATCCCCATGCTTATCTACCAC
Organism: Ptychadena robeensis; assembly: GCA_036250615.1. Lineage (NCBI taxonomy): Eukaryota > Metazoa > Chordata > Amphibia > Anura > Ptychadenidae > Ptychadena > Ptychadena robeensis. The sequence continues at coordinate 69,046,784 of CM070036.1, read as the reverse complement.
CGGGGAGGGGGGACAAGAAGAAACTGGCCAGAATTTCCAGATTACAGCGTCGGTTTGAGGCTTATGTCAAAAGAGAATTTGGGTTGGTGTTTCCCTACATCTCAGAGGAACTCTTTCACCACCTTGAGTCTATACTCCCCACCATCTATGCTGATGTGATCTAGGACTATTTAGGAGTGCCCAAAACACACCAGGTCAGAGACACCTCCAGCCCAGTTTATCAGGAATTTCTCAAGTGCCATAAAGAGTTCTCATATGATCTGCACATATACAAGGACAAAGTGGTAATACACTGGTCCTGATCTCACGTTTTCAGTCTGATACTGGATTGACTCTGTCTGTGAATACCGGGTGGTCCCGGATCCCTGCTTTTACTAAAATCCACTTGCTGAACTACCTTGTGCTGCCATGAGACTCTCATAATGCCTTGTTCCTGGTTCTAGGTCAGACCCCTGTTTATTGGATCGACCAAGTTGCAGTTATATTAGTTTAAAATGTTTGTTTGTCATCACTTAGCCTTTGCCATGCTCTCCAACCAAAGGATTACTTTGGCTCACCAAAGGGCTGGTTTGGTGCTCTTGCTAATCATAACCTAATTAATACTTTGTGTGATGTTTTCCCCTTTGCTGGTCCACTTTCTACAAACCTTGGATTTATTGTCAAATAACTGTATGCTGTTTAATCTTTTTTTTTTTCTAATATTTTGCAGGTATGGATGTTCCATTTTGTTGGGTTGCCTCTGCACACACACATTTTTGGGTTAGGTTTCCTAGCAGATGCACAGGTAATGCCAGTCTAGGACTACCGTACTTTTTAGTTTACATATAGGCATAAATGGCAGTATCTTACCACAGGTCAATGTAGGGGGAGGAACCACTGGATTAGGTATTTGTTTAATTGCTGCTTTATGCTCACCTGTCAAGAGCCTCCAGGTGGAGTATTTTAATTAATCAATCGCTCTCTTATTTACTGCTGAATGGCAGCCTTTACTTCCCTAGGAAGCAGTTGGACACCTGCCCCTAGAAGGTGTTGGGGAAGTCCCTGTGGCTTGTGGTGTGGGAAGTGATTGGCCACTGGTTTAGGACTTCCCTGGTCTGTATGCCCCCTCACAAGGGTTACCCCACCTGTCAAGTGTCTGTATATTATGCACTGTAATATATTACTGCACAAGTTGGTGTGTGTCCTTTAAAAGGCTGTACCTGTTGATAACAAGTTGATGGAACCATCAGTCAGAGGCAGGGTTAACAGCTTTTCCCACTCTCTTTGGAGGTTTTCCCTTCAAAAAAGTAACTACTCTGATCTGCCCTGTTACAGGCCTTAAGCCAGCCCCTTTCTAAGGCAATAAATAGATGTTCCTTAGAAAATTATGGGCTCTTCTAATAATTACATTCCTGATGACTATAGCCTTCAGTACTGAATCTCAGAGAAAGTTCACAGCACCCTGTCCAAAGGTTCCAGCAGCTTGGTAGCAACGCTTGTAACGTTTATTTCCCAAGATTGAACCCCATCCCTGCCTCCGGGTGATGGTGAAAGACTGTAAATACTCCTCAAATAAACTGT
>CM070036.1:68981563-69031462 GCA_036250615.1 Ptychadena robeensis | reverse complement strand
TAATAAAATTATTCCTCAAAAATACCACTTGCCTAATAATTCTGCACTCCCTGTAGGGTGCATCTGTAACAATGTAATGCTCTGCAGAGTACGATACAATTGCGGAATACCTTTCTCTTACATTTAACATTTTGTATGAATCAAGTTATTTCTGACTCTTGGCAAACCATATCAGCTGTCTGCTAGAGAAATAGTAAAGCAGGGTACAGGCCTGCAGATATGGGCCAGATCGATGGCCGCTTCGAGCGCCGTGCACGCTCACGGTCATTTATCTGTCCCATATAATATGCGCCCACCCCTGTTTTTGAGCGGGACAAATCAATCCCGCTCAAAAACAGCCTTATCGGACATGACCGTCATTACAGCCGATGTCCGATGCTTTGCATAGAGACAACTGGTCTCCAGGCAAAGCTTCAGCTGAGCCGGGGAGAGAGTAGAGCCGTCTCCCCGGCTCTGCCGATATCTGAAAGCAGTGTGATTAAGTCATCATGCTGCTGCAGGGTACTTTGGACGGCTCGAATATTGAGCTGTCTGTACCCTGCTTAAAAGTGTGTTTGTTTGTATTATGGACCTAGAAAACCTAAAAAAACCATTAACATTAGTTGTTTTAAATTCCCCTTTATGCCTACAGAATGGATAAGAATTTGCTTTAGGCTTTTTACATTGATTTCCTAATGTAATGACTAGAGATTGTGTCCTATTCAGACTGGGACCATCAATTGGTCCCAGTTTATGTAGGTTTAGCTTGATGAAAGTAATTTATAATTGTGTTAGAATCTATTAAAAAATTTTCATTTGTAACATATTATTTCTAATAGTCCAAATTTCTATAAATAAGTCTTTAAAGAATACCTAGAACATAGAACAATAAGATAATGTCTTGCTTCTTACTAGTCGGTCGACGCTTTTTTCCATTATGTGTAATTTGTGATCCTTCTTTAAATATCTAGGGTGACAAAGCTCACTTTACATGTGAAGAAGCCTCTCTTTATGTCCATAAGATAACGGATCCTTTTTTCTACATTCACAGTTTTGGGGCCTGTTTGGCCTGTCCATGTTTGCACTACAATCTTCTTTGTATTTTATAAGTCATTGCTGACTGGATACTCTCCAGATAGAAGTGAACTACCAATATGCACAAATTAAAAGTTGAAATTAAGTTTAGTTGTTATTGTTTATGTTGATATTGTTATAGGCGATCATGTCTATTTCTCTGTTATGGCACTATGCAAATGTAACTGATGGCTAGTATTCTATTTCATAAACATAATAACTCCTCATTTCAGTCTATCTTATGGATAGAAAACTGGATAGATTTATGTGCTATGTGCTTTCCACACAATCCGTTTTTGCATGTCCATAAAGCCGGCAATAGACGTGCAGATTCCCGGCCATAGTTGCGGGCGATCGACTGCAGTGCACGCTCCCACCGAACGCATAATGGTCGGTTGCCCACAACTACACGGCAATCCGTCCTGCCGGTACTTTTTGTGGCCGATCCTGTTGTAGGCAGTTAACTTGGAGGGGGAGTCTCCTCTTCAGTTCTGTAGCCAACTCCTAATAGCATGGTGACATCACCACAATGTAATGAGCCTGCTACAATCCGGCCATGGATGGCCGGTTTAATTTTGTTTGAACAATATTTCAAATAATTCTGAATCTTGTATATTGTGCTATTGACTGAGAATACTTATTAATACATAATACTTATTTTGGACGTATATGTTGTAATTGTTTGATCTATGTGTTTGTTATATTGTGAAAACCGAATAAAATAAGTAAAAAAACAAAAAGAAAACATAACTAGAATCTAACTAAAATGAAATAACAAATTAAAATAAAGTAAATAGCAATGAGAGGCTAGAGAGAAAATGGAGAAAGCCATATCCAGAAAGATATGTGAATCACCTTACTACAAATTAGCTGCTGTAGGATGAGTGGTCACCTATTATTCAATGGAGCTTATTCTATAATGGTGTTTCATTGGGATGACTGATAAAAGGCATATTCGCTTAAATGCAGTTGTTCAATTCTAAATAATCTCTTGACAATATGGTGTATTGTATAACAATGCAATGTCATGAAAATTACAATAATCCTTTGATAGTGGTATATAATTTATCCTATTTTAAAGCCACTTTGTTACTCTGGCACTCCCAGAAAGAAGATAATTTCAAGTCATGATTAAGTCCATTTTATTAAAAGGAAGGGATGGAAACAAAAACTAGAGTTTAAATGTTGATCCAGCTCAACTTTTCCACCCATATGCGTCTCTTTCATTCAATGTTTAAGAATAGATAATATGTTATTAAGTAAATGTAAATATGCATTTCTGTATCTCTGACAATGTACCATACTATGTTCTTCTATCCTTAATGTGTACATTTATAAAGACCAGGGTGGCTGAGTAAACATAATCTCATAATAATATTCTGTGCTAGATATTTTGTATTTGTTTTCTATTATGATTATCTTTAATTATGATAATACCATACAGGCTACTAAACCTTTATTCACTTATATTACTTGGGTTTTTGAGTTTATTGGTATATGTCAAGCAAAAGTTTGAATGGTTTGTGTCTGTCTAAGTTGTATTTCAAACTTTTTAAACAATGTTATACTGTACAGTGTACTACTATTCAAAGAACAAACACATGCCTCACAAAGTAATTTGAATTTTCAACATAGAGCATAGAAGTAGTTGTTTGCTTTCAGGTTATCTCTATTAAACTGAAATTCTGTACAGAGTAATACAGGAAAAGGATAGGTCAGTGGTTGAAATTAGCAACAGTTCATCCACATTGTCACATTAAAACCTGCATGCAGGTTACAAAGCATGTGTGATAAAATCAATGTAAAACTGTACATTTACAACTTTTTTGGCACACTTGTTGCTCAGTATTTCTGCATTTTGGTCAGTATTTCTGCATTTGAATTATTATAGTAGATGTCAAAGCATGAAATAGCATGTACAAGTTTTCATACAATGCAAGCTGCTAGATAACTGCCATGTGCTCACATACTAGTCGCAGAAATAAGGCTGCTAGAGAGGTAATGCTTGACTTTAAGAGGAGCAGCCTTCCTCTATTATAATACTCATCCACTTCCAATACAAGAGACAGAGAGAGAAAGGGGTCATTACCATTGTCCCACAATGGGCTATATATACAGGGGGCACAGAAAATTATTCAGACCCCCTTACATTTTTCACTCTTTGTTATATAGCAGCCATTTGCTAAAATCTTTTGGGGTGCTGTGTGTACATTAATGAGGAAAAAGATTTTAGCAAATGGCTGCTATATAACAAAGAGTGAAAAAGTTAAGGGGGTCTGAATACTTACGTACCCACTGTGTATATATATATATATATATACCTTTGATAAAAAAAATCCCATTAACCTACTGAAAAGTTTGCACTCGCAATTTGTTTAAATGACAACAACTTTCTGTCAGGCTTACTGCAGGAGTTTGATGAAACCAAATATTCAATCTAAAGAAGGGATCTGAGATCCCGAAAGTCTGCTTTTTCAATTACTTCAGTTAGCCAATAAATAGAATCATTTCAAACTGCTTGCAAAACACCAAATCATGTCTCTTTATGGGGCAGGACAGGAGAAGCAGTGTTATGCCTCAATATCTGAACCTTTACCACATCTTCTCTTCAATCCAGAGCTCCAGACTATAGATGGGCCATTAATTCTCTCACTCTCAAAAAGGCATTGTGGGGGATGCCATAATTGTCTGTGGCTACAAAACAAAGTTTTAGATGGAAGAGTCCACCCTTGAAAGCGAAAGAGAATTTAACCCTTTCATTTGATGTGCTAACTGATTGCATTTAAGATTAGGTTTAACCTCTTAGCATCAAGTGCTTCTACCTAATATAGTTTCCTTTTCTGGGTCAGTTAGGCTAGCTTTACACTGTCATTTCCCAAGCTGCTGCTGATTGACCAAATTACTGTTTTGACTACGATCCCATGACAAGTATATATGGCGTAAGACCGAAAACTGACTGGCGGGCGCCTCATGTTGCATTCGCAAGTCAGTTGCAATTTTTGCTCATTTAACAACACAGTTAACAACCGCTCATGTAAACGAGCCCTTACACTGTCCCTTTCAATGTGTAGCATTTCATTTAAAACGTGATTTGTGTTGCATATTGTGAGTTTAACGCAAACACGTATTTATGGGTTTGGTTCTGTGCTATGTTAAATATTTTGTGCTGTATAAATGAATGACACTGAAAAATAAACTCGGAAAATGAGTTTAATTTATGGTAGTATATTCATGAAGAATCATGTGATGATATAGTGACATGCAGTTCACAAAGCTTAGTTTTCAACTAGTATGTGAATTATTTATTGACATCGTAAAAATCTCTTTTGTTACAACTGTAAAGCAGAACACCAATTAAGCAAGCAATTATGGTTATTTTTTTACATTAATGACATACATTTATAATAGCCTGTATAAGCAATGGGGATAAACTGTACATTTACTGACACTATTACTTTACTCTTTTAAGTGTCATATATGGAGCTCCACAGAGTTTTTACAAAAATGATAAAAGCCACATATAACAGGTAAATATGACATGCATAACATTTTCAATGCAGAGTAAATTATTCAGTGAATTAGTGACGTATACTGGTGTATTAAACTAAGATCTCAGTAAGCTGGAATAGATCAATTACTGACTAAAGGGTAATTACAGCAGAAAGAATAAGTCTATACAGCTGTCATATAACACTCTAAATAAATGGCAACATACCAATTTAGGAATTTAGTCACTGGGAGAGGTTGGCGACAATATCACTTTATATGAGAAACAATCCACAGGAACTAGTTAGTTTATGTGTCATCATTTCTCTTCATTTTACAGGCTCATCATTATTAAAGTAATCATAGATGCGCAGTGTGGTATTTGTTTCACTGTGGATGTGCCTTTTGTTAGACCCTGGCTATGCAGGTTGTACAACTGTGATACAATTTACTTAGTAACTGATGCTTATTTATAGATTTACATAGCTTTTTTAAACATTGCCATCATTTAATGTTGATGTCTCTTATGCAATCTGTTGTACGGTCAAATAGTTTTGTAACTATAACACAATGCCCTCCATAAAAAGGAAATATTTTGGGTAAGATGGTTGAAACTGGGAGCATCCTATTCATGGCTTTTTTATGTAGTAGCTGTAGATCATAGTAGTTGGTATTTAAGCGTTTCCATGTATAAAAGGTACTAGATGGAAGACTGACAACAGTCCAACACAGAATTTTCTGCTAAATTTTCTGCTACCTCAACCATATTCACCACTGAAACATTTAGTAATGCAAATATACTTACATTATTTTTATTGTTATTTATTATTTGAATATTTAGATCTTAGATTATAACATCGATAGATAGATTATGCATACTTTAGTCAATGTTTTAAAAATGAAATCATCATCAGGTGCCATGCACACCCTCAGACATCCTATATCCTGATTTCCTCTAACACCTCTTTACTGTCAGATCAACACCATCATGTGAACTTTATCAAGATGTTGACTTAGAACTGCTTTAGTCCTCAGAAATTGGAATAATTACAAAGTATAAATAAATATCATTCATTACATAGCATGGAGGGAACACAATGAATATGTGCTACACCCAGGGGGTTTAGAAATTGTTTGGAGAAAATTCACCTTGTGTTTTGAACCTGTGTCCTAACAATTTGTAAATGGGCATAATCATAGGTGCTTTCAAGGCACTCCTATAGTCATAGTAAATTCAAAGAAATCTCAATATAATCCGGACTCAATATAAACAGTTCACAATAATTATGTTAAAAGCACGTAAAGTGCAATACTACAGCATTTTCATACAGTTGATACAGTTGGTCATCACTCCAACATGTTTCGCCCTCACGGGCTTCTTCAGGGAGACAAGTGTCTATAAAGTACAACAACACAGTAGTAACAATCTATATCAATTTACATTAATGCCATAGTAGTTCATATTACCAATTATAACAGGCATAATAGCAATCATAACAGACATTTGTATAATTATTAATATCAACATAAGCTGGTAATCCTACCGGTTATTTTGATGTTGGCAGCAGACATAAGATATGTATGTGCTAGCCTCATCTAATTCCAAGATCTTTATAAATTGCATAGTCCAAAAAAAAAAAAAAAAGGAACCATATTCAGTGTTCACAACCGATAGAATGCTTTATTGGTGGCCCATACTGTTATCATACATTCTCAAAATCCATCTATCTGGGTTATGTCCCGCTCAAAAACAGGGATGATATGGGCCAGATCAATGGCCGTGAGCAAGCACGGTGCTCAAAGCGGCCATCGATCTGGCCCATATCTACGCGTGTATTTCCAGCTTAAGTCTACTCTATAATGGAAGTTACAGACTTCTGTCCTACCTGCTGTTCTTATTCATTGTTGCTTTAACATGCCCTCTTTCTGTGAATGAAATATAATATACATTTCAATGTTCACCAGCTATAATTTTCCTATGGCCAAAACAGGCCTGACTCTACAACACCTAAATTTACCTATCCACCCCTCCATGGATGACAGATAACTCATTAACAGAATTCATTATCTCCCCCCAAGCTTCTTTAAGCCTCTCAAATAGCAGTTTGCTCCACTACTCCACAAGCATGATTACATTTTTTTTCTTAAATTTATGGAAGAATACCTATTTCAGCCTCACTATATAACTTTATATTGATTAATCATCAGAGATGAATACATTAATAAAAGGAAACTACAAAGTGTGAGCATGTACTTAGAAGCAACCAACACCTAAAAAAGATCTTTGTTTCAACTTATAATGTTGGGAATAGCCAGTATTTACATAAAAACACAAATAACAAAGCGCAGTCGGTCTAACTTTTCAACCTTCTTGACATTGAGGTTAAATTGCTGCAAGAAGTCACTAAAATCTCATATATCTTATGACCATTGGACTTCATGTATAGGAAGATTAATGGCTTTAAATATGCCAAAGTTCATGTTTGCACAGTGTATAGAAGTGCCTTTTAATTTGAGATTAAGAAAATAAAATGTCAATATAATTGTTAAGTCAAAATGTATGTAATTTGAGAGGAGAAAAACATGCTTTTTTAGATTGAAGTAAGCCTGATATATGTTAGAAAACAGCGAACAGGCTTACACAATGCCAGAATTATTTATTTTCACTTGCACTGTATAATATAATATATAATTTGCTTATTAATGATTCCGTGACCTGCATCCATTATATTTTCATTGGCTTCATACACAACCTAATTTCCCTCTATGAACATTATTTGCATTAACATTCGTGTGCTTTTATACACTCCTTAAATCTCCATAATTACTTTACACTTTAGATTGTCTCAATTACTGCATGTGAAATGTGTCTCTTTATAGATCTGTGTATCAATTCAAACTGAGTATGAGAAAAAATAATACAATGTAAAAAAAATATTTTTCGTATTTAATTTTATTAACGTTTTTAATAATTTTAGTAAATATGTTAAAATGCAACAGTTGTAATCCACAGGCTGGTATGCTGACCCTCTGAGTGCAGTATTTTCAATAAATCAGGAAAGTTAGAACTTCTGTTCAGTCACACAAAGTATGGGCATGTTTCCACTTGGGCGCTTTGCCACAGTTAAAATTGCGGCACAGTGCTATCCAAAGTGATCTCCAGCAATTCAAACCATGGCACGGACCTGCAGGCAGGAAGTGGGGGTAGGTGGTGTGGCAAGATGTACTGTCCCACCCCTCCCACTTCCCTTTTGATCGCGCCCATAGAGAATGAATTGGCACGGTTAAGAATCTATGGATGGAGATGCGATTTTTAACCATGTCCATTCATCTCTATGGCCACAATCAGGGGTGATTGGCTGTGCATGTCCGCAATCCAAAACTCGGTAAGCCACATTTCAGATTGCGTGCCGAACAGGGTCAACGTCCAATGCATAACTAGTTATTTACTCACCTAATTTGCTGGCCAGTGGGCAGTCTGAGATTAGAAGTGCATGTATGCAAACATTTGGATAGGCTTGCATGTATGGCACTATCCATACTCGACACTCCTAGGGCCCTTCACGTTAGCAAAAGGTACACAAGTTTCCTTTCACAATAGACCCCCATGTTAATGAAAATGCCTTCTGCACCCATTTTTTTCCAGGCACAGTGCAAGCAGATATGGTTAGTGGCTGCAGGAAACTTACCTTTAGGTGGTACAGTTCTAATACATAAGGATCCAAATAAGGCAAAATGCCCAGATAAATCTAATCACTTTATTAATCCATTCTGTGTCAGAAAGGGCGTATTGTGCTGAAGCTGCCTAGCTCATTGACAATAAGTACAGAGCCCACGGGTGGCTCTTTCCTTTGTACTTTCCAGACTGGCTGATCACACGGTGCTCGGCTTTGTGTGTGTGACAGCTGGCAGTGTGGGAGCTCGGCTCTGTGTGTGTGTGAGAACTTGCAGTGTGAGTCCAGCTCTCATACACAGGCAGATCTAGATGGGAGAGCCACCCAAGGGCAGTTCTTTCATTGAAAGTCTTGTGGTGCCAAAAATAAGCTAATTGGCAAAGAAGCAAAGAATATGATTGTATTCCTTCCATCTGGTTGCCTGATTATAACAAGCTGTCAAAGGACACAGCAAATGGAAGGTTATCTTGTGCATTTCATATGAACCTAAAAAGAAAAAAAACAACAATAATTATTGTATTGTAAAGAGATAAATGTAGATGATGTAAACTTACAAAAGTATGATGATGTTTTGCATATTTTTAGGTGTGTAGGATTACATGCTGTGTATTTTCCTTTTTCAGCTTCTGTTTATCTGTAACTCCTTCAGTTTTAAAATGGGTGTGAAACAACAACCTGTTGCTATTGAGATCACCACATTGTACGTAGAACCACCAGGGCTTTGTTTACTGCACATGATTCCTTAGACATTGTGGATTAAACTTTGGTCTTCCAAAACAGGCTCCATCCTCTGTATGACTTCATTACAAATGTATGACTACGTTACAAATGTACTAGCCAATAAAGGGTCGCAAGATATATTTTTCATGTCATCGTGCTACTTTTTTGGTGTAAATGTACCTTAGGGGTGTATGCTTTATCTATTCTATTATTTCTATTTTCTTCTGCAAGGACAGTACCATTCTTGATATGGCATGATTTCAGTTGTGTATATATTGGTGACTTTGCAGGTCTTGGCTGTGTCATATATGTACATGCATAAGACATTTCACCTTTTAACATTTCACCTTTTAACCTGCATCAGATTGACAATATGTAAAAATATTTAGTCTGAATAATGATAAAACAAGGTAATTTTATCAGTTTAGTACAAGTCACTGACCAATTTTTTTGAGAAATAAAAATACAGAGGTTCACTGTAGAGTTAGGCCTACTCTTCACTTCAGTGTCCTATCCATGTTCCTGATGGCAAGTGGGCATGATTTGCCCTGGTTAAGGGCGCATGAATCTCCTCAATGTTGTCATGTGGCACCCATTTTAAACCTATGGACATGACAAGTGCCTATTGTACATGACAATGTACACACTTCCCACTGCATTATTAACAACAAAGGGCTCTGTGAACTATGATGCATTCTATGACCTGCCTGTGGAGACAGACATGCCATAGCCTATAGGGCAATATAGGCTATATAGAGTGTTTACCATGCCGGAATTTTGATGCAGTGGAGACTAGACCTAAGAATACAGTATTGATGACAGCATGATACAAGACTATTTAATTGGTAAGGCTACATTTAGGTCGAATCATTTGTTTGCTGCTCCCAACCCACCATAAAACTCAACTGTGGGGCAGGCATGTCCTGTCACATCTAGGGGTTTCCTTTAGAGATAGAATGGAGGTGGTCCTGACTGTCCTGACAAAATTGACAATAGTTCATTAGGGTCACAAAGCAACAGCCATGTTATAATTGACTGCCAGAACTTAGCCTATGAGAACACTATATTATGTTTAATAAATACCCCCCTGGTGGATGATACATTATCTCTATAGTGAAAACAGAGCGATTGCTACGAGCCAGTGAAAGCGCCCTCAAGTAGTTAATGGAAAAAAACAAAAACATGGGAGTGGTATATATAAATGTCACATTGACTTTGAAATATAAACTGCAATAATAACTACAATATTTGTTCCAACTATCCTTTCCATTAATTTTCTACAGTAGATCTGTGAGTGACATCAGATACAACTATGTCCTAGCACAGTGCCAATGACCAGTTTATTCAGCTTTCGTAGGGTTTGGTAAACTAAAGCCTGTTACCTGCTATGACCAGAACCCTTTATATTTATCAATCATTATCATTTTTATATTATTCCCACCTCTGCCCTCATTAAACAGCCCCCATACAACTTTAGGTCACTCCAGACAATTTCCTTTAGATCTCCCAACAACTATGTAGTAGTGATGAGCGGCATAGGCAATATTTGAATTTCTGAATAATTCTACTAATATTCGAATCTATATTTGTGAATGTTCGCAATTGCGTGCGATTGCAAATCTAGATCGCCCCACAATTACCTTGTGTTATTGCTATTTATTTTCGCATTGCGAATATATATTGGCAATCCATACCCATAAGCATCCCGATGATGAATATCCGAAATTGTGAATATCCGCAAAATTTGTGAATTCTCGAATAGCCAATATTCGCCGAATATATTCGCAATTCGAATATTCAAGCTCAACATAGTGATTGTAAGGTTTAGAAAGGTCTTCATATTACATGGTTTTGGTAGAAGAAAAGTTGATTGTACAGAAATTGTATGGTAAGATTGTAAGGTATATGGATAGATCTGTTCTGAAAACATATTTTATTGTTATGTTTTTTGAGTTGTATTATTCACTAGATTCTACTAATGTGAAAACATATAATCTGATTTTCAGTTTCAGGGCACACCTACCAAGGCAATAAACAATGGAAGCTTATTTCTAATGTCAAGACTTGTTGACACCCAGGATCTTGAAAATAAACTCTGTGAATGCTATGTTCTAAATATCGTGTGTTTTTTTCTCTAACCCTGTCCTCCTCCCTTTGAGAGGAGTGCTGCACGCCTTCCAGAAACGTCACTCTGGTTTAGGCAATATACCCAGAGATTATAGAAGTATGGCCGGTTTAATGATAATGTTCGCATGCATACTTAACATTTACACAATGCTTTCTTAGAATTTGTGGGTGAAGCTCAAATCAACCTATTATAAAAGCATTCCTGAAAAATTACATAATTTCATTTAATTATTCCTATTAAGTGCCAGTTTGAAAGCACAACCTGAAAATCTTGAAGCAAATCTACTTGTTTACTAAGTATGAACACAAATATTGCTACGAAAAGGGACAGAAACCTAATGTCTGCAATCTTGAGGTTTTATCTGTATAAAAGATAGATTCAATATTTTGAGATGTCTCCATAATAGGGATAGAGTCTTATAATGGTGCACTTTTTAGAACAAAGAGGATAATACACACATAGGAAAGATATTTTATCACTTGTAAAGTCTACAGGAAGTGAAAGAGAATCTTCCTATTGTGATTTGCAATAAAACTATAATCCAACAATTTGAAATATAAACAGCAGACAAACCAATTCAACCATGTACTGAATGGCCCTTTCTGTCCCCCTGTTCACTACAGGGGTTACCACTGGCTAATGTGTAAACAAGATTTATACAAAAGTTATACTAATTAGATCAGGAGGGATTTTTGTAAACAGTATTTTAATTGATCTATTTATTTTGGAAGTCAAAAGGTCTTTTTACACAAGTAGGGCTGTGACCTGGGTATTTACCAACAATGTCTGCTTTACTCAAAAATGTGTCTATTGCCAGTAAGAAATCATGCACTACTGCACTGCGCTGCACTTGGCTTATGGGAAAAACGTGTGCTGCAGGGTGTTTGCATTTGCCATGTGTTGTATTTTGTGCAACTTAACGCAGGGCCAATGTGAAAGGTACAACAGGTTTCCTATGGACACATGTCTACCTTGCTTTAATGCAAGCCATGATGTATTGCGGTACTGCACACAAACACAAATGTGGCTAGTGCGAGAGGGCCTTTTGTGATTGTGAGCCAATTTCACCTGCTTTGAAAGCACGAAAGGGCCCTTTGTGATTGTGAGCCATTTTCACCTGCTTTGAAAGCAAATGAGTCCGGACTGAAGGGGCGACAGCTTAACAACCCCCAAAATAAATGGTTTACCATGCAAGATTCTAAGATAAACTTTCAGACCATTATCAGATATTGCACTGGTATCATGAACCCTTGTCTTCCTCTATAAGGATAGTGCTTAGCCCTATGTGGCCAAAGACTGTGGGCAGTACCAGGAGAACAACGTATTAATGCCATGGAGGCCTCCATGTCTTCCAGTTCAATAGAGAATATTCAGTGTGATTTTAAACAAAGCTCTCAGTAAGTGAATGACTTAATTTTTTAACAATTGATTTTATTCTTAATACATCAAAGAAAAAAAAATTATATCAATAAAGACTTTCAACATGAACATTTTATTGAACCATATCTGATGTGTGATTTCAGTTTTGCCTTAAAGTGGACCTATGGTTACATAGAAGGCTTGTACTCGTCTTTCTCATTTCATCAATTTGGTTATGTCAGTCCAGTGGAAAGGCTTCTTATGGCCATATTTCCTAATATAATAGTATCTAGCACTGCCGCTCAAGTCATATGCTGCTCATGCATTTACGTGCAGCCTGCTAGTATGAATGGCAAGCATGTCATTGGTGAGAGTGTCTGTGCTTTTTCACATCTATGATATCAACACAGGAGTGGGGTGAAGCAGAAGGTCAGAAATAGATGGCTAGATCAGCCACACACAAGATGGCACATTTTAATTATAAAGTGACCATGTAAGCATTCATAAATGATCCAATCAGGGTAGATCAACCAAGTGACATTCCATTGCACCTATGTGGGTATATAAATCTCATTCTAAGCTTAGTTTTAGGTCAACTTTAATCTTTTTGAGCAGTGTATTAAAGTTCTTGCATTTATGCTAATTGCTCACTTGCAGTGACAGAATTCAAGGATGATCATACTTACTATGCACATAAATTATCAGACCAATGTATGAAAAAAGATAATATTTTTCTGTAATATGTTAAATGCAATAGGTCAATGCAATTTCTGATAAACAAAATTGTGTTCTTGGAAAATTCAAAGCTTTTTAGGAACCCTTAGTGAATATTTTAATTGAACATGTTGCTAAATGTGTTATTGAACATGTCATTATCTGTAGTTTATGATTAATGCATACATTTCTAGTGAACTAATTCTAATTCTATTATATTTAATTATAGAGGCATATGGCTTACTTCAGCTTAATGTTTAGTTTTAAGCTATCCTGTGTCACGTATATATAAATGTTTATAGCTTATATCCACCCAACATTTACCTACAGTACGTGCAGATCTTTAGAGAGCCTTATGTGTAGCTCCTTGTTTTCAAGATGATTTCTGGGTTCATCAGAAATATTCTGGGCAGGTCCGTTCTTTGCGATCTCTCATTCTAAAACATGTGGTTTCTCAACAATCTTCAACTACAGCTTGCCTCCTACTCAGTCAAAGAGTTCTAAAATATAAACAATTCAGTTATTAATGCTAGAAACACACATATATATATATTTATATTCTTATATATCCTATTATTTTTATTCATTCCCGCTCGAAGAAACCTAGGTCAAACAGGGTACCAATATGTTGGTAAACCCTGTTTGATTGCCATTACTTTGGATGGGGATTGAGGGTCTCCATTTAAAGTATCAAACAGGATCGATTGTGCAGAAGTGCTGCACACTTCGTCAATTGAGGAAGCTCCAGCTCAGGTGCCATCACGCTGGCCTTGAGGGTTCTTTGATTGAACAGGTATCGACCCATATATGGCCTTATTGTATAAACTTGTATTTTTTCGATATAAAAGACTACCCTACATGGCCTGTACACCACGAAACGCCTGATGCAATTTTTATTATATTTTTCCAATAAATCTGATTTACTCAATGTGCGCCTTCTTTTCCATCTGGGAAACTCAAATCCAATATATATTCCTACACGGAGGATAGGACGTATACTCTCCCTGTTTACCCTCACCACCTCACCATCATCTACAGGCTTATTTACTACATGGTTGTTGGTACAAGGAGATACCCATACTTCTTGTCCCAACAACCAAAATCATAAATAATCAATACCTTAAAATTTACATTTCATTTTCCCTGTACAAGTTAGTGAAATATTTAAGGCTGGATTCACACTTTTTTAACGTGATGTATTTCCATTTAAAATAATGGTATTGCAACTTTTCACACCACAGTACACAGCACAGTAAAGATTTTTTTAACTTAAAGCGGTTTTAAACAAAAATAAAAAAACACACATACATTACATAGACATAATGTAAGAACAATAATTAAGAACATAATTACCCTCATCTGTCTGTCACTCCTGGCGCCAGCATCTTTAGTAGTGGCAAAACAAAGCCAACTTCCTCCATTCTTCCTGGTTTTACACCCTCCTGCTGTCAGATTTTTTTTTTATTGCTGACAGCAATCTGCCCTAATCCGCCCATGATGCTGCTGGTTATGACAAGTGACCTACCAGATGGTAATTTCCAAAGCATGGTTTTAAAATGTACATTTACCTTTCATTTATCAACATTGCCTTTCAATGAATGTGAGGAACAAAAGCATTAGTAGGAATATATTAGGGAAATCAGAAGGTAATTTTTTCTAAGTATTCAGAAGTTCTGGCTTCCGTCTATAACTGAATGAAAAAACAACAAAACGATGCTCTGCATCAGAATGCATGAGGACCATTAAGAGACCTGGCTAATGCCATTGCATGATGGAAAATAATCTGTTTTTAACAAATCCTCAACTTGATAAAAAAAACTCTGGAAAAAAGCAGCCCCAAACCTTCAAGAAACCTTCACCATGCTTTACTGTTGTACACAGACTTTAATCCTTATACATCTGCTCAGGCCTGCGGCTCACATACTGAACAGAACAGTCAAATATTTCAGATTTGAAATCATTAGTACAAGGCACCTGCTGACATTTATATTTCTACTCACCAATTCAAGTGAGTCACTTGCCTTTGTTTCCATATTTAGTGCAGATTTTAGGTCAAAATTAAATTATAGCATTTGGAAATATTAATATAAATTCCAGACAAAAACAGGTTTTCAACCAACCCTGTGAATGGGTGTAAACATACTAGCTAACTGCACAGTTTTACAAGTGTTTACAAGTGTATATTAAAATATAGACTTTCATGCCATGGAGTATAAATGTTTTATCATAGTTACTACGGTATTAACAACTAATATATATGTGGCCATATGTACCTATATAAACAGTTATATGCATAATGGACATTAAGACATAGATCAGAGGCCACTACATATAGATTATGTAAATAAGATTTTGAAACATGTATTAAAAAGTAAAGGAGCATGATGTTCTGGGATTAGTTTAGTTCTGTTGTGCCTAACTTTGATTGGAACTGGGCAGTGGTTTTCAATTAAGTTGACATACCTACTTAAATTATATGATGCTTATTACCCTTTATTAACATGTCATTCCATTGATTAATTGATTTTCAAAATACATAAACCACTGTTACATCCTACAGGTAAACTAGTTAGCCATTTGTCTGCACATCCAAAAAAGGAAGTTTTACATTAAGTAAAGCAAAAAGGAAGAGAAGTGACTTGACTTTCATCAAGTCACTACTGATACATTTTCCAACTGATACATGTGGGACCATGTGCAAAAATGGTACAGCATTTATATATCTAATTGACTTAATATTCAATCATTATTACCTAGATTTAATTTTTTTTTACAGTTGTCCTGTAAAACATATAAAACAAACAAATTATTAATAGTATAAAAAGTATACAACAATATAGAATACATTACATTTCACAATTGGTTTATAAACATACTTACCTTACCTTCCCTTTGCTTCGGCCATCTCTTAGGTGGTGATATTCTTATTACAGGTAAGTTTAAAAAAAAATAAAAAAAATATAACCTATAGTTATGTGTAAGGCTTTGAGTGCTGTACTGAATACCATAGGGCGTAAATTAAGATACAGTGGGAATAAAAGTATTTAGTCAGCCACCGATTATGCAAGTTCTCCCACTTGATGAGAGAGGCGTGTAATTTTCATCATAGATTTACCTCAACTATAAGAGACAGAATGGGGGGTAAAGCCCCCATACACCTTGAGATTCCTCCATACAATTTTCATCAGATCTACCAACAACTATGTAGTATAGTGACCTCCCTGATAGAATCCATAGTGATTGGAAGGTGTAGAAGGGTCCTCATATTACATGGTTTTGGTAGAGGAAAAGTTGATTGTACAGAAATTGCATGGTAATTGTATGTGGTGTATGGGGGGCTTTAGAATCCAGGAAATGGACAGGATTTTTGTGGAATTTATTTGCAAATGATGGTGGAAAATAAGTATATGGTCAATATAAAAAGTGCATCTCAATACTTTGTTGTATCCCCTTTGTTAGCAATGAGGCAGACGTCTTCTGTAAGTGTTCACAAGGTTTTCACACACCGTTGTTGCGAAGGAGTCAACTGTGGGAGCAATACTTAGAAAAAGTAAGACATCCTGAGACTAGAGTCACTCCTCTACCGTCCTTGTGGCTTTAGTGTGCTGGAGTCCTCAGAGAGAGAGTGCCGACCTTTCTATACTGGTTGGACCACCTCGTAGCCCAATCAGTCACTGGTCCAGCAACATCCGACACCGATAAATAGAATGATATTCCTGGGATGCGAGCTGAAGTTGTGCTGATCACAACCTACCAATGAAATAGCCTTTTGGTAATTTGTCCAGTTGCTTCTAACCCCTGAAATGAAGTGATTAAGTCTTTAGCCCCTATACAACCTTTGTGTAAATCCGGCTGCTGGAAGTCTGCAGTCCACCTGCCTTGTTATATGATCCCTGACTGATTGTGGCTGGTTGGGATGTATGTCCTGGATGGGGGGGGGGGACTGGTATGTCCCGGATTGAGGGGGGCTCGTATGCACCAGATGGGTGGGGGGTCACACTTTGTACTGGTAATGAGGGGTTATTAGTAGGAATTGTCTAACCTGTCTTCAAAAAAAAAAAAGAAAAAGGAAGACATACAAAACTGATCTCCCTCGATCTGGGGCTCCACACAAGATCTCACCGCGTGGGGTCAAAATGATCACAAGAACGGTGAGCAAAAATTCCAGAACCACACGGGGGACCTAGTGAATGAGAGCTGGGAACAAAGCGACAAAGACCTTAAGCCAGTACATGTCCAGGCCCATCGGAGGTTTGCTAGAGAGCATTTGTATGATCCAGAAGAGAATATCATCAACAGTGTGTGAAAACCTTGTGAAGACTTATAGAAAACTTTGACCTCTATCATTGCCAATAAAGGGGATATAACAAAGTATTGAGATGAACTTTTCATATTGACCAAATACTTATTTTTCCACCATCATTTGCAAATAATTCTTAAAGGTGACCTAATATAAGAAATGAGGTAAAATTGCATTGCTGCTCTGCTTCTAAAAGTGCTGGTTACTGTTTTGATACTCTGCCATCAATACCTTTAGATCACCTAGAGGTGTTCAGCTAATTGAGGCACATCTTGTACCACATTTAGCTGCAAGTGACAAGCAACTGAAGCCAGATCATATTCCCATCCAGGTATTAGCATTCTTTTGAAGTTCAGCTATGGCAGCTGATAATTGTCCAATTAAGGTCTGCATGTTATTATTATTAATTAAAAAAAATAAATAAATATATATATATATATATATATATATATATATATATATATATATATATATATATATATATACTATACCTTATGCACAGAGTGTGTGAAAAGTTTGAAAGATAGTCTAGCTCAACGTAAAGTAGACTACAACTACTACAAATATTGAAAACAAATCAGCGAAATATAAATTTTTTAAAGGTTTTATTTCTTTATATAAATATTTAATATTAAACATGAAGCAAAACGTAAGGCATAAATTGAAGACAAATAGTAGTTAAGATAAATGATCAAACACTTGAGAGGCCAAATAAATAGATGATGGATATTTGATCTGCAATCTTGCACAGCAGATCCTTAAACATGAATATATGTGACTGTTCTTCAGTGCAATCTGTCTGTAAATACCATATAAGTATAGGTCTCATATCTCACCTGGTAACCAGCAGCAAAGCACATTATTATCAGACCATTCCACAGACATAAGGAAATGAGCATGTGCTCTCTATTGATTACTGCCTAACCGGGTCTTTTTTACATACTTGGATACTCTAACATCAAATGTTAGCTTAATTATTTTTCAGCTAAGTATTGATCAGCGAAATATGGTATTTGTAGACTGATGTCTGAGCTAGATGTTTACCAAATATATCCAGTAAATAGAGCTACTCTGTTACACTGTAAAAATTAATTAAATGGCAATATTTAATATTTGCTTAGCTGGCGTCATTGAGATTTCATTTGTTCCTTTTAATAATCGCTGACATTTAATACTAACATCTCACTTGAAATCATCAGAGCATGAAATCCCTGAGTGTGTTTTACATACACACTAAGTAAAAAAGGAACAGTATGTACTTTAGTGTTATTCATGCAGAATTCACCTTATTGACCGTCTGTACAAATGAGGGATTGACAGATGTAAGCAAATAATGAACACTTCTCTTGGCATATAGGATGGTAAAGCAAGGAAATAACCACTCTCTAAACATTTTCTCAGCTAATCAGTGATCATCATGAATATTTCCATGGACTGATACAGCTCTCGGCACAGGGAACTACATGGCAAAATAAATGCAGCATGTTAACATGAAAATATGGGGGATCCCTTTTCACGGGTGCCTCACTTATCCTGTATATGTCATTGTATCTCAGTAAAATTGCATACATCTAACCATACACAATAGTCTTTTGAATATTTTTTTTTGTTCGATATTAATCACTTTTGGTCGATCAGGAATTGATTTCCATGTGATCGACCAAAAAATCGATCGCTTTAAGCCTGATCGAACTTATATATTGAACTATGTATTTGTAGCCTAAAGCTAGAGTATGGAGGTGGTTGTCTTGTCCACAAAGTCTTAAAGAAGGGCTCAGCTGGTGTTTTAGGCTCTATACAGGAAGGGAGCATATCAACTGTTCAATTAAATTACTTACGATTTTGGCTGCTGGTATAAGGTGTAGGGGATACCAACACCAGTGCCAGCAACTACAAAGAAGCTAGGATGTGTAGGAGATTTTATGTCACCGTCCCTACTCTGTGTTTTTCATAAGGTCGCTCTCATCAGCCTCTGGGTGCCTGGGGTCACGGAGCAAGGTAATTGTCAGTTTTCTCGGTTTAGACGATTATGAAGGGGTAAAAACTTGATCCCAGATCAAAAAAGGCTCTTGGAGGCCCCCGAGGGCACTCCAAGGCGCTCCAGAGCAAGGTTTCCAGGCATTTTTAAAGTGCCAGGAGACTGCATAACTTGTTATCCTGAAGAAGTTGTCTGGTACCATGAAAAACGCGTCGATGTTTAATTAAACTGATACCTTATGACAACGGGCACCTCCAAGAGGCTTTTTTGATCTAGGATTAAGTTTTTACCTCTTCATAATAGCCTAAAGCTAGGCATACATGCTTCATTTTTTGTATTGCTTCAAGCACAACCGATCACTTTGCACGTTTGCAGCGATTGTGCTTGAATCCATACAAAAATTGTGTAAGGGCTTTTTCGATCCATTCCGCTCAAAGAAACTTGATAGAACAGAGAAACATGTTGGAAAACCCGGTCAATGTACATTACTTTGGATGGGGACTGAGGGTGCCATCCAAAGTATTGAAGGGGATTGATATGTAGAAGAGCTGCGCTTTGATTCCCCGTTCAATTAAGGAATCTCGAACACAGTGCGATGACTCTAAAGATGACGGCTTAAGAGTGCTCCTATGGCTTTAGACAATTCAGCATTTACACTTTGTACAATGTTTGTACAATTATGTATGTGCAATGTACAATTATGTATATGTAATGTAAGGCATGATGTACAAATAAGTAATACACATGTACAAATCCATTTATATGCACAATGCGCTAATTTTGTTAAACTTTATTCCTTAGATACATTACCCTTTCCTGAAGAAGCCCTTTGAGGGGCGAAACATGTTGATTCAAACGACAATGTAGTAGGCAACTCCTGAGCATGTATATTCTTTTAAGTGCTTTTTTATTTTTTGCATATCTAATAAAGGGTAATTACGTTTTTTCTCTTGATGCCTTGAGTTGTGATATTGATACTGATGGCAGAGGTTGCCAGTTAAAAATCCCTTTTCTCTGGTATATTCCAGTTATTAAACAAAACGAAGCTGCATTAATGTGTGTCTTTAATATCTCAATGTCTGTCCGTACACTAAAGGTCTTATAGCATGACTGTATTGCTTCTACTTAGATCGGTTTCTACACTTATTATAGCCTAGTATCAAACTGACATATGGTTTATTACCCATTAATAATACTTATCTGATCTGTAAAGATACCATTATATACACCTCTAAAAATACAGCATATTAGACAGTTCATAAGAAAAGTTATCAGCACATTTTTCTTCCTTTTATCACTAGACTGATATGTGGTTTTGAATTAGGTGAAGAACAATTTCATTCTAGGCACATTAATTTCATGTTTGATTTCATTAACTGACAGCTGTTAGAGAACAAGCAGAAACCGCAATCATAAAATTCGAGTATCAACATGTTTTTATGTGCCCTTCAGAAAAAAATGCTGTTAAGGTTAATTAGACCCACCCAAAACTAAGCATTCAATCCATCACATTTTATATATAAGATGTAGTGATCTGTTCCTTCACGTGATATTTAACTCTGGAACATTGCATGCTTTCCTGAATCAAGTTTTAATAGAATCTCTAATGTAGTGTGAGCAATGTCACCAACACTGACTGCTCAGGAGCATGTTAAGATTTTCCTGGCATGTGATCTGTGCTAAAAGAAATCACGAAACATAGGTTTTATATTAAAGGTTTGGCTCACAAACAGGATGTGTATATAGGAATGGATATGATTTCAGCCCAGTAAAGAGAAAAATAAACAGAACAAGTTATGAAATTGGCTGTCAAGGTTTTGATTTCTTACATGTTAGCTGTAGCATTTTTTTTCAATTGTACAAGGTTGACAAGAAAGAGCACTCCCTAGATCTCCCTCATCATCCCCTCCAGCCACATTGCCTTCTAATTTCTCTGGCTCAAAAATCAAAGAAAAATATGTCAGCATACTTAGAAATGTAAATTTTTTATAAAAAAATTATTTTTTGGTATTTGGGTTTGAAAATGTTTTGCTGCTTTCTAATACAGGGAAGATACACCATCTGGCCAAAAAAATAGTTGCCACCTGAATTTAACTAAGCAAATACACGCCTCCTATTGGATAATTACTGCATATTCAGCAACAGTATGTGCTCCAAGAATGAGGTCATCTGAATATACTGAATGACCAGGTTATTCCATCAATGGATTTTTTCTTCCAAGATGACAATGCTATGGGGCTAAAATTGTGAAAAAGTGGTTCAGGGAGCATGAGACATATTTCTCACACATGGATTGGCCAACGCAGAGTCCAGACCTTAACCCCATTGTGAATGTGCTGGAGAAGGCTTTGTGCAGCGGTCAGACTCTACCATCATCAATGCAAGATCTTGGTGGAAAATGAATGCAACACTGGATGGAAATAAATATTGTGACATTGCAGAGGCTTATCGAAACAATGTCACGATTGGGTGCCGTAATCAAAGCTAAAGGCGGTCCAACGCAGTATTAGAGTGTGTGAGCTTTTTTTTTGGGTGGTGACTTTTGGGCCAGGCAGTGTATTACCAGAGTAAAAGTCTATAAATATTCATATATACATGCAGTATAAAATATAATGAATAATTCATAGCAGATTAAAAATATATATATATACATTTTATATAAACATATTGAGGCTTGTGTTTATACATTTTTAGTAATTTAAAACACTTGCTGAGGGCACAACAAACTTACATGAGTGAAAGACAGCCATACATTTAATATGTTTTCATGATAATTACTAGTGTTGAGCAGCATATGGTGTATACAAATTTGAGTAATTTTGTGAATATATCAAGGAACGTTCAAAATTCGTATAATTTGACTGCATTCTATTGCCTTCGCAAAGATTCGCAAACCAGCTTTACAACCTCTCTTCTTCATTTTGTGATCTTAGCCAGTACGAGCACTGTGCGTATGGAGGGTATCCATTCGCAACGCGCACAAATTTGCGCAATGTATGGCGGTAAACGATGTTCAAGCTTAATATGATGATTATACGCCATTGCGAATATCCAAGAGCACATTCGCGAAATATTGCGAATTCTCAAATGTCAGATATTCGTTGAATTTATTCAAATTTAGAATGTTCTCGCTCAACACTAATAATTACAAATTGACAGTAATACCTAAACGAATACAGTAGAAACTTCATAAGAAAAGGTCCCTGATGATCAATGCTTTTTTTAATTACTTTTTTGCAAGCCATTTGCAGTATGGAGGGAGGTGGTCTTTCTTATATTGGCCAAAAATGCATTTGAGAGAAATATTCACTATAGTGTAATAAAGAAACTATATTATCTTAGCATACATCAATCTCTGGCACGATATGCAGCCTTTGTTCGCAATCCTAGCCAGTTTGTATACCTTACAAATGCGGTCTTCTGGTTCATGATAGTTTACCTATAAGCTGGAGTCACTTATCTAAAAACAGATCATTGTTTTATGTTTGAAGACCACCTAGGCTGAATACTAGAATTCAACCTTCTTAGATAACTTCTTTTTTTCTAAGGGATCTACATAGTTAACACTTCTCTCATCTCTTCAATGCCTTGTCTCCATTGAGCATCATGGACATGTCAGCTTAGTCATCCATAGCACCCAATAGGTGGCATGGGTGCGTTTTGCCTGTGTTTAAGGACAAGGACAATTATTGCATTATTTTAATGTGGCATTTAAGTGGCCCATTTACTCCTATGGGCAAATTGCACCAAAAACATGCCAGTGCCCCCTTTTTTATATGCCCATGTCTTAATAAACGCGTCATGTGTCCTTACTAGTGATGGCCAAACTTCGGCCAGGTCTGTCTGCGAACAGGCGGATCAGACTTTTAAAAAACTCTGAGGTCCCTCTGTTCACGGGAAGTTTCAAATTCTCCACCTGTTCGCTGGGAATTTGAATCGCAAAAAAACAGTTCCCGGTTTCAATATTTTGAATGTGAAGTCACTGATGTCACTTCCGGTTTAGGCCAGTTTTCTTTCTTCTCTACCCGGTTTCTGGTGAAAGAATTCTTCCACTGGCCGGATCTTTCTGCTCCTAATCTGGCCAGTAACCTAGTTACCTTCTTCCTGCCGGTGAACAGGACAGGTCGAACACCCGTACTGTTCACCAAGGGAAGAAAAGCAAACATATGTTCGCTGCCTTGTGGACAGTTCGGCCATCAAGTGGCCTTGCGGACAGTTTGCGGCCTTGCGGACAGTTCGGCCATCACTATTCCTTACCCACGACACTGTAAAGATATTGGCTGCCCGATAAAATGATATTTCATGTTTGCCTGTCAGGTGGATAACATGGGGGCAATGACTGACAACAGCTGCACAACTGCTGGCACAATGTCTGCTACCCCAGCACACAGCAACTCAGCTGCATGCGCTCACACCACATTTATATCAGTAGATATAAGTAAAAAAACAAATATAGGAAAATGAAATATATATAAATATATATAAATGAAATTATACATCTTCAGCATAGTCAAGGAGAAAAAAACCCTCTACTGTGTAGTTTATCTAAGAAAACTGAAGGATATGCCTATTATTTGACAAGGCGTACTAAGAATACTTCAGGGGAAAAGAGTGTACCAACTGCAGAAAGGGAAGAGTAGGAATAAGGCAAACACTATGAAATGTTACCATACTTGGGATAGGGGACATTTTCCTGTAACTGATTGCAGGAGAGAGTTAATTATTGATTACACAACATGTTTTTTTTTTTAATTATAAGTTTTATTGGGTTTACATAACATACAAGAAATACAGATACAGTACAAGAAATCAAGAAAAAGGGGGGGGGGGGAATGAGAGCGGAGCATGGGGAGGGGTTAAGAGCTCAGGGGTGCTCCAATTCCATAATTTAGGAGGTGTGGCGTTTTGCTCCGAACCCAGGCCGTAGGGGTAGAGTGTTAGAGTTGCTGTAATAAGAGTTCGTATCGACGATTGTAAGACGGTTACGTCCCCGCTCAATTGGGGGGACGCGCAACAATAACCTGCCGCGCAATGATGATATGGCGAAAGGGACGATGGTTGTTTCATCGCTCGTTGGTTTCTACCAGGGATAGCAGTCGTTATGGGACGGGGGGACAGGGGAGATGGGGGATAAGGGTCAGAGAGGGAATGAGAGGAAGTATAGAGTAAGTGTGGGGAAGAGGAGGGGAGTAGAGGGGGGGGGGGTGGGGTGAGAGTGGGGGTGCGAGTTGAGGAGCTGGAAGGCGAGGGATATGGGGGGGAATGGGAAGAAGAAAAAGAAGAGGTAATAAATTATGAAAGAGAAAAGGAATGACAGAAAGAGGAGGGGGTAGGGGGGGTCAAGAGGGGCGTGCAAGGGGCGTTTGGTAGTGGTGGCCGTCTAAGATGGGGGGAGGTGTGCCGCCGGATGTCGCCATTTGTACAATAACACACGTACATCTCATGTTTTATGGGGTATATGGCGTGCTTTGAAACTATCAGAGGAAATGAACTGTTCCCACCGGAGCCATGTCAAGCGAAATTTGCCTGATTGCCTCTGAGAGAGCTGGTGAGGTCCTCCATTCTGTAGATGTCGGAGACCCTATGAAGCCACTGCGTGATAGATGGAGGAGAACGAGATTTCCAGAGAGCCGGAATGCAGGCCTTTGCCGCATTCACCAGGTGGATGAGGAGTGAGCGTCTTTATTCCTGAAGGGGGAGATCGGAGTGATGTAATAGAAAGAAGGCTGGGGTGAACGGAAAGGGAAGGTCAGAGAGTTTGCGGCAGATGTTAGCTATCCGTTCTCAGTACCCTTGCAGGGCAGGGCACATCCAGAAAATGTGGATGTCAGCCTTCGGAGAGGCACATCTCCAACAAGAGTGAGGTACGGAGGGGAGGAAGGAATGTAGTAGGGCCAGGGTACGGAACCACCTGTAGAGGAGCTTATACCCCATCTCCTGATACTTGTTAGTGATCGACGCCTTAAGTGAGAGGGAGCATAGTCTTGCGGTCTAGTTCAGTGTGAAGGTGAGTTCCAAGTGCAGTCTCCCATCTCCTTATAAAGATGGGAGGAGTCGCAGCCAAGTCCCGCACCAGGAGTTTATACATGAGGGACAGAGCGTGGGAGGTATCACCCCATCTCAGTAGCTCCAGCTCTAAGGGGGTGAGGGCCCTAGTGTACGCGGTGGGAGGGGGGAGTGAGGCGAGAAAGTGGGCCAGCTGTTGAGCTTGCCAGAAGCCCAGGGAGGAGGTACTACTGTCTTCCAGGAGGTCCTGCGTGGTGTACCATGAAGACGTCTTTGAGTACGCAGTGGGGTAGATGAGCCCCCTTTCAAACAGTTGTTCAAATGCGGCATCTGATCGTGAGGGGAAAACGATGGGTCAAGCAGGATAGGAATAAGAGGGGAGGGGGCCGGAGATGAGGGGAGGTGGTAGAGAGGATGTGTCTGCATATGGAGATTGTAGCTCCTATCAGCGGGTGTTGCGTGACCACAGACGGTGTGGGAGGAGGCAACCAGGGGAGATGTGAGAGGGTCATCGGCACGATCGAATGGTCCATCTGGACCCATAGTTTGTGGTCCCTGTGTTTCCGCCAATCTACCAGTCTGGTCAGATGGGCGGCCCAATGGTAGAGTTTTATGTCAGGTACCCCAAGACCCCCTAGATGGGGCGCGCCTTAGGGTTGTGTGTTTTATGCTAGGGGGCTTACCCGCCCAGATGAAAGTCTTGATCGTTGAGCGGAGAGATCTAAAGAATGCATCTGGGATTTTAATAGGGAGGGCCTGAAGGAGGTAGAGAATGCGGGGATGTATATTCTGTTTGATGACATTACATTGGCCAGTCCAGGAAAAACTGAGGTGCTGCCACGCGTCTAGATTCCATTTGATCAGCTGATAGGTCAAGGATACGTCATTGGGGATGAGAGCTCCCAAAAATTTTTTAGAGGTAGTGGCCCATTTAAAGGGGAAGTTAGTCCGGAGGTGGGCAGCCTCGGCAGGGGTGAGCGTCAGGTTGAGGGCAATCGACTTTTGCCAATTAATGTGGAAGTTAGACAGAGCGCCGTATCTGTGAAATTCGGACATGAGATTCGGGAGTGACGTATGGGGAGAGCTGAGGAAGAAAAGAAGGTCATCCGCATAAGCAGAGATTTTATGGGTGATTGCCCCAGTAGTCACTCCCTTAATGTCCGGGTTAGCTCGAACAGTTCGAAGAAACGGCTCCAGGGTTAGGGCAAAGATGAGGGGGGATAGTGGGCAGCCCTGTCTGGTCCCATTGGATATGGAGAACGGTTCGGAGAATGTGCCGTTGACCATGGCTCTAGCCATGGGCTTGGAGTATAGTGACTTAATCCACGAGAGCATGTGGGGCCCAAGACCGATCACCGACAGCATTTGACGCAGGAAGGCCCAATCTACGCGATCGAAGGCCTTCTCTGCGTCAGTAGACAGCAGGAAGGCGGGGACGCCACTTCTTCTGATTAAGTGAACGGTATTGAGGGCTTGTGTCGTGCCATCTCGGGCTTCGCGATTCGGCATGAATCCCACCTGGTCCAAGTGGACAATGTGTTTCAGGTGGTTAAAGAAGAAAAAGAGTGTGTTTCCCCAATCAGAATGATTAAGGGACTTTTCAGGCAGTACCGATGAAATTTACATTTGTTAAACAATTATTTATTCAAAATTGCTGTTTCAGGTGGTTCTTTGCCCTCTTTTTGAATTACGACTATATTGGCCGCAAGTGCCTCAGGGGCTGGATGAGGGGAGGAGGATAGAAAGTTACAGGCCTTCGCAAAGTAGGGGGTCAGAAGTTCTTGGAAGTGTCTGTAGTAGATTAGAGTGAACCCTTCGGGGCCCGGGGCTTTCCCAGCCTTGGACGATGAGATAGCCTGTCTTAGTTCGTCCTCCTGTATGGGTGTCTCCAATAGTCGAACTGTGTCTGGGTCCAGAGATGGGATGCCTGAGTCCTTCAGGTAGGCCGCTATATGGTCAGTTCTGTCAGGGGAGGGGGGTCTGTCTGTAGGTTATAAAGAGAAGAATAAAAGTCCTTGAAGGCGTTGGCTATATCTTTAGGGAGGTGACGCTTGGCACCCATGGAGTCAGCAATGGGGATAAGAGCCTCGGCACGTTTAGCCCGGAGGGATTGCGCAAGGGACTTGCTACATTTGTTGGCATATTCGTAGTAATGACGTCTGCACCTAAGAAGAGTTGATTTAGCTTTGTCCAGCAAGAGTGATTTAAGTTCGAGCCGGATTTGCTGCCATCTGCTCTTGGGAAGCTGAGCGTTTATGTGCAAGTTCCAGTTTACTAAGGCGCTCTAACAGTGTGTTCAAAGTGTGCGTCTGGCGTCTTTTCCTTTGTGCTCCGACTTTGATGAACGTGCCTCTGATAAAAGCCTTATGGGCTTCCCAGATGGTGTGGGGGTGACAGTCCGGTGTGGAATTGTGTATGAAGTATTGCGTGAGGTCAATTCTAATGGTGTCGGCCCATTGAGGGTCAGAGAGTGAGTGACTCCAATGGTGGAGCCAGAGAAGAGTGGCAGATGGGCGTGGGGGGTCAAGAAAACTCTGTCCAGAATGATAGATTCAGGGGGAGTGTTGTCTAGTAAGGAGCTGAGAAAGGCCAGGACGGTCTCTTTGAGCATCTCAGGAGGGGTCGCCTCAGGGATGCCCCTGATCCTTAAATTTTTTCGTCGGTTGCGATTTTCGCCATCCTCCTGGCGCAGTTGCATGTTGGATAGTCTGCGGTCATGGTCGGCCCAGGTGGCCTCTATTTTGGCGAGTTTCGCTGCGGTAACTGTCTGGGCTGCGTCTAGGGCGTCTACCCGGGCTCCCATCTGCGAGAGTGCAAGCTTCACTGGCTGTATGTCCCGCTGCCAGGTGGATTCCATTCTTGTCACCAGGGCCTCCAGATCAGCCTTGGAGGGGAGACTTTGTATGAGGAGTTTGAAGGCCGCCGGGAGAACGTCCATGTCATTATCCCTACTGTCCTCACGGTCTGAGACCTCACCTGCCAGGGAGCTGGAGGACTAGGATGCCGTGTCTGTAGGAGGGGAAGTGTCCTTCTGCGGCTGTTTCTTGGTGCTCCTCTGTCCAGAGGCGCCATCTGCACGCGGGTCCGCCATTTTGGATGGCGTGCGCTGAGGCCTGTCGGACGTCTGAGAGCCGAAGTAGAGCTTTAGTGCAGTCTCCTTGGGTAATTTCTGCTTCCCCTTGGAGGAGGCGGATTTGGGCATGTCCCCAGGACGAAGTGGGGAAGATTTGGGTAAGCGGTCAGCGTCTAAATAGAAGTTAAGCGGCGGGCTGGCGGGAGCTCCTGGAAAGCACGTCTTCACTCAGCCATCACTAAGCCATGCCTCCATCTACACAACATGTTTAGATTAAATGGAATAGTCAATTTGTTGGGTCATCTTTTTCTTCTCAATCACCATTTTTTACTCCAAGCTAGTCTTTTCATCCCTCTCCTGATCTAATTTTTATGGTCAGTCCAACTCCAAGTCAATCATACTTCTGTAAAATCAAACTGTCCAATTATGTAGCTACACTGATTGACAATCAATTTTCACATGCTGTTGTGCAAATGAAATAGACGACAGGTGGGGATTATAGGCAATTAGCAAGACATCCCCAGTAAAAGAGTGGTTCTACAGGTGGTCACCACAGACCACATCTCAGTTTCTATGCTTTATGGCTGATCTTTTGGTCACTTTTGAATGCTGGCCATGATTTTACTCTAGTGGTAGCATGAGACGCAGTCTACAACCCACACAAGTGGCTCAGTTAGTGCAGCTCATCCAGGATGGCACATCAATGTGAGCTGTGGCAAGAAGGTTTGAAGTGTCTGTTACCGAAGTGTCCAGAGCATGGAGGGGCTACTAGGACACAAGCCAGTACATCAGGAGACGTGGAGGAAGGTCGTATGCGGGCAACAACCCAGCATTAGGACTCCAACCTCTGCCTTTGTGCAAGGAGGAACAGGAGGAGCACTGCCAGAGCCCTGCAAAATGACCTCCAGTGGGTCACAAATGTGCATGTCTTTTCAAAAAGGTCAGAAACTCCATGAGGGCCCGATGTCCACAGGTGGGGGTTCTGATTACAGCCCAACACTGTGCAGGACGTTTACCATTGGCCAGAGAACACCAAGGTTGTCAAATTCACCATTGGTGCCTTGTATGCTCCTCACAGATGAAAGCAGGTTCCCACTGAGCTTATGTCACAGACATGACAGAGTCTGGAGATGCCATGGAGAATGTTCTGCTGCCTGCAACATCCTCCAGTATGTCCAGTTTGGCAGTGGGTGGCGTTTCTTTGGGGGGGAAGCACAACCCTCCATGTGCTCGCCAGAGGTAGCCTGACTGCCATTAGTTACAGAGATAAAATCTCAGACCCCTTGTGAGACCATATACTGGTGGGGTTGGTCCTGAGTCCCTCTTATGCAAGACAATGCTGGAACTCATGTGGCTGAAGTGTGTCAGTTCCCCAGACCTGAATCCAATTGAGCACACCTGGGACATCATGTCTTGCTCCATCCACCAGTAGTGGGGTCATACAGTCATGTGGAGGCCACACACACTTTGAGGCTCCTTTTTACAATATATCAATTTTGGATCAACCTGTAGTATTATGTTCCAAAGTATTTAAGAAAAATACAACATTCATTTAGATCTGAGATGTCTTATGTTTGTGTTCACTTTATTTTTTTGAGCAGTGTATAAAAAGATCAAACATATGCAAGTCACATATAGACCAGGATTTTGTTTAGAACTGGCATACTACAGAAGAGATATTTTATTTGTCCATGTGCTGACTTTATGTTGCATTGTGTTTTTTAAATTATTTGTGTAGTATCTTGAACTGCTTCATTCCTTACAGACAGAATAAGTCAGCATACACATTTTCAGGCAAGCCTAAATGTGGTTTTCTGGGGAAAACCTTCCTGTCACTGGAGCTACTCATCTCTGTTTCCCATATATAAACATGAAACATTTGAGTGAGTTGAAGTAAGGTTAGACATACACAGTGAGATTATTTTCATGCAATGATTAGCTTCTATAGACGAGAGATGTAAAACAGAAAAGAAAAGTAGGCAATCCTAACCACAGAAATTTCAAAGGGTGCATAATC
Source organism: Ptychadena robeensis (assembly GCA_036250615.1). NCBI lineage: Eukaryota > Metazoa > Chordata > Amphibia > Anura > Ptychadenidae > Ptychadena > Ptychadena robeensis. The sequence continues at coordinate 69,000,954 of CM070036.1, read as the reverse complement.
TCCACAGAATCCCTTCACATATAGACACAGAGGGAATTAGGGGCTCATAGATATGGGACTGGATTAACAAATAAATGCACTGAGGAAAAGAAAATGTTTATTATGCAAGTGTAATATAAGAAAGTCCTTTTTTTTTTTTAAAACCAAAAAGCCTTAAGCCAATAAATATAATATTCACCAAACACCTACCACAGGTGAAGTTTCCTGGTAAACTTGTAAATCACACAGATCACTTTGATTGCAATTAATGTTTGGTAATTGTTACATACTAAACTTTCGGACGATCGATTCCGGGCGCGTGCACGCCAATCGATTGTCGAGGAATCGCGTGAAGCCCACCTTGACCGATCGATCACGTCCGATCGATCGGGGGCCCAGAATCGGATCGGACAGAGAACCAACATGTTGGTTCCATCAGATCGATTCAGGACCGATCGGGCACGTTGGTGGTGGACCACAGGTCGATCATCAGGAGATCTGCACAGAGGACCACATCCCACATCAAGTCCTGGCAGCCCTTGCACGTTCTAGCACTGGGAAAAAAAAAACTCACCCTCCACCATACCCACCCCTGTGCAGCAGTAAAGACAACACACAGGAGAATGCAGGGCAAGGGATTTTATTTCAAGTAAAAAACAGCCATGGTTGGCCCTCGCTCCATACAAAAGTACAAAAATAAAACACATTAAAAAATTTTTAAATATTAAATGTACATACAGGTCAACATGACCAGGGCAGGTTGTAGAGAAACAGCTGGCCACACCAAACCAGCAATGGGAACCCATAGGGTCCACATAGTCCTCAAAAGGTCAATATAGAAAGGGGTGCCAGGGATCAGTTGCTCCCTTCCAGCTCCTGACGCAGGCCTCCATCTTCTCCGGCTGTCGCTCGCACCTCAGGAGCCGGGATTGGACGCGGCCTGTGGCCACTGGTTGTGGGTCTGAAAAAAAGAATACAAGAATTAGTCCTCACTGCTAAACTCATCCCAACAGTGCCATGACCCGTCACAGGAAGCCACCACCTATCAGAACAGTGGCAAAGAAGCATCAATCCGTGCTAGTGGTCATGAAAGAAAAACACCCAGTTGAACTACAAAACAATTAAGGGCCGTAGCAGCAACATGGGCCTAGGGGATGCTGGCAATGGCTGTCTCTTGTGGGTCACACTAATCACATACAGAAAAAGGCCTGGAACAAAAGAGGAGATACTCCGTATTCCTGCTTCAAATGAGCCCTGTGCCTCCTCACCCCTTACTAACTGACTGGGCATGGTAGTCCTCAACAACAGTTCCCACTAGCTCAGTTCCCCTCTGTAGGCCACCACGTCTGGAGGGGGGGGTCTGTGCAAGGTGACTTCTTACCTTGCGTCTCCTCCTCATGGTGCTCCTGCCCGTCTGCACTGGGGACATCCTGATGGCCGTGTGGATGCTGTTGAAAAGGAAAAACACATTAAAACCTTCCTGATGGTTCCCAGCATTTGTGTTGGCACCATGTCACAATGTCAACATACACTGCCTGATGGCGGCCCTGCATCGGCGAGGATGTTCTTCTGGCGGTTTTTGAGGTCGTACCACTTCTTCACCAGACGGTCACGGGGTACGACCACACCACACCGTGCCTTGATCTTGCCTAGGACCCTAGCGATGAGCCCCGCTTCCTCTTCGCCAATCCGCCACAGCAGTCAGTCTCCCATCATAGTCCCCAGCCTCGAAATGCGCACAGGATTCAGACCTGCTCCATGGGCATCGCACCCCCAGTCCCTGAGGTTGTAGCAGTGTGGCTCCTGTTGGTCGTGGTCGGGTGGGCCAGCGGCCCATATGTCTCTGCTGTGTCCTCTCAGAGTGGCGGTGGTGTTGTGTGTCAGGCCGATCCTCCCTGGTGTCCTGCTGTGGTCATGGTCCTCCTCAGTCCTCCTTGGTGGCGGTGGTGCTCTCTCCTCGTTCGGGGGCTTTGGGTTGTCATCGTAGTCCTTCCCGAAGTTGGTTCCACCAGTGATGGCCCGCCGAGGAGGCCGCCTAGCAGCAAACCTCCATATGGGCACGCTGCCCCCTTCTGGATCTGGTTGTGAGAGGAAATATGCATAGTATGGTGTCTGTGTTTCAGAGACAATACATGGCCCACGCCTCTACCACACATACGATGCCCTTGGTCATATCCTACCTTCATCTGCCGGCTTTGCCCTTCTTGACACTTGAGGCCTGTGCTGGCTCCGACACCTCCCACCTTGGCGTTACCCTGTAAAAGCAAACAAAAAACATGGGATCTACATGTCTGTTTTCGTGCTGGGTTGTTTTAGAAACTGGGTGAGATGTATATGCTGCACACAACAGAGCCCACCCAATACCTGTTCGGGCTTGTCACCAGCTGCTGCCATATCCCTCCTTCTCTGTGGCAGGTCTGGGGCAACCTGGGCAGGACGAGAAGAGTGGCGAACATTGACCACTCTGACTGTACAATAGTCAGTTCACACACATAAAAACCGGTCACCAAGTTGGAGCATGTGACTACCTCAGTGGTATCAACATTAGCCTCACATCAATAACACATTCTTAGGCAGGTCATAGGAATGATTGCAAAAACTGAACACTAATATGTCACTGTTCTGATCATCCACATTCCTGCCCTACAAATCATTAGTAAAACTCAGGATGACCCTCATAAGAAGCAATAAAAGCATGTGTGAGGTTCATGCACAGTCCTCAAAGTCGCCTACCTGTGGAAGTTTCCAGCCTGCTGGCTATCTGTGGCTCCTGGTCCTGGACCCTTGGTGGTTGGATCGGCCTCCTTTCTGCTTCCCCCCTGGAAAAAATATGAACTCATGTGAACTGAAACTGTCCACACCGTGCATCAGCCATGGGACCTTCGGCGATCACCCACGCTCCTGGTCCTACAAAGAGTGAGCGTTGCAACCGGGCTGAAGCACCATGAGCAAAAAACAAGCATGTGTGAGGTCTGTCAGAGTGCCATACCTGTTAGATTGATGGACAGCTGCTGGCTCTCCGTGGCTTCATGGAACCGTTGGTTGGCGGATCGGGCCTTCTTCTGCTTCCACTGGAAAAACAAATCATGACACTAATGTTCAATGAATGTCCTCACTGTGCATCATGAGATAACACTGGGCCTCAACGATCACCCACGCTACCTTTCTCCATACTTTCTTGCCAATCTCATGCCTCCCTGTCCTCATGCTGCATCTTCTCTTCTGTTCTTCTCTCCCTGGCTTCTCGTCAAAAATGGCGCGACAACCTGCTCCTGGGCGGCCCCGTGTTTCGCTACATTCAGGCGCGAAGTTCCGGGGGGGTGTTTCCAGGTGCTATAAAAAGACCCCCAATACGAGGCTCCAAGCATTGCCGATTCCCCCGGATGTCGACGATTCCCTGGAAGATTCTCTGGTGGCTCATCGATTCCACGCAAATCACAGGCATATGAGTAGCACAGCGTTTGTTTGAAATGATTGCGCGTGTTGTTTGCGCCAAATTTCCCCACACCTCGACGATTCCGTTGGCCTCGTGATTCCGGATCCGCTATTCATTGCCAGATCTACATAACATGTGAGTAGCACAGCATTGTTTGCTGACTTCGCCCGATGTGCTGAGCCTCCCGTGTGCTATGTGTCATCGCCTGATATAATGTCCTCGTTTGTTTGCAGAGGCGGTGTTGTTTGCGCCATTCCCCCACACCTCGACGATTCGTTGGCCCTCGTGGATTCCGGACCTCGACGATTCATTGCCAGATCTACATAACCATGTGAGTAGCACAGCAATGTGTTTGCCGACTTCGCCTGATGTGCTGAGGCCTCGTGTGTGTATTGTGTCATCGCCTGATTCATGTCCTGTTTTTTGAGATTGCGCATGTTGTTGCGCCGATTCCCCCAACACCTGTACTTTCCCTGTACCTCGTTGTTCCCCAAACATCACCACATCCACACGTGAGTAGCAAACATCCTTTTTTCGATGCATGGAGCACCTCAACTGGTTTATGTGTTGATCTGTAGTTAATCCGCCCCGTTTTCCTCTGCTCCCCAGTTGTTCCCCCCTCGCGGTTGTTGATACGGCCTGTATGCTGCCAGGGAAGGCTCAACTCTTGACCCATAGGTGAGTGACCTTTGCATGGCTGTTGTGGTGGATCAAGTTTGGTGCATCACCAGGTTGTATGTTGTGATATGACAAGGTGTTGGTTGCCTGGGCCAATATGTACTCACGTGCAGCACATCCTTTGAATGTGCCATTCCTTGAACTATGTAGATGTGCAGAGATGTTTGTATTGGTGGAGGCCAGTGGGGTGGCCACTGAGTTGTTGAGGGGGGGGATGGGGGTATGTGCATCCCGGACATCAACAGAGGCCCGTCACATTACCATCATGAATATGCAGGGTAGAAATGTGACTGCATGATGTCTCGGGGACGTCATTGTGAACTTGGACTGATTGTTTAGAATTGATGAGGTTAGGGGTGCTCTAGTGTCATGTGTACATGGGGATTGTCTTATGAACCTGCCCACTGTAAGCTCAAGTATGTGTAGGCATTTCCACATTTGGGGCCCAGGCATGCCCCTGGACTCAGGTGGTCCCTAGAGAAATGGGAAGTGGAGGAGTAGGCAGGGATTTCCTATGAGCCATCTGGGGTTGTTTGTTGACTCTTGCACCTACTGAGGAATATTGTTTCACATGTGCTGACATGTGTGCTCCTCTTACAGCAGGACATGGCCCCAAGGGAAGAGGAGGCCTACACTGGGAAATGACCCAGACCAGCTCACTGAATTCATTGAGCAGTATCGCCAACTGCCATGCCTGTGGAAAAATCAGAAGCCCTGACTATTCCAACAAGCACATCAAGCAACGGGCGTATCAACAAGATGCTGGCCTTCTGCCGGGTTTAAGCCCACCGCTACCATGACGCATGTGAGGAGAGTGGTCACTTGCATGAGAATGAGCCCTGGTCCCTCGAAGAGGAGGAGCCGTTAAGGCAGGCCATTGTTCCATCCCCAGCCTTCTCCACGTGGCCGCAGGAGGAGAGCTAGCATGGCCCACAGGAACAGCCTCACCCAGACCCTGCAGAGATCTTGTCAGCAGAGGTGGAGACGAATGTGAGGCCTATGGTTCCTTCATTGCTGCCAAGCTGCGCAGGGCATAAGTGGACCAGCAGGAGGGCAGCACAGGAACTTGATGAAGGAGAATGGCGTGCAGGACATGCAGGGGGCAACTGACACTGCAAACCCCGGTGGCTCTGGTACATGCTGTGATGCCCGTGGAGACCCACTCTGGCCATCATCTTGCCAGCCTGTGCAGCAGACCACATACACCTATGGGACACACATAACCGAGGAGGGGGTTACACATACCACCAATGTGAGCACCCTGTGACTGTGATGCTTTTTGGCCAGGACGTAATTGCATGTGTTTCATATGTTATTTTGTTTTACAAACACACAGAAACACCTGTTATTTAACAGAAATTTTTATTTGACAGAAAATAAAAAAGGTTTGGACTTAACTCAAGGCTAATCTTTGTCAATCAAATGGGGTGCATGGGGGAGACATCAGGTGGTCATGTCATTCTGCCAGGAGGAAACAGCCCCCACACCATTGAAATAGGCTACATAGCGTCACGATTGTGGTCTGGGCCTGCAGGGATTGTCCCTGAGTGGAGCTGGCTGCATGCCAGTGAGGGCACTAGTTCATTTGCCATGAACCGAGGGTTACCACACCAGTGTTGATGTCCTCCACATCAACCATGCTGGGTGGGACAATAGGTACACTGAATTGTGCCGGCGGAGGAAGTTGTGGAGAACACAGCTCGCCAAACAACCTTGTCCACTCTGTGGGGGCCAAATTTATGGTGGTGAGGAACGAACCCTAAAGCTGGGGAGAGAACCACCGAACTGCGTTCCCACACCTACGGGCCCGGGAGAGGCGGTAGTTGAACACCCGCCGCTCAGGTGTCAGAGAACACATCCCAAATGGTTTCAGGAGGTTTCATCCAGGGCAAAGGCCTGATCAGCCACAAACACGAGTTCAGCCCACCCACGTTTGTGTCTGGCAAGGAAAGTTGCGGAGCTTTGCCCTTCATCTGCGCACAGTTCAGTGCCAGCCATGACACCACCATCTGATATGCGCCCATTCCTCCCCACATCCACCATCAGGAAACTCTAGCTTGGCATTGACAAGAGCTAACATGACTATGTTGTAGAAGCCTTTATAGTTGAATAATAGGAGCCAGAGTTCCTGGGGTTGGCGATGCCACAGTTGGGAACTGCCACATGTCCGCAATGCTGGCCGACAATTCGCCATTCATCTGGGTGGTGGGAAGCGGAAGACAAGTGAAAACAAATTAGAGGTATACAGACTCAACACATTTCAAATAGACAGATCAATTCGTTTGGACTTCAAGAAGTGGGGATGAATGGATGAGCCTGTGGCATACAAGGTGCATGTATGTGGCATCCAAGGATGTGTGGCACTTAGGCAGTTGGGTACTGGTGTGATGGGTGGAAGGAGCAGGGCAACTGTGTTGTCCAGCATTGGATGCGGAATCCCTTTCCCCCCAGGGAACAGACCGAGACACCCCTGCTGAACAAACAGATTACCTGGGGGGGGGGGGAGGTTTCCTACTAGTGAGTTTGTTTCTAGGGCACTATTGGTTCACCTATGGGAAATGTTTCTCAGTTGTTTGGGCTTGACCTAGTTAATGCACTGGGGCATTCATACACTAGCTCTATTTGATGAATGGTGCCTTGATGGGAAGTGGGGTGGAAGGTGGCTTTTAGTTTGGAGGGGGTTGTGCATGGGACGGCCTACATTTATTCACATTGTTACATACCTTGATATACTCTGGGGCTAACTCATCCACAATGGCCTGGCATGTCTCCGGCACAATTCGTCCCAGAGCTTGTGCTGAGATGGCACAGGAGAACTTGAGGTCCTCGTAGGAGCGTCCGGTTGCCAGGAAGCGCAGGGTGGCTACCAGGCGCTCCTCCGCGGGGATGGCCTTCCGCATGGCTGTGTCCTTCTTGATCAACCTGGGCCGCAGACGCTCTAGGAGCATGGTGAAGTTGTCGTCTGTCATGCGCAGGTAGTTTTTGAAGTCATCTGGGTGATTGTCCCTGAGATGTCTTAGTAGGGGCATGGTGGAATAAGTATCCCTTTGGAGAAGCCAGGACTTGGCCCATAGCCTTCTCCTCCTCCTGCTCTCCTTCTCCTCCAATTCCCACAGCAGGAGTGCTGCCACCAGTCGTGTCCTCCACTCGGGCATGCTGTCCGCGTGGTTTGGCAAGGTCCAGCAAATGTGATGGGAAAGCCACACACCCTCTTTATTGACTTCTGCTGGGAAATGGATACACCCAACCTGATGAGGTCATGGCCGATCGACTGATGGGCGTGGGGAGTATGATCGATCGGACACGGAATCGTCCAGGAATCGGTGGCCCAAGGTGGTATGGCGCGACTTAATTGGCCGATCGATCGGACTTAATTGGCCGATCGATCGGACATCCAATTCCCGCTGACATCGCCTGAATCGATCGGATGGGTGATCGATCGGCCATGGAATCGGCACATGTATGGCTAGCTTTAAACCTGTCCATACTACAGTACATTTTTCTGGGGTAGATTTTAATGACCAAAAATTCCTAACCATGATGATGATCCATGCAAGCCGCTGGCATCCTTCAAAGACTTTACTCTTAGTGGATGTGTACAGGATCAACCACAACCCCGAAATAGACATACTGTTAACGATTACTTTATTGAACAAAAATCTGAAACTCACGATCAAGTACAACTGGCTTAAGGAAGCTGGCAATGCTCAAACTCCAACACAGCAGGCCCTCTTCAATAACTAAGGATCTGGGTCCCTCCTTGTCACAGCTGGGCACGACAACTGCAACACCTGGCCGGTGCGGGAAAGAAACATTGAGCGCGGAGCCAGTCACATTCTGAAAATCAATTAACTTCCCACCTCACTTGGTGCAACTTGGTCTTACAGAGTTAGCGCAGGCTATTGGGTCCCCTGGCTGCCTGCATGCTGGGATGTATGGAGGGCAGTTCTCCTGAGGGCAGCTCGTGTGCCCGGTTGCTGCCGTCTCATCAGGAGCCGCATCTTTGGACTGCCCCTCCCTGTTAAAGGGAACAACACCAAAGGGGGCAGTGCCTGAATCAGGTAGGGTGATTACATTACAGATAATTGTCCGTGTAGTCATTGATGATGCCAGGGATGTAGCGCTGCCTGCTGCATTGATCGATTTCTGTCAGGTAGTATTTTGTTCTTATTTTATTCTTCATAACTGGAAAGAAATGGAATTTAGGGAATTAGTTTTGCAGCAATCACACTGCATATTTTTGGTAAAATTGCAAATCAAGCAAAAGTTAATACATGTAGGCTGAATCTGGGTTAAAATTTGCAAAATGACTATAAACACAAATAATGAAATAAAGCAAATAATTGAAAAACATATTTTTTTTACATTTCATTTAACAAAAAAGCAGTGTGAGGCTTATTTACAGTTCTGATCAGGTGCAAATGGAAATGGATATTGATATTCTCAGTTCAGGCAGTGTGATGCAATAATTGTATGGATCATTTTTTCCCAGCTCTTCGCCTTCTGCTGTGTTTAGATTGTTTGCTTATACAAGCTATCCTTGAGCAACATTCGTGCAGACAGAGTAAAACATTTTTGGCTTTGATGGAATTCCCTTAGGTGATATTCGAATAGATAATATCACAGTTACTACACAACATGTTTGGGTTATTTTCAATAACATCGTAGAAGATCCAGCAAAGGCTATGCGTGATAATACCAGAAGCTACTCCCTGTAAATTAACCTTTAGAAGCTCTGTCTTTGCACGAAACGCCCACACATCCAAGTGCAATGTATGTATTTGAGACATTAAACGGAGGTGGTGAAATGACAGGTATTTCTTTCTACCTTTCTTTCTATACTCTCTTGTCTCTTAAGCATTCCTTAAGACTGACTAATAAAATTTAGTGTATATTAGGAAACAAAGAAGAAAACAAACTAAATGAACACACAGGAAATAAACGCTCAAACAAGAATTTACTATTCATTTTTATTTTTGAATGTAGTGCACAGGTTATACATAACTGGTATAATGAAATGACACTCATGGATCAACCTGTCAGAAATAAACTTCACAGTGACAAAATTTTATTCGTTTTATGCTGCTCATCATAGACAGGCAACCTTTTGATGTAGGTGGTGTTTGGCATAGGTAGAAATGAAAATAAATTTGCTCCTTGCAAAATAAAGGTTAACTTTCAAAGAGGTTAGCAAATTTAGGTTTAAATAGCAAATAAATAAAATACTTTTGTTTAAAGGGGTAAAGACATTTACTTGCCGTGTGTTCCCAGTGTCATCAATTGTGCCGGGTTAAGAGGACATGGGACACCAATGACAGGCAGGGATCATTAAAGAATACAGTGGGCAGACACATATCCCTGGGGTCATTAATGCAGCCATGGGGACACCAGAAGGAAATCACTGGAGGATGCTGCCGGCTCAAGTGGACTAAGTAAGTCATCCCAAGGCTCAAGGGTTAACGTTTTTTGTAATTTAAATCTACCCCAAGTCACAATCCCCTCGGGATTACCGCTGAGGAGGTAAACCATGGGTTTACTGTATTTAAAGTTGAACCAAAGACAAATCTGTTCCTGAAATAGTAGAAAAGACTTATGTTTTCTTCTCTAGATAGATTTCACTTCACTGTCACAGCGACATGGAAATGTGACTCTCTTAAGTGAATAAAATTTCCTTCTTAGAGAATGTTCATGGAATCAGGCATCCTCACTGGAGTACATTTACCCACATACTATTATGATTAACAAGAACTCTCTTAGTGACTGAATAAAGGCAACAACAAAAACATGACAAACAGGCTAAGGGCATGTATCCACTGCAGAATCAAGACGCATACCGTCACATTTGCTGGACGGATTCCACGAGGCTTGCGCTATTAATGGCCGAATAGCCTCAGGTCCTGTTTTCCAGTGTCTTGGAGACACCTCCATTGATCTTCAATGGTGATGAATCCGCCGGCACCACGTGGTGCTGCTATGAAGATGCGGCAGTCTGCAGCTGCAGCTCAGAATACGCAGAGTGTGACTTTTTCCCTGCTATGGAAGCAGAAGTGGACACAAGCTCTAATATTTCCTTACATAAAAAATAAACAAACAAAAATTACTCTACATTTATCTTTGCTCTAAACTGTAATTGTTTTTTTCAATGTTTTCACAAGAAGGAACCCTGGGTTAGAACAATCCTTGCCTTAAATAAAAGATTTATTGAGATTTCCTAATGTTCATATAACTTCCTTTTTAAATGACTCATCATATGAATAGGAGTTGTAGGCATTGCAAAAAAAGAAAAAAAACACACACAAGGAAAAGTACCTTATGTGTAACAAAGTAAAAGGACCGTCTCATTATTTTAAGGTGAGCATAAAATGTTTTTGTTTTACATTCCTCTACACATTCTAGGCATGTATAATATATGTTACTATAGTAATATATATAGTTGACCTAGCTAATGAAAGAACTAAAGCCCCCCATACACCTTTAGATCACTCCATACAATTTTCATTAGATCTACCAACAACTATATAGTGCCGGGTCCTCCCTGATTGAAAACATAGTGATTGGAAGGATAAGAAAGCTCCTCATATTACATGGTTTTGGTAGGACAAAAGTTCATTGTTCAGAAATTGTATGGTAAGATTGTAAGGTGTATGGGGGCCTTTAGAAAGCATCTTCAAACAAACTTGCATAGAGTAGACTTAAGGCCCCCATACATGTTTTGATTTCCCTACAATTGATGTCAGATTTGATCATAATTTATGATGGTTATTGGTTCGATAGATGGAAAGCATAATCAAAGGAAGTCGATCGTAAACACACCAAAATGGCTGCCAACGAATGTATAAGCATGCTTATTATTTAAATCAAACCAAAATCAGTCGGGAACAACAAAATTATATTGGATATACTTTAGATGTATACTCGATTGATCCAAATTTTCCAACGTGTCTGATCGCTTTATGATATTTCTTTTCGCCAATTTGGATCTAGGTTGACTGAACCTTGTGGACGGGCATCGATTTCCAGTTGATCGGTTTAAGTTGATCGAACGGGAAGATCTAAACATGTATGAGGGCCTTAACTTTAGACAAAATTACATGATTGTCCCTACGTAGAGGCAGAAAACAGTTAAAACACACACACTTCAGTATGTTTTCTGTTTTAAGTAACTTTAATTATCTGTCATCAAGAGCACAAAAATATATGCCTCACCACCAGACCCATACCTGTCATCTGTGAAAATCTTTCATCCCTCCTTTAGGAGAACTTTGTGAAGTCAAATGACAGGAACATTTTTAACTGATCAAGCTGAAGTAGGGTTGCCCAGGAAACAAACAGCCATGATCATAGTGGATGCGACTGGTTCTTAATTAAGGTTCAAATTTGGGTAACATGTCAACATTTTTTGTACAATTGTAAAGTTTGGAGCTTGGTTTAGAGAATGTTTTGAATGGCTTTTAACTAAGACTTTATCTTCTATGGCAAACACACATTAGCCTCTTTACCATTTTATACCCATCCCAAAATCCACCATTGAGAAATGTTGTCAATGTAGTAGACATTTGCCCACTTATTGCATTTAGACTGATGTTAATTACATGAGTACTGGGTGTGTGATGATATAGTCTCCAAGACTTGTGAGCACAAGCCCAAAAAAAGAGTTCCACCAAACTGATAATACAGTTTCACCAGTTTTCTTACTTTCTCACATCTCCAAGCGTGATGCTCTCAATGCCATTATTCCTCAAGTCTGACATTAGAACATAACTATCATTCCTTTGTCAATAAAATTTGCTCCAGAGTTTTTTCTTCATGTTTGTACAAGATGCATCTATGTTAATATGTCAGTCTTAAGTTCAGTGATGAATTGCTTCAAAACTTCTGCCATTCAGTAGATTACTTCTAGAAAAACACAAAATACTTTTTGATGTATTTACCTTCAAACATTTTTATATGTAAATGAAGCTAAGCTTAATTACCACTATTTATTATTAATACACATGTCTCCAGACATGAAGAAAAATGGAATGAGATATAGTACTGTGTACCTCACACAAACAGCTGCATGTTAGTTTGAGTAGCCACCAAAACCCCACCCAAAATAGTTGACGGTTGGCTTTGTCCTACAGAGTTGTTAAAACTTGTTCTAACTGTAGATGTCATTTTGTACTATCATTCAACCAGCAAATAATATCAGTCATACTCATTACCTGTCTGTTTTTTAAACATTTAAGCTTTATTGGATTTTTTTAAAAACATACAGTGGTGGGCCTTAAGGCCATAGTCCACAAAAAAATTCTAAACAAGGGAGGATACAGGTGGAAGGGCAATGCAGTATTGTGACATGCAAATCATACTAATTCACTAATCATACTAATTCACTTGGTTGTAAGAAATCGATGAAAACGGAATATTCAATGGTATAGGAAAGGAACCTTCATGAGTTGTATAGGGCACATTGGTAGATTCCCTTTCTTTGATCAAGTAGAAAGGATTGTCCTTTTCCCTCCATCTTTTATGTCATTGCTGTTTGAACTGTTGGCAGGATCCCAGCATTCTCCCTTAATATAAATTAGTCTGAAGCAGGGAATGATGCTACTGCCTCAGATAATCATGCAGAAGGGCTCAGCAAGGCAGACAGGATCAGTGGATAAAATAGGGTATACAAAGCAATGGGTGGGGTTAGTTGGCAGCTAGGGAGCATACATGGATGAGGTTGGGGGTAGTAAGTGGGAAACTTCTAAACAAGGGCGTCTGAGTGGTGTGTGGGGACTGAGGTAGTTAAATGGATCCATGTAGATAAGGAGGCTCTTTGTGTCATACTAGGGATGGCTGTAAACACCCTAATTTATCTGATTTTACTAACTTATGTGAACCAAGGTGCTATGGAAAGTGGAGATGTCTGTCGAGCTGTTATGCATTCATGAGGAATGATTTTCTAATGTATATAAGTAAATAATTGAGATGAAGGAGGAATGCTGTTTTTACATGAATTCTGGGGGTTGACAGTATTTATCTCTTACAATGCAAAAAATACACACACACATATATATATATATATATATATATATATATATATATATATATATATATATATATATATATATATACTGTATATATATATATATACTGTATATATATATATATTCATGGCTTGAAATTTAAAAATATTTTGGGATAGAGGACCAATGGGCAAACAAGACATGATTTAATCATTGAGCAGATGTGAGCTCCATTGAAGGAGCTGCTTTTCCATTTCTTAATATAGATTGGTATGAGGTTCGCTGGAGGGTGTTTTTTAGTTTTTGGTATGGGAAGTTTTTAGTATGGAAAGACATCATATTTACTCACAGAATTTCAAATTAAGAGGTGTGTTCAAAGGTTTTGAAGTTCCTAGATGTTCAGAAAAATTGGAAACAGAGCATAATCTAGTGATAGAACTGGAGGGAACTTCAAATATCTGATGTTAAGGTCAGCCATTGGCTATCTTCACAGTAAAATCCAAAAGTTTAAATTATATAAAGAATACATTAAAACCATAAATTAATTCATAAATTCATTCATCATACTCTTCATAATGAGAATTTCCTGTCCAGAGGACATCCAGCATTCTTTTGCCCATTCTTCTGCAGCCTTACTTGTTCTTGTCTACTTGTGCACAGTGTTTGTGTTGAGGTTAATGCCCAAGGGAGTTTAGGATACTGCAGTCAAGAAAGCATTGGTGGCTTCTTCATGCATATTACCCTGAACACTTTGTGTTCAAATCAAGTTTTACAGTTTAATGACTTTCTGTTCCACTTTGCAATAATTCAGACCTTTTCAACCTAACAGTAAATGGAAAAATTTGATTTTGATGCATATCCTTGAATGCATTTTGGATGCAATACCCCAAACAAAGGGAAATGTGGTTACATGTCAAGACAAAGAAAAACCAACCAATTAAGTATCACCTATTAACAGGTATCATACATGTGTTAGAACAACTGCTACAACTGCTGCAGTGCTCTGCAATTTGCAAGAAAACCACACCAATGCAAGCAATTGATAGACACCCCATGCTTTAGCTTAACGCCCCCACCCCGTTAAGCTAAAGCATGTGTTAGAACAACTGCTACAACTGCTGCAGTGCTCTGCAATTTGCAAGAGAACCACACCAATGCAAGCAATTGATAGACACCCCATGCTTTAGCTTAACGCCCCCCCCCCCATACACCGTTGAATTTTACCATCCAATTTCAGCAACTTTTGTTCTACCAAAACCATGTAATATGAGGAACTTTCTAAACTGCCAATCACTATGTATTCTATCAGGGAGGAACCAGCACTAAATAGTTGTAAATCTAAAGGAAATTTTTGGAGTGATCTGAAGGTGTATGGGGGGGGGGGGGGCTTAAGTCATGTAGGGAAAGGTGGCAGAGAGTTTTTGGAACCAGCTATTATTTTGACAACTGAATCCTACTCTGTGTTGCAGTCTATGGCTGGCTTTAGTTTTTGGTTTATAACTACAGAGTGTGACAGGGGCTAGAAATGACAAATGCTCCTGAAAATTGCAGCTGCCTCTGTCATAGGGGTGCGATGAAAAAAGAGCATATCATGAATAATTAAAAACTAGGGTGCAGGATATGTAGTGACTAACACTACATTGCATTCATTTCTGTGCACCAAAAGTAAGACAGAGAGACAGTAGAGTTAATGCAGTCTTTATTTACTTTTAAATACTTATACATTTCCTTATGTCTTATAAATTTCCTGTTTAATCTATGACATTTCTATTTTGCGACAGTTCTTTTGAGTTACATTATTGTATTTAAAAGCTGGGAATTGCATGGATGTGATCACAGTAATACCACACTTTTTTTGGTCTTACCTCACCAAGTTTTCAGTTATAGATTAGGTCATAGAAGAAACATAGCAATATTGAGAAAATGTAAGTTCTCTCCAAGGCAAGCCTATCATTCTTAATAACGAATAACTGAAATATGTGTAGATATGGGAATGTTACTTATTTTTAATTAAAAACTTCTACTTAAGAGTATGGAGAAAGCTTTCAAAAGGAATGATTACAGACATTTTATTAGTCCATGGTGCAGAGCGATGTGTCGTAATTTGAAAGCATTTACCATGTTCCACCCTTAACTGGGCCTATTAAAAACAATTCATTTTAACTTGCCGCTGCCATGGGGTTATGCTGAGCAATGCTGCCCAATAGACATGGTGTGAATGGGTCCTAAAAATGCAGGAGATAGAACAGTAATTTTGGATTGAAGGTTAAAGGTCTCAATGTCTTTAACACAGGTGCAGTTGTATGTTGTCCGTTTAAGTGATGTTATTTAAAAATAGCTCTTCACACAATTTGTAATGGTTCTGTAAACTGAGGGTTGGTATGTCAAGTACAGGCATGGCTCACTATTGTTTAAAAGAAAAAAAAACATTCAAAACAGTTACATGTAAGGCTTGCTTTTCAGTGCATTACTTCTCATGCTAACTATCGCTTCCAGGCATATCATTAGCACTCTGACGTATATTTGTTTTTGTCAAACTGTTTTGTTAGATACTGTTAAGAATTTCGAAATGACAATGCATTTTTTTTCTTTCAGATCTGCCAGGAGTTCTAAATAACGTGTTCAAGCATATTTAAACCTTGGACTTAAAATAACATACTCTTTCTTGCAGTGCAGCTGAGATAAGTTTTAGCGATCCTTTATATAGCATTTCTTAAATGAACTCTTCTTGATCCTTTTTTCAGAAAAAGTCTGACGACAATTCCAGTGAAATGTAAGTGTTCTATTTAAGGCCGTAGCATAGCACTAATATTTTATGTGACAAGTATCCATTCCTGATGAATATATCAAATTTAAGCTTTCACGTGAAATCACTGCATATCATTTTGATAAACTTGAAATTGAGGTCTCATGATCTAATTGTTATCATTATTTTGGATGCCTATTTTTCCCTTTTTTGTAAAATATTTTATGTTAAATTAACATTATTGTACACCTAAATCCTAAAGCCCCCTATACACCTTTAGATCACTCCATACAATTTGCCAACAACTATGTAGTGTTGGGCCCTACCTGATGGAATACATAGTGATTGGAAGGTTTAGATTGGTACAAGACATGGTTTTGGTGCAAGAAAAGTGAATTGTACAGAAATTGTATGGTAAGATTGTAAGGTGTATGAGGGGTTCCCATGGGAACACCTAAAGCTCGCGGTTTGCTGTTGTATTGTCGGATTTTGCTACTATGGGTGCATAAGGGAATGTTATTATGCTCATGTGTATATTGTAATCATCATTTCATTAAAAAGAAGTCAAACAAACAAGGCCTTATGCTTTCATAATATAAAAAGCTACAGTAAATACAAAGTCCACACAAAAATGGTATTTCAGGTATTGTTGACAAATAGAGCTACATGCTGGTTTCTTATGTATTCTGGAGAGTCTTCCAATATGATATACCCACCATAACTCCAAACATTACAAAGCTAAATGATGGCATCATACTATTCTTATGGATCAGCAGTGATGGAATGACCTTTCTTATAGCTTTCTCTCCACATGAGAATGCGATAGATATAAAATCAGCAGGCGATTCATTTGCTCATGCTGACCAAAAGTTGAGTATCAGTTAGGTGGATATTATTATTTCTCACTGGAGTAGATCTGTTGGGTTGATAATCAAGTTATTAAACTGGCCATAGACGTCTTGATTTTTTGTGCAATTCCTGTGAGATTGACTTTCACGATTGCTCGGCGTGATTGATTGCTCAGAAATCAATGCTTGCACACAGTGTGAGATCTATCGCAAATTCACGTAATCGCACAAAGAATTAATCCAGCAAGTATCAGACCGTCTGTAAAATTTAGTTGATAGCTCAGGAAGCGCGGAACCTTAACGGAGGCATGCGATCATTCCTATCTATCAACCTGTTGGTGTCCAACCCACATTACAAATTTCCGATCTAAAAGGTGGATAACGGTCGATCGTCATCTGTCCTAGTCATCAATTGTGGCGACTGGTGGCCGCTTGATCTTTTTATTACATTTTTTTTTATAAATCAATACAAAAATCCAGCCTTGTATGCCTAGCTTTAGTGGCATATAAACATGTTGTGGAGATTAGATTGTGAGTTCCTTTGACAGACAAGCACTTTTTAAACATTTAATAACTATAATATTAAAAATATTAGATGACCTTTATTTTTTCTTATTTTTTTTCCTGTATACAAGTGTTATTGTTGTTAATGTGTTAAATTGCAAACCTTTAATAAAAACAAATAATAAAATTGAACACAACAGTGGACACATTGTGAAGAGCATGGTTTACAGGCTATAAGAGATCCATTTACAAATGTTGCAAAACAAGAAAACATCCAAGTAAGGCTTTGTTTCCATTGCGTTGGGACCCCTCCGCTAAGCGTACACGCTTAGCGGGGGGTCCCAACGTAACAGATAGACTTACCTGCTCGGCGGACGGGTCTGTCTTCATTGCGCTGAGCCGATCCGCCGGTCTCAGGATGAACGTAAGTGAGTACGTTCAGCCTTTACTCCGGCGGATGTGTAAACAGACCATCCGCCGGCAGGCTGAGTCTGTGAGATACGTCGGGACCCCAGCTAAGCGTATATGGAAACAAGCCCTAAGTAGTGAATGTGGCATAGTCACTGTTTACAGTATATAAACCCTAAAGAAAAGTAAGCATCACATAACATCCAGTTGGGCTTGACCTGCCAACTGGCTTAAACTGCTGTGTCCTGGAGTTTGAGACCACTTCATCCTCGTTCTATAAGGAGCAACAAGTATCATGTGCCACTCACATATACCAGAAGAGAAGGGCATTGTGGAAACGTGTAATAAAGCTCTTGATTTTTGTGTGTTTGGTCTTCATGAACTAGTTTAAATGTGCATTGAAACTGCAAACAGATGCCCTGCTTAATAATGGGTATATTCAAGAGGGTAGAATGAATTTGCCACTGTTTATTGTCTTGGTTTTGGAAGGATTAATGTAATTTCAGCCCTATCAGAAAAACTATTTTTCAAACTACCAGTGTAATAGTGGCCAAAATCAAAACCCACTTACATGAAACAGTAAACCAAAAGTATTATGAAAATTTTTTTTTCAAAATAAAATTTCCTTTCACTTTCTATAAATGATGACAGAACCATTTTTTTTTCTGCAGTGAAATCACACAGCAGCATTGCCATCCTGGGCAGAATTTGTAATTTTAAACATATTTTTATCAAATTGGTTATTAAACTGTAATGTAAAATTATAAAATGTACATATACCTTCACTTGTATTGCTTTCACATGATTTTTGCACTTACTGCATTTATTTTGTTGCATAAGCAGCCTTTCTAGCCAGGTACTGTACCAGGTACTTCCTATGCTGCAGGCGCTACCTTAACAATTGTTAATCTGTAGAGCCTCGTACGTAGCCACCACTGTGTCCATATACCCAAATTAATGTTTCTTACATGCACGTGCAGCAAGTATCTGAGACAATATCTTCTAGGATATACAGTCCCAAGGAAGCCCTTGCATAGACAAGAGGGCACACTTCTTAAACTGGAAGTGTACGGCAGCACTGGTTCAGGAAGACAGACAAAGGAACCTAGAATACAATTAATAAAGGAGTGGAAATGTGTTTTTCTGTCCTCTATCTAGCTAAGTATGCTTTGTAGGTTGGAATAATTTTTTTTAAACCCTTTAAAAAAAAAAAAAAAAAAAAAAGACAAATAAGTTAAAGCCTGACAATTTGTTTTGGAACAGAGTCTTATTTCCAAAAAACAGCAACAGCCTGGTCTATACCAAAACATATTAACATTCCCATTGAAAGTGACATACCAGTAATTGTTAGAACTGTAAAATTTCAGAAACCTCATGCCTTAAGGCAGACATACACAAAATGACAAATATCTTTCAGCAAATACTAAGCTATTATTTGGGCCTACCGAAGCTATTTATGTATAGAGTATCTTTGAAGTATCATCAAAGAAAAAGAAATGTGTTTAATCAGAAAAGAATGCCTTCAGCTGCTACTTGTAAAAAACACATTTGAAAATATAATGATGACATGTATATAGATCACATTTCAACCAAGTGATTTGATAATCAGTTAGATATAGTACTGTATTATTTTCTCTTGATGCATGTTTACTATGTGTAGTAGAACACGATTGATTGTTGCCTTTTTTCTATTCAGGAAGAAACTAAACTATCAACATGGTGCTGACATAACTTGCTTTTATATGTATGTGTTCATATATGATTGGTTGTAATTAAAATCTCAGAAACTCATTTTG
>CM070036.1:68970263-68981463 GCA_036250615.1 Ptychadena robeensis | reverse complement strand
CAGGGGATGGGCGATCTAACCCATTGAGCACACAGTCAACCAATAGCCCCCCCTTCCTAACTTGCTTAAAGTCACAATGCTTTGATCCAGTCTTTTTTTATACTTGTATCTAATAGTAGTTTTACTTATCTTTGGCCTAGTCTCCACTAAATTTCAGTCGTGTGGATGCTGCTGCCTGAGCTATTACGTGCCTGTATACACAGGTGCATCATAGTCCGCAATGTGCCAATTAGCGTAAATAACAATAGGGAGCCTTCATGGATGTGTCTAGTGATGCATACAATACGTGCCTATTGTTTTTCGAGTGCATATTCTACATGTTATGATAATATGCTTTAA
Organism: Ptychadena robeensis; assembly: GCA_036250615.1. Classification (NCBI taxonomy): domain Eukaryota; kingdom Metazoa; phylum Chordata; class Amphibia; order Anura; family Ptychadenidae; genus Ptychadena; species Ptychadena robeensis. The sequence goes on along the minus strand of CM070036.1, from coordinate 68,981,124 downwards.
ATGTGTATTTTGTTAACTAAACCATGGCACAACATGGGCCCAGCCCCCCACTGGGCGTGATGAGTTATGATGAGCCTATGACACCCAATGGAGGCTAGGCCTCAGACTGTTGTCTGGGTCCCTCAATTGCAATGGTACTGGGTGTGATGGATCAGTGATTCTTGTGTCTGCCTATCACCAGTTCACTTTTATGCTGACATCACTACTGAAACTTTTCTTCTAAAACTTGGTTGAAACCCTGCTTCTCAGCAACCCATGTAACAAGGCAAAGAAAAGCTCAACCTCCTGTAAAGAGAGAAAGAAATAAGACTCAGGACTAGAGCGTCACATGCCCATTGATGTATGGGGTGGGACGGGGGGCTTTACCGGCAACTGCTTTTGGGAAACATAGTAACTATGAATAAAGCCTTGGAATAAGTGTACAGCCAATCAATACTGGTTATCTATTGCATAATATTGAACAATTCAACAGCTATTAAAAAGAAGAAAGACTTGTTTAAAATTACAAGAATGTTTTATTTTAAAAAAAAACTTAATATTTGTAAAAACAAATAAATTACCAAGTTAGTAATTATTTACATTACTACGGATCAGTTGAATGTTCAGCCCTTTGTTCTGAGGATTGTGGTTTTACAATGCAAAGCACAGAAAATAAAATGGCCATTTTAAATATTTCTTTTTATTGGCAAACCTGAGCTAGAGGACACGGAAGAGAGGACAAACACATACAGCCTAAAGGTCCAATTTACACGCAGTGACATCTATCAGTGCTCTGACACTTGTGAAATGACTGGTGACTATACCATTTATAGATGCGGTTTCAAAATGCGTTTAATGGTGTGTTAAATTGCAAAACTGTACTTCATTAGCTCCAATATAACTTTACACCTTCACATAAAGACAGTACATCCTCTTCCATTACTACACTGAGGTGAGAAGCTCATTAAGGAAGTGTAAAAGGCCAGAGGCCACTCACATCTGTTTAACATACTACTCTGACAAAGGAACAAGCGCAGTGATCAAGTCCCTGCTTTACTCATATTAGGATTACTGCTGTGGCCTTAACTAGGCATTACATGACCCACATAAGTGACACCTCACCGAATTAACTGCTTTATGTTTTGCATACTGAAAAAGATTTATATTTGCATATGTAATGCTCTCTTTCTGATGAAAAAAAAGACATTTTAAATTTTTGTAAACTTATCGATAAATTTGTATCCTAAACCGAAAACAAAAATTTAGTCTATTGTAGCTTACCAGTCTTTACAGGTTTTGGCTGTATTTGTTTAAGGTTTTAGGCATTTTTAACACTTTTTACATGGTGATCCAGCGGGTAAACACACATTCTGCCTTAGGGACACAACACTCACTATACTTCTATCTATGGAAGTGAGAGGTAGCCACCCTTAGACAGCAGCACTGTCAATATGTGCAAAGCGAAGTGTTAGATGAACAAATTGAATTATACAAATTTTCCATAAATGAGTAACGAAAACCTAATTTTTACAAACAAATAACCAGTATTAAAACAACAATATAAATATGTGTTGAGAGTGTTAGTATGTAATATTATATATTCATAATATATGATTAAACTACAACTACTTTCTATTGTGTTAAAGTGGGAATACACGGTTCAATCCTTCACTTCATTCAACTTAAAAAAGCGCTTACCTGTATACCTGAATCAATCATTTAAAAGTGATAACAATAAAGAAAAGAAATAAAAACATAAAATTGATGAGCTATGATGAGACATGTTGGAAAATTTCAGTTGATCATACAACTATCGGAAAGGTTTTCTAGGTATTTTAAAGGATTTTCAATCAAGTATATTATGGAGCATACTCACAAGCTTGTGGAAATGAATTGATCAATTGTGGACACAGTGTAGTAGTACGGTTGATTGATGTTAGACTGGCAGTAAATATTTAAATTGGACAAGTACGGTAATTCAAATTGAAGGTTGATTAAGTAAAATTTGATCTGTATATGGCAAGCTTTACACTATTAAGCTAAAAAGTTCGATCAGTGTGTGCGGTTGCGTGAATCACCCGTTGACTGGTCGTCCGGGAATTGTATGCTGCACACCTTGACAATCGACCCTAAAAAAACAAAAATTTTACCAAATAAAGGATCGGACATTGATCTGTCCAGATGTTTTTTTCGGGGCCGATTGTGGCCCAAAAAAAAAAAGCACGTTGGTGGAGGCACTCGATCTCTTCCCGTTCGACTGGCACCTAACTACCTATACTGCTCCCTTTCCTGTACCCATCTCCTCTTCCAAATATATATTTATCTGTTATCATAAAAATAAATACTTACAGATAGTAACATGGAAGGAATAATGGGTCATTAGTGATGGCCGAACATCAGCTGCAGCTGTGCGTGAACAGGCGAATCGAACTTCTGCAAATACCCGCTGCGAACATGCGAACGGCGAACCTCCAATTACTTTAATAGAGGACGAACTTCTCAAATCTTCAGGTCATATTTGTGGCCAAAATACCAATAAAAAAAAAGGCTAAATAGTGTAACCACCGGGACAGTGTCATTCCAGAGGGGGATCAATGGCTAAACTTCTCCCCCAAAATATGGATTTTTTAAAATGCTGTTTTCTTCATGGCTAATGGCCAGATCACATGTAGATTAAAGATTTTGCCAAAAGTTACCGGACAGTACCTTCTGCAGCGCATCACATTTAGTCATATCTGCAATGCATAATACAGCATACCCCACCCCCAGTGAAGGACTTCTGTTGCTCAGTAATGATGAACTACATGTAACAGAATACCTTAGCTATAGCTACAGATCACTGGATGGAGTATAAAAGCAAAGTAGCTAAGCCATTCCTCAATCAGCAGCAGCTCTCCCTATCTATCTTGTACTGGAGACACAGGATAAATGTAAAATGGCTGCTGGGAGGCTCCTTTTATAAGGGGGGTATCCTCCTCAAGGAAGTGTTGGCTGTACTGTCCCATCTCACTATAGGGTGTGGGGTCGCACTTTGTCTCCATGTTAAGGTGTAGGGGGCGGGTTGAACACCCATAATGTTCGCCAGCATTGCGAACTGCGAACATGCTATGTGGGCAGCTGCCCCCCGATGGCAGCGAGCGTGCATGCACATCGATCAGCGTCAAAATTGCGTGTGTGGGGACCTTAAAACACACAACATGTAATCATTATGTCCAATAAATACATACAGTAAACGCATCATACATATTGCCCTAAACATTTTCCCAAAAACCAGGAATAACCATATAATCAGTCCCATTACATTAACCCCTATCCTACAATCACCAATATTATATATAACAATAAAACACACTAATGTACATGCATTCCCCCTAAAAAAATTTATATGTCCTAATTAAATACAATAGGACATATAACATACAACACAACAAGCACATAAAAAAAACAATGGTCAAAGCCAGAAATAAAACATTTTCCACATCATAAAATCTCACAATTAGCAAAACCTGACAATTATTAAACATGAAACATGCATATACATTGAAATACATATAACATACAACACAAGAAACACCACACAACCAACAACACAACAAATAACATACCTCACAAATAAACCCGACAATTAATAGCAATGAAACATCTATATACATTTCCCTACTGGTTACATGTAGCCGATACATATGACATATATGTTTTACATAAGTGTTGGTGAGGATCCACCACAAATATAAAACATATAAGAAATATACAACCCCCCCAAAATGACATTAAATAAATGCCAATTTACTTATAGTTATATGTCCAATCCCGCACAGTAGTCCCATCACGATTCCAATCCAATAAAACAATTGTCCCAACCCCCCAAAACAAATCCACCCTGCATCCGAAAAAAAAAGCTAAATCAAAATCCACCCCCCCCCCCAAAAAAAAACCTCTTCCTCCCGACAAAATAAAACATCCCTCCAGTAAAGTAAAGTACATCTTTGAAAGCGCTGGCCTAAAATTAATCCACGGTTCTTCCATCTGATGCAAAAAACAAGAGAAAAATCTTCATGAGGTCCTTCCCCCCACAAAGTCATATGTATTTCAATGTATATGTATGTTTGATGTTTACTAATTGTCGGGTTTCGTCAATTGTGCAATTTCATGATGTGTTTTATTGTTATATAATATTGGTGATTGTAGGAAAGGGGTTCATGTAATGGGACTGGTTATATGCTTGTTCCAAGTTTTTGGGAATTTGTTTTGGGCGCTATGTATTGTGTGATGCCTTTACTGTATGTATTTATTGGACACATTTATTTCATGTTGTGTGTTTTAAGGTGTTGCTGGTGTGCTGGTGGTTAGTTAGTGCGGCCCTTTGGGTGTTCTTTGGCGGCCCCCTTCAGTCTTTCACTTGAGGCCCCTGGACCCTAAATACAAATGCATAGGGCATAGGAGCTCTCCTGTCTGCCGAATCAAAGGTTATGTGCCCGAACAATATAATCAATGGCTTTGAAGCACATAACCTTTGATGATATACATGACACAAAATGTGTATTACCATACTACACTGATCCCTAATGCTTGAAGTAAAATTTAAAAGAAATGTCATTTAAAAATGAGAAATTATGTTTTCTTCTTCTAGCTATGTCTGCTGTAATTTTTTTCATTATAAAATGCTTATACAAGTCAGTATAGATATAAAATGTTATGTGCGGCCCTTTAGTGATGCCGAGGGCCACACTTGTTGCCCACCACTGCTTTAATAGCTGTAGGTGGTGTTATGTGCGGTTTGTAGCATATTGCTTGGGTGGAAATGTAGAATTATTATTGGTAAATCTAAAACTTTCGGGGTGTTTAGGGGTAATTGAGTTATCATCTGTAATCATTTATTTTGCTTACAGATGACATTTTTATATGTGTTTGCAGGGACATGTTTAAACTGTTTTGAATTACGTATAGATCCCAGAGACCTCTATACGCAATCCATAGGGTGAGTGGGGTAAAGGTATATATACTGTCCCCATCCAAAAATCAGGCAGGAATGTATGTATGTATGGCTACCTTACACTTAAATACTCTTACATTAGAATAGCATAGACAGTCACATAGCATTGCAGATTCTGATGAGTTCATACTATTACTGCCAACTCCTCTTCTCACTCATCTGAATGAATGCACCCAAGCCTTAAGGAAGGTGTAGTAATATTGTCCTTAGTATTCATAGTTTAATACTCTGTATGGTCATCTACAGTTTAGCTTGTTCATTTTGGGTTAGCTTCCCTAAATGATATCACATTCAAAACAAATGCAGCCACACCAAATACTTGCATTAGTCACCAACAAGACAATACGTTTGGATGGAAGTAATCCCTATTTGTTTATCCCAATTTAATGTACAATGCTTACTCATGGGGAAATGACATAATTTTGCATCATGTAACAAATGCATATTACAGGGAGAAAAAACTTCCTAGTGATTGACACATTTGTTTATGATCAGTGTATTTCCTTCTGTCTACATCTTGTTGTTTGATTTCTGTCCTGTTATTCCCTAGTGCCATGTATGCATTTATTGTGTATCCTGACTCACATCTCACTGCCAAACACAAACACAGATTTGTACCACAAAAGTAAGTGTTCTTTTCAATATTTTTATATCCAGAAAGCCTAATTTTGTAAAAATTCCTAAACAAATTTCAGTTTTTCCTTGAAAGCTATACCATTCAAACTTGCACTAGGAAATGACAGAAACAATGTTTGTTTGGCAAAGAGACCGTTAATGCTTTTCTGTGTAAATAACTGTATAAAGCTTAGGGTTCCCATACACAGGTCAATACCCGCTGGATCGATGAACAATCGAGCTGGACAAGGTGATATCATTGTGACATTACCACGCTGCGCTGGAGCGTTCATCGATCACCCAGCAAATCGTTGCACACCACTTTGCGCAATCGATTTCAATTCGATGCTTTGGATGGGGTCTGACTTTTAGGTCTAAGATACAGAAGATGAGTGTGAGAAATAAGGTACCCTATTTTTTAGACTATAAGACACACTTTTGCACCCAAAATCGGGGGGAAACACCTGTGTCTTATGGTCCAAACGTGCGACCACCTTGGCTCCCCGCCAGCATCCTCACTCTCCTGGCAGATCTGCACACAGTAGGATCTTGATCCTGAACTGTATTGAGCACTGCTGATATAAACAATGCAGAGAGGTGTGTAGGAAAACTGCACTCACGCTGGCAGCTTCCTCACACAGACACAGCCTAGAGGGGAGACATTTACAGCAGTTCTCCAGCTACCCCCCCCCCCCCCCCCCCCCCCCCCACTTCCCGTGTGTGGGAAGATGAGATTTTCCGTGAAGTGTGCTCTCTAGTGACACCAGTCACAAGTTGGTACTGCAGGGGAATATTTCTGGTTTTCTTGCTCTAAAAACTGTGTGTGTCACAGATCGCTGTGTCACCCAGCGATCCGTGACTGCAGCTGCGCCCTCTACCAGTGCTACGGGGTCTACTCCAAAACCTCAGAGAACCAGGACTTTCTGTAGATCAGTTTGCTCTGCTGGTGATAAAGATCGTGGCACATGATTTGGCTCCTGCTCCCTCTGCTGGAGTAGCACACTAGTTACTACACCTGGAGCCCTGTTGTCCAACCAGATCACCTGCCTGCCTGCCTGAACAAAGAGTGTTTTATGCCTCTGACACACAGATTCTGTTGCTATCTATTGCTTTACCGTTACCGACCCCTGGACCCTCTTTGGCCACCCCGTTTTGCCGCCTGCCCCGCCTACCGCCTGTCTGTTCACGTCTCTGCCTGCTGCCTGGATACCACACCTTCTCTATTTCCGCTGTCAGCCACTGCCAAATCAGTGTTAGCTTGGGACTGCAACCTTGGAGTCTCCCGCAGCAAAGTTCCACCATTCCTTGCAGAATGCTCTGGTGAATACCGGGGGCTCCTTGGACTCTGCGCCCTGGTTTGTGCTTGTTTGGTGGCACGGTGGGTCCACTACTCTTGTGGTTCACCCGTGACAGTGTGTGTCTTATGGTCAGGTACGTCTTATAGTCCAAAAATACGGTATACTTTTATCAATACCATATACCATAATACCAATGCCGTAATGGCATCGGACAGAGATTTACATCCATGTCTGTTCTCTGGCCGACCGAGCTTTGGGGCAAAAGGGATCTGTCGCCTCATGTGGGCACCTGTGATCCGTGGGTGATTTTTCCGCCAACCGATGGCCTTGAGTGCACACGCACATCAGTCAGCTGAAAAATTTGCAGTGGCTCGCTAGGTCTATGGTGGCCTTTAACAAGTATGGTATTTTTAAATGGTTGCCTGGAAAATGCTTCGTCTCTTTAAAAAGTATGACTATGACTGGTTTGCAAATGTGCATCTGTACAAATGGTAATACTTGGAATGAAGTCCTTTGCACAGACAAGTGGATATGTTTTTTGTCCATTTTATAAAACCCAATAATTGAAGAAAACCAAACACAACATACTAGCACAACCAACCTGTCAATTATGATGGTCTTAAAATCAACCACAAACTTCTCTGTTTACCAAAATATTCTAGTGTTAAAATGTGGGGTGATTTGGGCCACATCTAAGTTTGGCCAAAACAGGGTCATGTAACAGTAAATAATCCCAAGCACACAAGCAAAGCTGTACAGAATGGCTTACAAATTTAAAGATTCAAGGGTTACAAAGGTCATATATGTTTTGGTGGGACCTTTGCACAAATGCCTACAAACCCTGATGAACTAAAGAGTGTGACAAAATTCTTAAGGATGTCAAAAACTTGAGAAAGTCCAACAGAAAATAATTACTTTAAGTTTTCTCTACTTAATATGGTTCTACAAACTACTGGACCATGATGCTAATTCATGGATTGGACTAAAAAAAAGTCAATGGTTCAGCCTTTACTGCAGATTGCAGCAAAGGCTAAAACCTCTATACTGTAACTTAATATGCTGAGAGAATATTTCATTGTAGTGCAATGTGTGACATCTTGACAGTTTGATAACTGAAAATAACTAGTTAGAAAATGAATGTTTATTTTTGCAGATAAAGTGTGACTTGTGGATTAAGTATCGCTCTTTAGCCCATGGCATTTGGGTTGACCTTCTCTCCTACTGTCCTTTCCTCCAGCCTATTAGCAGATATGGTGTCATATACAACCCCCATATAAAAGCATTGTAAAAGTCAAATATTTTTCAAGATGCAACGATGACTACAAGTATACTAAGTATAAGTAAAGCAATAAAAAGCAAATTGTTTTAGTTTTTTGGGGGTAGAGTGGTGCTGTGTTCTAGCTAAGAAGATCCATTTCCTCAATTTCAACATTTATTTAAATATTAATTTCTATTCCATCAGCATTATAACACTTAGCACTTGGGGTTATAACAGATGTTCTGGTATACTTTATGTATAACACAAGGGTAAATTGGAATTATATTCTCATCCAATCCTGTGTTTCAGTGTCATTTAAGGCCTGTGATATGTTCCCCTCAATGTAAAGTCTGTGGATTACTACTACAAGGAGAAGAAGGAGGATACACCCGTCCAACCGAGCTGTAAATATATGGGTACTTAGATCAGCACATACTTCTTGCAGTGGTGGTACCCATTGCAAGGGTTAATGCAAACTTTACCTGGATTTCAGACCACATAATATTATAAGACACTAGCATATTAGGTATTTAGTTACTAAGAGTCTTGTTTGTTAAAATGTCATGCTGTAACATACTGAAATATACAATAAGCAGCATTATGATCCATTATATTGCTCTTAGTCAGCACATACCCAGACTCCTATAATCCACTTTATTACATGCTGGAAAAAATATTCAGTTTAAACATACCTACATTTCTGCATCTCTGGCTTGTCATATTTGACGACTTTTAAAATTTAGTAGACTTCACTAAAATATCCACCCTTGATCTCTTGCCTCTTCCTCTCCTCTCAGGAAAGTCTCAGGATTACCCAGTAATTACTATGTTTCTGTATCACATATACGGTAGCATATTTTCTGTTGTTTAAAGTTCACCAACCTTTACACATGAAGGATTTATTTTGTATTCAGAGATTATTTGCAATCCATAAAACATACATAAAACTGAAAACAAGAAGTCAAGCCTAAAACAAAATCTTCCATAAGCCTATCTCTTTTTTTTATGAGAGTGGCTTGTCATGGCCACTAGTTCAGTTCAACTAAAACCTGAGAAGAACAGGTCAGGTAGGCAAAATAATGAATAAACTAATTTATGAAAGGTGCAAGCTCTAAATGCCATTTCAAAGCAGCAAACATGTATTTGAAGCTGCTGGTGCCTCTGGAGCCTAGTAATCAGGGTGCAGGATCCTCTAGAGAATTGCAGTTATATTTAAACCTTCTAATTGGCTACCTCTAACCAATGCTCACAAGCAGAAACAGCTGTTTCTATCCAGAACTGCTTGAAGATTCAGTTTCAGTCTTGTTTGCTGATGAGTGACATGCAACCTGGATGGTCCAGATGGATGGAGTGGTGAATATTTGGTGGACGACCACCATGTCCCAATAAGGCTGCGACATCAGTGAGTAGGTAGCAGAGTCATGTTTTGGGCCAGAATCATGGGGAGAGAGCTAGTTAGCCTGAGGATTTAAAATGATCTCTGAAAAGTATGTGGAGCTTCTGAATAACCACTATCTTCCATGGTACAAAAATAAGAACCATACTTTCTGTAACATAATCATCTTCATGCATGACAATGCACCATCTAATGCTGCAAGGAATACCACTGCATCATTGGCTGCTGGCATAAAAGGAGAAAAACTCATAGTGAGGCCTCGGAGCATACTCAAGCCAAAGGTCTTTTAAGACGGGAGACTATTCTGAGATCCTGCAAAGAAATTCAAGCAGAAACTCTCCAAAAACTCACAAGTTCAATAGATGCAAGGGGTCCTATATAAATATGTAACTTGACTTGTAAGCAAATGGCAAAGTCTACTGATCTATTTTTACATAAATTAATTATGTAAAAATAGATCAGTAGACTTTGCCATTCGCTTCCCCTTTTAGTTGCTCTTTGAGAACAACAAATAGTGTTATTCTGCTTTGCCATGGTCATCAAACAACCAATCAAAAATGTCCCATTAAGTCAGTGGTTCCCAAACTTTCCTTGCAGGCCCTCCTTTTCTTTTTAGGAATATTATCGAGCCCCACTTTCTATTCAAACGCATGTTAACAATTAGGCTGCGCCCCACTGGAATTTCTTCGCGCCCCCCAGTTTGGGAACCACTGCATTAAGTAATTTAAGCTACAGTAATCTAAAACCTACCTTGCCAGCTAGCTTACTGCACATAGCCATTCATAATTATAGGTATGCATTTTATTCTCCCTGAAGCGATAGGTTACAATTTAATTGAACCACATTTGATTTTCATTTTCTATAGGGGTCCAGAATTGTAGAAAAGATAGATTTTAGGAACATGACATTGGAGGCTGATGGCAGGGTAAGCCAAAGTAATTGTATCTCTAAACTTGAGTTATCTAAAGGCCCCCATACATGGGTCTGTTTCCCATCGGATTCTGGGACGATCGATTCCAGGCGCGTGCACGCGAAACGATCGTGCCGGAATCGCGTGAGGCCCACCTTGTCCGATCGATCACGTCCGATCGATCGGGGGCCCAGAAACGGATCGGACAGAGAACCAACATGTTGGTTCCATCAGATTGATTCAGGGCCGATCGGGCACGTTGGTGGTGGACCTCAGATCGATCAGCAGGAGATCTGCACAGAGGACCACATCCCACATCATGTCCTGCCAGCCCTTGCACGTCCTAGCATTGGGGGGGAAAATACTCACCCTCCACCATTCCCACCCCTGCGCAGCAGTAAATACAACACAC
>CM070036.1:68957572-68968771 GCA_036250615.1 Ptychadena robeensis | reverse complement strand
TTACTGAATTCTTGCCAGAACAGCTCTTTCTAAGAAAAATCAAAGTAATATATGGTAAATCCAAATTAATCTCTTTGTGTGGTGCATAAATAAAGCTCACCTCACCCCTTTCAATACATCTGTATAGTTATACTTTAGATTTACAGAAGACAATGTAGCTTAAGGGCTTCATGGCTGAATACAGATTGATTGTAGGATAGTTTGGGAAGGCCCTTTGGGTGTTCTTCAGCAACCCTCCTTGGTCCTCCACTTGCGCCCCCCGAAGCCTAACTGTTAATGCATAGGGCAATGTCCGGCAATCCCCGGCTGACATATCTTTGCTTGGAATCTTCATAGAGCGGGAAGAGCGGAGAGGCAATGGACGTTCTCAGGCACCGTCTGGGTCACTTTTTGGCTCTCACATACGCCAATTAGCCTGTTCAGCTGGATCTGTCGGCAGACAGGTGAGTGCCTATGCTCCCACTATTTTACCAACGGGGGATGATTGTTTAATATATATTTTGGCACATGACCTCAGAATAGGGGCGCATAACCTTTGATGATATATATCATAAAAATGAGTATTACCATTCTACAGTGTTCCCTAATGCCCGAAGAAAAATTTAAAACAAGTTTTGTTATTTAAAAATGTAAAAAGTCTTCATTTTTTCATTGAAAATGTCATGTGAGGCCCTTGAGTGATACTGATACTTGTGAGAGTGATACTTGTGGCCCTTCAAATTAACTCTATTAAGTTGCCCTCCACTGTTGTATGGTGACCTTTAGTATGCTACCCAACTCCCACCTTTGTAGCCAGAAATCTTAGTCGCACATCTTCCTAACACACTTCTACAACCACTGCTCTCAATGTCAATAAATGCTACTCTTCCATCCTTTCAAAAAGAATGCTTTCCCCTATAAAGCCTTCTGTGCCATCTTTCTTCAGATCCACTACTTCTTTAAAACACCCCTTCTCAAGCTATGTTGTACCCTTCCCTAAAGCCACATCCACTGTTCAATGCCGCATTTCTCTTTCCTACCAAACTATCCTCCTGGTCCAACTTGTACAACCAACGGTGTCACCCAGCCCATTGCAGCTCTTAGGTACTTAACATTAAAATAACAGTTACATTTACAAGTCAGAATGGATCCCAGAACATATCTTGAAAAGAGATGGTCGCAAAACTTCAAGTAGTTAATTTGGGAGTTAATTGTAAAGCCCCTGGAAAACATGGAATAATCACAAAAAATTATGGAGGAGTAGTAAATGAATGTGGTAACATTACAAAAAAGTAGCTTTAGCGCATGTATTTTTTGAATACATTTAGTTTAGAGTTAAGTCAACATTGTTTTAGCAATTTTGGTGATTTCATATTCAGGTGTTGAAATGTTGATGTTGTTTAAATTCACATAAAAAGCTTGTAGAAATGTCAATGAAACTTTTGACTACATACATCTACATCAGAATGAAAATGCTAAATGCAATGAAAATGCAAATTGCTAAACAAGGGAGAGGCATGTGGCTAAAAATACACTAGTTTTACAAACCAAATGTATATATTTTGTTACTGCGCTTGCAGATAAGGGCTTGTTTCCACTTGTGCGATTCTTCGCGTTTCCGCGCGTTTGTAACCGCGCGGCCGCAAGCGCAAACAACCACATCCATTGGAAACTTCAATATAGTTTCCACTGGTGCGTTTGTGCACGTTCGGGTGCGGATGCGGTTTAGGGTGCAGTTGTGAACGCTGGCTGCAGTGTTTTGAAACACATCCGCGCCCCAACCGCATCCGCATCCCAAAAACGCATCCATAGGAAACAATTGGATGCGTTTCAAAACGCGCGGAAACGCGCAAAAACACATGGCATAGCAGACACGGATTCGGGGCGCGTTTGGAAAAAGATCGCGTCGCAAAATGTGTGAAAACTATGCCATGCGTTCTCGCAATTATAGCCGCACGGTTTCAGCCGCGCGGTTACAACCGCAAGGGAACGCAAGAGTGGAAACAAGCCCTTACTTGCATTTTTGCAGACGCAGAAACCTGAAACCTGTATAGCTTGTGTTGACCCTAGCTGCGCTGCCATACCGCACCACAGCTGCAACACAGCTAGTGTGAACCAGCCCTTACAGTGATTTCAGCTTTTATATTCCTTGCTTAGAGTGAAGATACGCAGTAGATACATCTTTGGAAATTATTAGTAGGTGTGTGTGTGTGTTTCTCAAAACTTTAACAAAAATTAGCAGATGTATATCACCTATAAATTCAACAATGTCCCTTGTAAAACAAACATCCTCCTTCTTGTTCATATGTTTACCTAACCCTTTGTAACATCTGTATACGTATCACTCTGACACACTGCTAATTTGACCCTTGTGTTGTAACCATGATTGATGTGCTGGCTATTGAGGCTCAACCTAGTCAAAGAACTATTGTCCATGCACTTAACATTCTCCAGTTAATAGATTGGAATGGGAAGGAACCACTTGGTAAGGTTTTATTCAGTGAATCTGAATCTCATTTGACTGTCACATTTGCCCTGACTGCAGACTGGTCAACTGTCCAAATAAACTGACAATGCCTGAAGCAGTTATCATTTCCATCACTAGTACTTGCCCATGGAGACAGCAGCCTTTTGTTACAGATGATATTAGTGCTTTGGCTAGAGGAAATAGAAAGGAGGCATGTATTTCTTTTACCAGTATAACAATGGTATCCATACGGCTCTTTCCTGTGTCCACAGTATTTTCTAAACTAAAGGTTTCTAGGATGTTTACATACTGTTGCACAAACAAATTCCTATTATTCCGCTGAACAGGTGCATTTGGCAGGCTGTCTTGCTGTAAACAGCAGGTACTAGGGGTCAGTGAGTGGTTCCATATCATATGAACATATGCCTGCATATTATAAATGGAAAGCGTAACCTTTCACATTACCCTCAATCTTACACTGAATGACATACTATGATTTAATAGCACACATTCAGATTCTCACAATATGCTATGGCAAGTCACACAAACATGTTGTGGCAAGTCACACAAAGTCCACCGACTTCCTTGGTGTCAAACTCTGGCCCACAAGTAAATATTCTTGCCCCCCCCCCCCCCCCCCCCCCCCCCCCCCCCCCCCCCAAAGATCTCCTGGATCTGCCTTCCCAGCAGCCTTCCTTCCAGCTACATGTACATTGGGTCATTGTACCATGTTAAGTGTGTGTCTAGTCCATGGGTGCCCTTATCCCTGAGTACAGTTTGTGCATAGTTTAGGGATGTCAAACTCTGGCCCGTAGCCACAAATGGCCAGCAGTATTATTTCATTTTTCATTTTTTTTTTTATGAAGGTTGGCATGTGACTTTGTCCAAGTACTTAAATTTGACCCAATGTGTATCTGAGTTTGACACCCCTGACCTAGCCCTTTCCTCCACAATCTTGCTGTCCCTGACCTGGACCTTTTATTCAATGGATTCCAGTAATGTACTCATGAAGTGTTATACAGCACCCTGATGGACCCTTCAACCACCTATGATCCAAGGACTAATTCATGTTCCAATCCAATAAGGATAACATGGGGACATTGTCAGTGATTGACAGTCATCCGTCAACTGCCCGCACAATGCATGCAAAACGACACACAGCCAAACGAGTGTGAAACAAACCAAATGAGTGTGAACTGAGTCTTACTGATGGTCAACCACAAAGTAATGATGATGTTCCTGGGGTAAATAAAGTTATGTAATGAAAACTGAAAAGTTTAAATAAGAAAAATTCATTTAAATTCATGTCATTTTAATGAGGAAGAGATTAATATCAGATTCATTTACAGCTTTAATGTTTGTTTGACTCAGCTTTCTTCATGATGTCAGAATCCCATTTCTCAAGAAGTAATTAGCTATAAAACATTTTTTGGTAAAATGAACAGACCTCATAGCTCTTTTATATATGTCATAAAGGTTAAATGTTTGTTAGTTTTTTTCTGCCAGTTTTCATACTTCAGTTAAAAATTTCAGTTTTCGCAGAACGCCCTGTAGGCAGCCCCTCTGCGAAAAGAGCCAAAAGAATGCAAAGTACCTGTTACAATTTGTTCTGTATATAACTTGCTCTAAAGAAGCATGCAATTTAGAGGGTGATTCCAGAGTATCTTGCATAGTTTTAAATTTACAAAAAAAAAGGTTATTTTTTGCATAGCTGCTTGGGCAAGAACACCAAGTATTCCAAATATGAGCCTATACGTCAAGAGATTAGCCTTATAAATTGCAATGTTCTTCATGTTTGTATAAGGGAGCAGAGATAACATTGCGTGTGATGGGGGGAAGCTACTCAGTAGCAAATGTCAGACCACTTATGTTTATTTCAGACTTGTGTGAATACCTGGCCACATCTCTGTTCGGTTTTTTTTCAGTAGTAGAGTAAACTCCTGCACAATAAAAAAAAAAGACAGTGGTTTGATCAGCTAAATGAATAGGTAACTTTTACTCAGATTAGTAAATAAAACAAATATCCCATCATATGTAAGGCAAAATCTTGAATACAACTTGACTTTATGTTTTAAAGCACAGTTTGAGGTTTAGTTGTAGTTCTTTTTTTAATGCTTACAGAAAGAATGCTTTCACCCTAGCCAGACTTCAAACAAGGTAGGAGTAATGCCAGTGACCTGGAAGGATAAGGTGGTATATGGAACTGGGTGAAACTCATGGGGTAAAATATAGGTAATGAAATGGCAAATCTGTTAGTATGAGGGGTGGGTAATGAAGTTGCAAGGTGCACAACCTAATGGAGGTAAAATTGCCATCTTAGGAAGGAGTAGTAATCTTATATCGGCAATTCGGAAATTCGCGAAGATGGTTAATATATTTCCGAATATTCGCAATTCCGGATATTCAGTATTTTTTTTCTATTACACATGCCTCTCAATGCAAGTGGACGAATGGGAAGGCTGCAACAAGAGCTTACCAACACTCCCTGCATCAACAGTTTTTAAATCCAAAATGATGAATTGATGCGAATATTGCAAAAATCGGCACTTTTGAAAATTCACAAAAAATCACTAAGATGGCGTCCAAAATTCGCAATTTTTGTTTAACACGCCCCTCAATGCAAGTTAAACATATATTCGCAAAATTCGCAAAAAAACTGCAGATTTTCACAATAAGAAGAATATTGCCGAATGTGAATATTTTCCGAATGCTTTCCAAAAAATTTGCGGCATGCCGCGAATACGAATGTTGCCTATGCCGCTCATCACTACATGTCACTTAAACAGATTGTTTACCAGGATGAAATCTCTTCTTGATTCTGGATATCACTTCCTGGTAATGGGGTTCTAGGCCCTTCATGATCTGTAATATTACCTTTTCCTTCACCATCAACAGAACTTAACTTTGTTGCACTAGGTTGTATACCTTGTTCCCTTCCACATATCTGTCATATATTCTCAAACTTATACATCAAACTGTGTTCATTAATAACAATTTCCCTTTATTGACATTTGGAAGCTATTCACCAGGCTCTCCCCACTTAAATCAAATTATAAACGCTTAAAAACAGCAGAAATTATTTTCTTAAGAAATCTTTGTGTGACGATTCAGAAATAACCTCTAATGCAATAAAGAATTTTTATAACTTCTGATATGCTGGTGGACCTTTTCATCATCAGTCATACAGATTTTTTTTTTTAATGATCTTGTGTTTTTAACATTGCAGGTTAGGGCTTATTCAGGTCATCATTGACATGACTTTTTGGTTTTAGACATTTGTAACTAAAGCTAGCCATACACGTGTCGGATTCCATGTCCAATCGATTCATCATCTGATCGATTCCAGCGATTCTGCCGGGAATCGCAGGTGTGATCAATCGGCCAATTAAGAGTATCCATCGCAGCATACCACCTTGTCCAACGGATTCCGGGACGGATCCGTGTCCGATTGTCCACCTCACAAATGGCAACTCCCCCTGATCCGGACAGAATCGCATGAGAAAGACCAACATGTTGGTTCTCTGTCGGATCCGATTCTGAGCCCCTGATCAATCAGACGTGAAAGATCGGACCAGGTGGGCTGCATGCGATTCCGGCACGATCGTTTCGCGTGCACACGCCCGGAATCGATCGTGCCGGAATCTGGTGCGAATCCGACACGTGTATGGGGGCCTTAAGATTTTAGATTGTAAACTTGATCGAGCAGGGTGCTCAGCTCCTCCTGGGTCATAAGCAGTACCTGTGTGTTATGTTGTGATGCATCTCAATTCTAATTGAATGTACAGCGCTGTGTGATATGTTGCCACTATATAAATAAAAGTTAATAATACAATAATAATAATAATAATTTTACATATAATGATATTAAATAAATAGTGTACCTTGTAACACTAACAAGTCACATGACACTAAAGAGGGAAAATGGCTAATTGGGCACAATTTAAACATTTGACAGTTAGGGGTGTACTTACTTTTGTTTCCAGAGGTTTTAGACACATGTTTTGAGTTATTTTAAGTGGATAGCAAACTTAAAGTGTTATATGAACACTTACTATTTTAAATTTTATCATAGTGTCATTAGGGATGTCGCGAACCCTCCCCTGGGGTGTCCGCGAACAGGGCGGGTCGAACTTCAAAGAAGTCCGCCGTCCGCCCTGTTCGCGGACACATTCAAATTCCCCGCCTCTAGGCGGGGAATTTGAATCGGAAAAACCGGATATGACGTCAGTGACGTCACATCCGGTCCGTGGACCGCAACCTGGAACGCATAGTTCCTGGTTACGGCCGCAGGATGTGACGTCACTGACGTCACTTCCTGTTCTGAGCCGGTCTTTTCACTACAAGACCGGCTTCATGCCGGTCTTGTAGTGAAAAGATTCTTCCTCCGGCAGGATCACACAGGTTGTGATCCTGCCGGAGGAAGAATTTACATCTTCTTCTGGCCGGCGAACAGTACGGGTCGAACACCCGTACTGTCCGCCGGCGAGGCGAACGGCGAACATGCCGTGTTCGCGGCCGAACTGTTCTCCGGCGAACAGTTCGGCCCATCTCTAAGTGTCATATCTTCAGTGTTGTCCCATGTAAATATATCATAAACTGTTTACCACAATAAGAGGGATGTACTCACTTTTGTGAGATACCGTATGTCTATATTTACATGCAACACAGCGTTTGGATGACCTAAAGCAGCCCATACACGGGTCATATTTTCAATCAATCGACTTTCAATTTTTTAGTCGATTGATTGAGAATTGAGTTTTGCCCACCTGGTTAAATCGACTTAGTCCGATCAAAATTGAGTGAAAATTCAGTCGTTTTTTGATCGGACTGGATGGTAAATTTTGATCGGTCGATTGAAAATTGATTCAGTATTTTGAGAACCAAGTGTGGTCAACCTATTTTTTCTACCTATTCTACCTCACTTCTGATTGAAATTTTAATCGGACTATTTTGGATCGATTGTTTTGTGGATTGAAGAAAAAAATCGATCAAAAATCTTGTATTACATATGGCCCATGATACAATCGACATACAATTTTATACAGACTTAAAAATTGATTGTTTTAAGTTGATTGATTGAAAATCTGATCCGTGTATGGGCTGCTTAAGAGTTATTTCAGTCTAATCGCTGAAAAAACACAGGAACATTGTTTCTACACTTCCAACAATTAAGAATAATCAGCAAGCTATTACTGCTCTCTACTAAGCCCTACAACTGTGATAGAAAGTCCACTCAACTTACCATAATCAAAGACCCATCTAATCCACTGCTGTCAAATTTCACACAGTTTACGTCTTGTCTTTCATAATGTCTTCAAAGTGTACAACTGTGTGGAATGGTAATGTAGAATAGTGCCTAGAGCAGTAATAGTTTACAAGAGTAGCAAAATACCTTTACCTTTTCATGTCTTTCATATGTCCTCTAAAATTCCATGTTTCTTGACATATTAAATACATTCATACAGTGTACAGAACTGCATAGTCCTGAAGATAGGTGGTCTTCAGCTGGCCAAAGACATTAGAAGTAAAAACCCCTTGTATACTACAAAGCTCTCTGATGACTTGCATAATATATGTGCAAACCCAGAAAGTTAGTGTGAAAAGAGTAGATTGGTGCAGACATTTCGGTGCTTATTAGACAAGTTTTGTAATGGGGCCAGAGAATGTAATGCAGTGGTTCTTAACCTTTTTTGATCCGTGACCGGAAGTGACGTTACAAAGCGTTGCTTCCGTATGGGTGCAGAGTGTCAATTCTGCATTACAGATGCTCCTTTCAAATTCCCACCCTGCTTGTGTGCATCAGTGATGCTGCTTGTTAGGAGCAGCTCCGATGCTTTCAGAGAACTCGTGACCCCTGTGAAATGGTCATTCGGCCCCTACCCACAGGTTGAGAATCCCTGATGTATAGTAAAAAGCTAACTGTCCAAATTTCTCAAAAAAAGTGAGACTATTGAGTGATATAGCTGTCTCGTGTCTGTGGATTAAGGTTAGATTTTTTTTCTCTACAATACCCTAGTGGACAGTAGTGTTGATCACAAATATTCAAATTGCATATTTTTATTTCTCTACACTACTCGAATATAGTGCTATTTCATCAAGACTATTCAATATTTTTACATCAGTAGAGTTGATCATGAAAATACATGAATATTTTTTTTTGAGAAAATCTTTTTTACAATCATAAATATATGAAATATATGTGATAATGATTGGACAGATTGTCAAATTTACGAATTTGTTTAGAATATTAGGCGAACAATTCACAATATTTGCGAACATGAATATTTTCTATGCTGCACATAACTAGTGGCCAGCCTCTCCAGAAATGCTAATAAATTGCCACAATCACAAGAATACCAGGTGGAATTTCCCAATGGGGACACATCCTTGTGTCTACTCTACAAAGGTGATTTTATTCACAATTCAAATATAGCCTCCCATTTCCAATGTAGTTCACAAGACAAACATTAGATCCAAAACCCCTAATAAGGTATCAACATTTGACCACTTTTTTTAACTAGTTTTGCATTTACCATAGATACTTTAGGTATGATATATTTATAATAGTTTAAAGCATTTCTAAAACAAAAATGTTTTGTAAATTTTTGTATACCTTAGAAAAAGTTTAAAAAACCCCACATAATTTAACTTTTTTACCCTGCAGACTCAACAGGAAATGAGGTTTTTTTTTTTAAAGTAAATCCCATCATCAGCAGTTTACTCTCACTTAGAAAATGTGGCTTTTCTTTGGCAACTTTGGACTTACCTCACTTTCCTTCCCATTGACACTGGTAATCAGGACAGTTAAGTGAATTGTCCTAGGTTGCACAGAAACCACAATAAAAACAATCTTAAACTTAAATCTATTAGATTGTAAACCCGACCGGGCAGGGTACTCTACTCCTCCTGTGTCATAACCTGTACCTGTATGCACTATCCTGTGTTGTATCTCCACTCTAATGTATTGTACAGCACTGTGTGCTATATAAATAAATGATGATAATAATAATAATAATTAAACTAATAAAAAAATACCAATAGTTATAATTTACCAGGGAAAATGAGGAAAAACTGGGAGTGCACATCATCTTGGTCCCACCACTTCAGCATGGTGCCCAGTTTTTTGAAGCAGAGAATGCCAATGCTGTTATAATGTCAATAGCATCATGTTACTGCAGTATCTAGGACCATCTACCACCAGGACTGAATAGAATGAAGGGTCAGCACATCACATAATGGACAAAGATGTTAAAGAAAAAACATATCACAGGTGGGGTCATCAAGGGAAACAGGGTTATCTGGATAGAGTAGGGGAGCATGGAATCTAGAGGTAGGTCATAAGACTTGGAAAATCTATCCCTGAGTGCCTGATTTTGTTTTTAAATGCTGGCGGCAAATATATAGCTTTTTGCTTGAAAATATGACACTGATGTCTCAATTTTGGGCACCTCTTATTATATATGATAATAATATTAATAATAATAATAATAATATGAATCCACTGTCATCTTTTCCTCACTCCTTCTCCATGAACACCACAGTTTACATTGAAGCTTTACCTGGTGCACTATTTTCAAGAGTAAATGAACCATAGCAATTTTATTATCAGGGCGATAGAAAATAATAACTGTTTTCCAGGAAAGGTGACAATATATGTTGGAAGACTGACAAAAACGTCTTCACAAAAATTTAGATATAAAGGACGTTCGTCACTAGAGAGGGTTCAGTGCAAAACATAATTCTTGTGCAAATGTTGTCATTTGCCATATTTACTTAGTTTGTTTGATGATAGAAGTGCTCCATTTAATGTTATAGGGACCTAGCTAAAGAATTTCTTCGAAGAGGACGTAACTGTTTTAAAAACAAATACATGTTTGAAGAACGAATTCCCACTGGGTCATCATTTCTTTTAGTACAATAGCCCAAACATACCACAAGTGATGCTGTCAGAAATATAGAATTACTTACACACTACACATCTCACATCTACAAGGGACAAATATAGAGTACTAAAAACAAAGTGTTTTATAATTTTTTTTGTTTTGTTATTATAATTATTATTCTTTTTAATTGTATATTTTATGACCATGAAGGGCTTTCTAATGTTTATATATCTATATACAATTACCACGTTCCCCCAAACAGTGTGGCCAACATCTCAAATCACATATCACAAATTTATTGTTAAGGCAACTAGATTCAACTGTTGCCCCCAACCATCACCGGAGCTCAAAGAGCTAAGAGGCCTATCACCTTATCTCACCCTTCAAATCTACAATGACTGGCACCACGCACACCTATCAATGGCCCCTCGTTCTCTTTTTGTGACTCTTCAGCGGGCGGATTTAAACATATGCTTCCAACTGTGTACAATATGGTACTGAGATATCAGACCTTTTGAAGAAGACGTTGTTAAACGCGCATTGAGGTATGATGATGCTTTAACTAGTGATGGCGCGAACCCGGATTTTGCCATTCGCGAACTAACGCAAAAGTTTGCGAACCCGGCGAACACGGGAACCCGCCATTGACTTCAATGGGAGGCGAATTTTAAAAAACAAAGGGACCCCTTTCTGGCCACAATAGTGTTGGGAAAGTTGTTTCAAGGGGTCATACACCTGGACAATGACATGACAAAGGGGAATCCATGGCAAAACTCCCAAGAAAATTTTTTTCACACTATAAATCCCAATAATTTCTGCAATGATAGTCAATGGGAAAATAAAGTGCAATGAGTGATTACCCTTAGACCG
>CM070036.1:68934998-68951766 GCA_036250615.1 Ptychadena robeensis | reverse complement strand
AGGTCAGGTTGGATACCCCAATCTCCGCTGCGGTCTTCACCTATAGACAAGCCCCCGTCTCAACGGGAGACACGGTATGCCTACCCGACTTCGGTTGCCCCCAGGATTTAACGCACAAGGTACCTCACCTGAGAACTGAGACCGATGAAATCCTCCAAGACCCCCCTCTAGGGAGTGAGTTCAGAAACAGTGACAGATGCAAAGTCCAGGTTTGTGGCAGGGGTCATACAAAGTAGATAGGTCCAATCAAACGCGGTCTAAGGGTAATCACTCATTGCACTTTATTTTCCCATTGACTATCATTGTAGAAATCCTTCGTGCGGATTTATTGCGTGAAAAAACTTTTTATTGGGAGTTTTGCCATGGATTCCCCTCTGTCATGTCATTGTCCAGGTGTTAGTCCCCTTGAAATAACTTTCCCAACACTATTGTGGCCAGAAAGGGTCCCTTTGTTTTTCAACCTGCCCATGTTGTTGTTCGCTTGCCCATTAAAGTCTATGGTGGTTCGCCGGTTCGCCGGGTTCGCGAACTTTTGCGAACGTTCGCATTCGCCGTTCGCGAACATCAAATTCCGGGTTCGCGACATCACTACTTGTGTGTATTAAAATAAACATGCAACAAAACATTTGCAGGTCCTGATTTTAACAGCTGTTGTTGCTTCATATAAAATGACAGCCAGGTATTGCCTGCATATTGCCTGGCTAGTTGGATACTTGTAGATGTGAAGTGGGGCAGAATGAAACTTCGCAGAAAACACAGGCACTTTATTACTGTGTAATTATTACTCTGTGATTGAATAGGTAAGACACAATTTAACACATTATTATATAGCAACTGCAAATTATCTGTAATAAGGCTATCTATGGCATTGCTTTATTTGTGGCATAGGGAGCCAAATAATTTTTAGTATAGGAAATAAAAGTATGGCTTTTCTTTTTCTTCAGTATAGGGAGCCAGACAAGAGCATTGAAGGCCATCAGATCAGGAATTACTAGTACAGCATGTGTATGGCATATGAGTATGGCATTGCCATGTCTACATCATAGGGAGCAAGAGTCTCCAGCTTAAGGAGCCAGAGAATTATAATGTTAGATCTCCAGCAGAGGGAATGTGGTTTTGCTTTGTATTCAGTACAATGAGGTAAGTCCGTTATTCCTTTGCCTGTAGCTCAGGGTATACAGAAGTCCCTGACAAATAGGAACAAGGACATGAGGGGCACAACCAAGTGCAACAAAGTAGACGATAAAAAACAAACAAAATACTGACATTTAATGAGGCAGTTTGCAGGCTTTACCGGATTGATCTCTCAGGACCATGTGCTTACTAGAATGACGCCACTTCCTGGTTACAGATGGTGTCAACCATAGGGGGCAGTAAGTCTCTAATCCCTCCCAACCTAAAGATGCCACCCAAACAGCGCCAAAATCATCTGAGTGCCACCCCCCCTCCCCCCGAGAACAGACAATGACACCATAATGAATCCTTACATTATTAATAACCCCTTAAATTCTCTTTTTATGGGAACAGCCCCCAAAGAAAAAAAATCTATCTAATTATACCCCATCGCCCATTGAGTTGGCCCTTCTTTAGAAAGGACTTAATTTCACCCCCCATAGAGGCCCAACCCTTTTATTTTTTTTATTCAAAGATTTTAATCCTTTCACTCCAGACTTCACAGTAAAAAGATTCTTCAATATCTCTATAACTACCAGCAGACCCACTCCACCACCAGTACACACACTTGCTGATGATGATTTGTGATTCCTTCCTGCTGACTGAAAATCTTAGCATCCCTGATAGTGATGGCCGAACTGCCCGCAAGGCGGACAGTTCGGCCGCGAACAAGCATGTTCGCCCTCCTTCTCGCTGTTCGACCCGTTCTGTTCGCCAGCGAGAAGGAGCCCTCTATTCTTCCTCCGGTGGGATCATTAGCAGCGAGATCCCGCCGCAGGAAGAATGTTTTCACTGAAGACCGGGTAGAGGCGGGGAATTTGAATCTGTCCGGGAACGGGCAGACGGCGGACTTTTTTAAAAGTCCGCTCTGCCCGTTCGTGGACGGACACGGCCGAAGTTCGGCCATCACTACTCTCCATAGCTTGTCTCCAGCAAGCTTGTGCAGGTTCCTCTACACACTCAATTTGCTGGATAAGATAATCAATACAATTTGGCTGATCTTATGTCTGTACGAGCTTGAGGAAGCCCTTTGCAGTTATTAAGATCACAAGGTAGCAATTCATTTTCAAAAAGCTTATATGTGGTGTTAAAGGTGCCTAGGTAAAATTAACCATTTCTATTTTTTCCCTTTAGCAATTCCAATAATTTTAGGTTAAAGCTGAACTCCCTCCACACATAGTAGAAAACAAAGAATGCCAGAATGCTTTGGGCATCATTGCTCAATGTTTACAGGGCACCACTGAGTAGCTGGGATTCATACGTCTCTACTAGTGATGATCGCGAATATTCGGATTCCGAATATTAATCGCGAATATCGGCAATTCGGAAATTTGCGAAGATGGGAAATATATTGCCGAATATTCGCAATTCCGGATATTCGGTATTTTTTATCCATTACACATACCTCTCAATGCAAGTGGCCGAATGGGAAGGCTGCAACAAGAGCTTAGCAACACCATCAATATTGAATTCAATTGAATATTGGGGTGATGCGAATATTGCGAAAATCGTCACTTTTAAAATTCGCATAAAAATTCGCGCCATGTTAAACATCTATTGC
Organism: Ptychadena robeensis; assembly: GCA_036250615.1. Classification (NCBI taxonomy): domain Eukaryota; kingdom Metazoa; phylum Chordata; class Amphibia; order Anura; family Ptychadenidae; genus Ptychadena; species Ptychadena robeensis. Next base: position 68,949,032 of record CM070036.1, on the reverse strand, counting down.
GCGCGCAAAATTCACAATAAAAACTGCCGATATTCGCAACAAAAAAAAACAGAATATTGCCGAATGCGAATATTTTCTAAATGTTTTCCATAAAATTCGCGGCATGCCGCAAATACGAATGTTGCCTATGCCGCTCATCACTAGTCTCTACTCACAGAGTGGTAGTAGAGAAGATCAGTGAGTGTAGGGGCTGGGGAAAAGGAAGATCTGTCAGACCTGCCACATCTACCATGGGCAAAAATATCTGGTTGTGATTTACTTAATTTGCAAGGGAATTATTACAGTGATCCCCTTACATGAAAGCACAATTTCAGGAATAACATTTATTAATTTATTTTGACCAAAATGGGGTTGAGTTGCAAGAGTAGACTATAAAGATTACTTTAGAAAACCATTACCAAAAGGACATTTGACCAATGTGCATGTTTATTTCTTTAGGGGCATTTACCTTTAACTGGTTACCTAACATTTCATAGAAGTGGTATAGAATTCTTATTTCCTGATCACTTGTTAGTTTCACTTAACAGGTATTGTAAATGTATGTTACCTTTTATTTGTCTTCTAAAAAACGTTTGAAAGGTATTTGGCCTCCAGTGTGGAAAATATTAAAGGCCACCTTACCACGTCATACACAGAAACGACAGATGTGTCACATATAGTAAGGGAATTTCATCGAACGTAAGAGGTACTATAAACAGAAAAGTTATTTAAATATTTGAAACAAAAATGTAAATAATACTGCACCGCATATTTTAACCAGTTTTTCTTCATGTTAAATGAGGTTTCTTTTGTATGGAAGTCAACATTCTACAAGATTCCCTTTGTTACAAAGTCATTCTTCTACGGGTTAACCCATTATAATGGCACTCACGTAAATAAAATGATTGAAGTGAAAGGGTTTGACAAGTGACATTTTGTCTCTGTTCGTCAGTGAGGCATAATTTTTAGCAAGTCATTACTCGGAAAGTCACAGAATTAATCAGTGATGGGATTCTCTGGAGTTGAAATCAGCGAAGAAAAGACCCCATTTTTAGGGCAAAGTGATTGATAACGATTAAAATAAATTTCCATGATTAACTCTTCTGTAAGCAAAATGTTGACAGTAAGTCCCATTTAATAACAGGCTGTCTTAACAAATGACCATTTATTTCACTTAACTCCAGTTATGTACTCCCTGTACATAACTTAAATTCAGCATATATAAATATACATAAGCAAAGCATATATAAAATGTAAAAAGCATGAAACAATGTATCCCTTCTGAATGAACAAGTATCTGATTTGCAAAGAAGAAACAAAAGTGTCTTTTCTGCTTAAACTATAGCCTCCCCAAAAAAAGATACTGCATAAGCAACATAAGTAAAACATTTTAATATACCTTCCTATGGTTGGAATAATTTCCCAAACATAGTCTGCTGCCACGCTTTTACCTGATATGTATTGCACTACCTTGATTTTCTTTCCCATGATCATAACATTTTAAGGCCCTTTTAAAAATGGTGTTGTTTGGAAAGAAGTACATTTTGGTGAGTAGAATGTTCTGTGGTTAACTGTAATTCTAGAACGTAAATGTGCTGATGGCAGGGACTTATGGAGAAATGCTGCAGGCTCACGGAGAGCCGGCGATTGCGCCCAATCCCAGCTTCAGGGGGTTAAGGAGGTTAAGGGTGTGCACTCTTATGCAACCATATTATTTTATTTTTATATTTTTCCTTCACTCCACCTAAAAGATTTCAATTTGTTTTTCAATTGAGTAGTACAGTTTATAGGTCACATAAAAGGTGGAAAAAATTTACCTTTTAGACTTTTTATATCCACTGTATATTCAATACGTTGCTTGGGAGCACAGCTTATTGAATCTTTAGTTAGGCTGGCATCAGTAGACTTAATGATAAAAGCCTTGAAGCCTTTAGTGGAGCCATTATGTTGAAGGTTGAAATGCCTGGGCACTGCATGGTCTGGAGATCATTTTTCAATACGGTGGTGATGTTCACTGAAACTGCTTTTGATAGGTCGGATGGTTCTTACTACATATAGCAGGTTACCAGGGCAACTTACATTACATGGTCTGAGGAGCAATTGAGAAATTGGCGAATGGGATAAGTTTTACCAGGGTAGTCTGTGAACTGTGTATATGGTTTATATTTTAACCGGTGCCTGTTTAATCACCCAGATACCTCAACAGTAGGGGGACCCGCCCGCTTCAGTCTCCATTCTCCGGCGAAGAGGGCAGTCGCTGTGTCTCGCCACCTCGCCAGTGGGCCCCGGCGTCGCCTGCCTTCCCCCCCCTCTGGTCTCCCCCCCCCCTCTCTCCTCTCGCTCGGCCTCCCCCCCCCCTCCCGGGCACGGGGGGCCGAGTGTCAACCCACTCGATGCGCCCGAACCCACTCAGTAGCCAGGTAAGACCACAGTGACCAAATGAGGTCCACTACCTGCATCTTATTGTTTAGCATGCCATAGATACTTACTCAACCTTTCTTGTACAGTATACCTGAACCGATGCGTACAGTAGTCCTGATGAAGCGACTAAAGTCGCGAAACGCGTAGACTATCACCTGTATGATCTGCTTATAACATCTGCATCTCTACCTATGGAACATTTGTCCTGTGAGACCAAGACCTATTGAATATCTCATCATAAAAGGAATATACTGGACTCATTTTGATTTGTTTGAACTTTATTTCACATTGTTTACCATAGTCCACCTTAAAGTCCACCCTGGGCCAACCTCTGAAAGTTGTGGAGAGTGGACCCAGGGATTTAGGGTGCAACATTTCCTCTCTCCATTTGATTGTTCATAACTGGATGTTGGTGGACGACTATACTTTATGTTAATTTATAGGGTGAGAGATTCTCCTCATCTCTGTTCATAGTCTGTGAACTGTGTATGTCAATGAGGGATGAAAGGACGGATTTTACATGATCTTTTTTTGTAGTGGAAGACCCCTTTAACCTCCCTAGCGCACTGCTAAGGTACAGATTTCTGTACCAAAAGCGCACCATAGAATTTTAATGGATTTTTTTGTAGTATCATTTGAATTTTGTTTGTTGTAAATACATTTTAATCAAATCTAAATGTGTGTTTTGTTTTTACTTTAAATTATACTGGGTACAGTAACATAATTGTACTGCAGGAACATCGGGTGCTGTGGTTAGGTAAGCAGATTGGGTCCGCCTGCATTTTCACCAAGGAGGGGGTGCCGATCGTCCCGATAGCGCCTGGGAAACCGGTGCTATCTGTGCTATCGGCACCCCCTGCACCAAGTGTACTCCTTGGTGGGGATGCCGGCGGACCCGATCTGCTGAGCTATCCACAGCACCCAATGTTCCTGCAGCCACCCTGGTGTGATGTCATTAGGCACATCCCACCGGGGGTGGAGGGATCCACTTTGCCCGGAAGCATCGGTGAAGCTTCATTGATGCTTCATTCAGGTAAGTTTTAGAAAAAAACCGCAGTGAATACAGTTTTCTATGCAGAACTATGCAGAACTATGCAGAACTATGCACAACTGCTAGGGAGGTTAAGATCATTGATGCTGGGCCTAATAATGCTGGAAGGTTGTAAGGAGCTGATTTTGCTTAGAGCTATCTTGGATCTGATGCAAGGGGCTTTTGTCAAAACAACTTGAGGTGTTTGGGGTAGAGAAACCTTCAAATGGTGGTCTTAAAAAATTAAAATTAAAGAGGTTTTAAAGGGTGGAGTCTAATGAGGAGCAACAGTAACCATTATCAAGAAATTTCTGTTTGAGAACCCGGCTTTGAGTTTTTTGGACAATCCTTGATTCTGGTGTAAATCCCATGTAACCTAGTGAACTAGCTATTCAGGATGTTTTCCAGCCTCTTGGGGTGATGGCAGCTAGTTCTTTGCAAGTAGCAGTTGCCAGATGTGGGTTTTGGTGGTAATGTCATGAGAGGAAAATAAGAGATGAGGGGGTGACCACATGGGTGAATGATAGATTGAAGGTATTCTACAAAGGAGCTGACTGATTGCAGGTCCCCACTCCAGATGATCACGATATCATGTCAGTGTACCGACTATAAGAAACCAGGTGTGAGGCAAAGGTGTTGTTGGCCCAGATCATACAGTCTTCCCAGTGGCCCAAAGTCAGATTGGCGTAGCAAGGTGCCAAATTAGCTCCCATAGCAGTCCCTTTAGTTTGAATGTAAAATTTGTCTAGAAACGATGTTCCAAACTGAATTTGGTGGCCTCAGTGAAGAAGTTGGCTTGTAGATAATTAAAGTTATTGCTTTTAAATAGGTGGTGTTAGAGAGCCCTCAGGCCTATGTCATGAGTAGTGATGGACGAACATCAGCTGCAGCTGTTCGCGAACAGGCAAATCGAACTTATACCCGCTACGAACATGCCCGCTGCGAACATGCGAACGGCGAACCTCCATTGACTTCAATGGATGGTGAACTTCTCAAACCTTCGGGTATTCATATTTGTAGCCAAGATACCAATAAAAAAGAAGTCAAAAGGGTGCAACCACCTGGACAGTGTCATGCCAAATGGGGCTCAATGGCTAAACTTCCCCCCAAAATACAGATTTTTCAAAATGCTGTTTTCTTTAGGTCTAATGGCAATGGCAACATCTATTTTTTTAAACAATAAGATTTTATTTTTTTTTTTATTTTTTTTAAACAATAAGATTTTATCAGAAATCACATCTAGATTAAAGATTTTGCCAAAAGTTACTTGACAGTACCTTCTGCAGCGCATCACATTTAGTCAGATCTCTCTGCAATGCATAATACAGTATACCCCACCCCCAGAGAAGGACTTTTGTGGCTCAGTAATGATGAACTACATGTAACAGAACACCTTAGCTATAGCTACAGATCACTGGATGAAGTGTAATAGCCAAGTAGCTCAGCCATCCCTCAATCAGCAGCAGCTCTCCCTATCTATCTAGTACTGGAGACACAGGATAAATGTGAAAATGACCGGTGGGGGGCTTCTTTTATAAGGGGCGGGTATTCTTCAGGAGCGAAAGGAAGTCTTATTGGCTGAACTGTACCACCTGACTATAGAGTGTGGGGTCACACTTTGTCTCCATGTTAAGGTGTAGGGGGCGGGTCGAACACCCATAATGTTCGCTGGCATTGCGAACTGCGAACATGCTATGTTCACTGCGAACTGTCCGCCAGGCGAACTTTTCAGCCATCACTAATGGAGAGCATGGACTGAGCCACCAATACAAACCTGCATTAAGTAATACAAATCCATTCATCCTTAGAGGCGCGCCTCATTCTGGATTCGCTGTACCTCATGAAAGGCTTTGTGTAGCGCTAGGCCTCAGATTTACCTCATGACTGGAAGATGACATGGAGTTCTGCTTTATTCTACAGCTTCTCTACAGGTGTGGCCTCCATGTGTTTGTGAGCTTCCTTTGTGTGTGCGTCCAAGGGTTTGCTGGATAAGATAGTCAACACCATTTGGATGATCTTATGTCTGTACGAGCCTGAGGAAGCCCTTTGGGGTGAAACATGTTGCGCAAAGTACAGTAGCCACCAGAAGTTGGACATTTTTAAGACTATTCTGGTTTCTGTTTTCCAATAAAGATTTAGCATTACAAGTATTCTCATAGTGATGCATGAGTCCACCTTCCATTGCTCCTCTTCTTTGGAACTCCCTCCCTCGCCCCATAAGACTTGCTCCTACCTTCAGCTCTTTTTAAAAAGCCCTGAAAACCAACCTCTTTAGTCTCTCCTACTCATCTACTCGCCCCTAACATTACAACCATGCCAGTACCATCCCCTCCCCCCCCCCCGCCCACCTATTGTATACTCTATTCCCCAACCGATTCGATTGTAAGCCCGTCCGGGCAGGGTCCTCTACTCCTCCTGTGTTATAACCTGTACCTGTGTGTTATCTTGTGTTGTATCTCCACTCTAGTGTATTGTACAGCGCTGCGTAATATGTTGGCGCTATATAAATAAATGATAATAATAATAATTAAAAGTCCCATGGAGGAAACTCAAGACAATCCTTTACCAAATGAATTTTTGGGATGGGAAGTGTGGACTCACTGAACTACTTAGCTCCTGTGACATTTTAGGCTTCATAATAAAATACAAGATATGAGTCTCAAACTCCCCACAAACAAATGACCGGCATCCCTAAAACAATAGCACAAAAATGACTGATGGTGGAATGCAAAAGGCATCAACCACAGTACAAATTTCCTCTGTAGATACAGAGGCTGGGGGACTTTAAAGGTCAAAATGCTTGATATAACATATGGCAAAATGTAGATAGGTAAAAATATTTTAGCAATCAGCTCATTTAATTTAATGATCATCAGAATATAGCACACTTCTTTTTTACAAGTTATGCATCTATAATAACAGTGAACAGTATACAAAAACATTGACTTGCTGCACGTTCAAACGCTCAAAATACAATGCCTTTGTCAATTTACTAGACAATGTGGGGACCCTGCAGCCTGAGCTGGATTACATGCCCCGGGAGCACTTGACATGCCCCGGAATCGCTGCGTTTTTAAAAACGCATGCACTGTGTATGGTAACTAGTGATGGCCGAACTTCGGCCGTGTCCGTCCGCGAACGGGCGGAGCGGACGTTTAAAAAAGTCCGCTGTCTGCCCGTTTGCGGACAGATTCAAATTCCCCGCCTCTAGGCGGGGAATTTGAATCGGAAACCCCGGATGTGATGTCATTGACGTCACATCCGGCACCTGGAACGCATAGTTCCTGGTTGTTCTAACCGGATGTGACGTCACTGACGTCACATCCGATTACGAGCCGGATTTTCACTGATAGACCGGGTTCTCTACCCGGTCTTCAGTGAAATATTCTTCCTGCGGCGGGATCTCGCTGCTAATGATCCCACCGCAGGAAGAATAGAGGGATCCTTCTCACTGGCGAACACGGCGGGTCGAACACCAGTACTGTCCGCCAGCGAGAAGGAGGGCGAACATGCTTGTTCACGGCCGAACTGTCCGCCTTGCAATGGTAACATTGGTTGTCTATGTAAAAATGTGCACTGTAAAAAAAACATGTGCGGTAAAAAAATGCACACATTTTTAAAACGCAGCGCATATAGTGTGAAAGGGCATTAAGATTTCTTTCTACATGATGGATTGCCTCCCCTAGGCCAGTGAGCTTAATCTATGTTCCCCTTTTAATCCTTAATCAAAATCCCAATTCTTCTTGGATTTTCTGTATGGCCACCATCATTAATTTTCACCTGTAGCATACCATTTTAAAAGCTTTCCAAAACATTTCCTATTAACAGTATCCCTTGTACATACAATGAACGAGATACTTTCCAATTTGGTATTTGGAGCCTGTTTGGCAGGTTTAGGAAACACCTGTACAACTCTCTTTTGGCAATAATGAAAACCAAGCATAAGCGACAGCTGGTTCTTCTTGGGGTGTGTTTGATTATGCACAAGCCTTGGGAAGAGATTTTATCTGCATTTGTACAAATGAAGAGCAGCCATTTCAAATGTCTCCACATGAAGATATTCATGGAACACCTTGTAACTAGGACATTAGTCTTCCAAAACGTATTCTTTGTATAGCATGGGATTCATGAAAGCTTTCCAAAATCTGGGGAGTGGTGAGAAGTTTTATATGAATGTTTACTTACCATATTGGTACATGCAATATTGCCTCAGTACTTATTATTATTACCACGCATCTCAGGAAGGATAAGGTTCTCAGGGCTCGTTCCCATTCTGTTAGTGTAGTTATGGATAAACCTTATTGTGAGTATGTGTACTGAGTACCAGAATATGAAAAAGCATGACCAGAACAAATGAGTCACTTACAGAAGTTAAATATGTCCATATGTGCAAAAATTTTTTATAATTTTTATAAGTTATTGTTCTGTTCGCTTATTTTCCATGCCTTCTTTCTGCTTTTTATTATTTTGTTATATTTTGGTACAAGGAAAACGCAGCTCCACTGTGTAACACTACCAAATAAATTCTCCATTTTATTTGTTAAAATGGTCTTCATCATCTGCTTGCAATATATATAATATTTAATGACTTGACAAAATATTGGACTGTAACTGTGCCAAAGTAATATCACATTTGACAAGTAGTTTTATGTGCCAGATACATGCTTCAGTCTACTGAATGCATAGCGACCACAGCATACTATCACATGAAATTGAAAAATGTTGTATGCTTATAGCATAAGCATTAATTGTGACTGGTAGAATGGCACATAAATAAATTTTACAAAGAAACATGTATCTTTGACATGCAGGTGATAATGCACAGTGGATTACCTTAGTATGATCATAATATAAACAAATATAAAATTTTGAACTTAAAAGGGTTTAAGTTTAAGAGATGTGATGCAATGTGATACAAAAATTATTAGCATGTAAATCCATGTAAAGTGTATGCTGACTGAAGTAGAACAACTGATGTGCTCGATTGGCTCAGTTTCAGATGACATCTTATTGACCATGTCTATACCTAGTCTCCAATCCTACATAGGTATTGTGTTCAAGCACTTTTCACTAACATTTAAACTTTGCACAATGCATTTAGATGCATCAAATAGCTAGTGCTGTTTTGCTTCTCTTCCAGTCAAACATAATATATAATTTTTAATAATTTAATTGCTTCATATTAATACTTCAGCTCTGATTTGCCACTGAGGTGGAGATCACTTTTACAATTCGCCATAGTGACCAATGACAAAACTACAATAGTGAAGAACAATCCAACAAAATATGACTGTTCCACTCACAGCTTTCAAAGATGATGTCCTTCCTTGTCATATTACATGGTTTTGGTAAGTTGATTCTACAGAAATTGTATGGAAAGATTGTAATGTGTATGGGGGCCTTTAGTAATATTCTCCCACACATTCAATAAGGCTAAAAAGGAAACATTTTTAACCTCCCTAGTGGTTGAGATAAACCCAGTTTGTCTGCTGTTTTGGTTTGTCCCAACCATTTCAGGAGCGGGGATTGGGAAAACTCAACATTCCCCTCTGGAAGCTGTGGTGATTCTCTATGCTGCAGCATTTCTGGGGTTCCAGCACCGACACTTCGGTGTCATCAGTGATGCTGAGTGTGCGGGGAGGGTGGTGGTCTCACAGCCCATGTTGCTTGAGTCATTGATGATGCCTGTGACATGGACAGGGACAGCAGGAGGGCAGGAATTTTAAGCAGTGTGTACTCAGTACTCTGCTGTGATCACCCGTACCACGCCTTTAAAAAGGAACGTGGTACGGGCAGAACGCTAGAGAGGTTAATGAGCAGGGGTGCACATAACTTTTTTACTGATCTCCTCAGATGAGTACCATATGTAGGGTGGTCTACCTCACAGTGCTCCCTGCATGGTAGATTCTGCTGCAGATGGACTTCCCTGTTCCTGATTGATCTTAAGGCTCCCATACACAGGTCAGTTTCCCACCGGATTCCGGGACGATCGATTCCGGGCGCGTGCCCGCGAAACGATCGTGCCGGAATCGCGTGCAGCCCATCTTGTCCGATCGATCACGTCCGATTGATCAGGGGCCCAGAATCCGATCGGACAGAGAACCAACCTGTTGGTTCTATCCGATTGATCCAGGGCCGATTCAGGGCCGATCGTGCACGTTGGTGGTGTACATCACATTACAGATGGATCACCAGCAGATTTGCAAAACAGGACCACATCATGTCCTGGCAGCCCTTGGCACATTCATTCCCTGCACTGTGGTAGAAAACACACCCACCACCATTCCCACCCATGCACAGCAATAAAAACACAAGACACAAGGGAATGCAGGGCAAGGTTTTTAATAAAATTGCCACGGCTGGCCCTTGCAAAAATCAAGTGTTTTTTTTATAAAAAATAAAAAATAAGAATGAACATGGTCAACATGACCGGGGCAGGGGTCTCCAAACCACACCCCACACCACTAACAGACCATAGGGTCCAACCAGGGAACAGTGACCTAATGGGGAGATGGGGGGCGGGAAGGGGTAGCAGGGTCCATCACCGGCCGTCCTCCGGTCCCGCCGCAGGCCGCCAAGGGTGTCCCGGATGCGGCCCAGGCCCTCCAGCACCACCTTCAGTGGCCCTCCACCCGCTGCACCAGCTGCTCGCACCTCAGGAGCCTGGCGTGCATGCGCCCCGTGTCCACAGGCCGTGGCTCTGTAAAGAAAACAAGAAATCAGTTCCCCCTGCTCGAAACACATCCCAAACATGTGGCCTGCTAATCAAGGCCTGTAGTGGCAACATGTGGCCTAGGGGATGCTGGCAATGGTTGCCCCCTGTGGGTCACACCAATCACATACAGGAAAATAGGCCTGGTAAAAACAGGAGGAGACTCCGTATTCCTGCTCAAATGAGCCCCTGTGCCCACCACTCAGACCCCCTACAACTGCTGGCACTGCTAGTCCATCAAACAGTTCCCACTAGCTCAGTCCCCATCTGTAGGCCGCCACGTTTGGAGGGGGGTGGTCGTGCAAGGTTACTGCTTACCCTGGGCCTGCTCCTGGTGCTGCTCCTGGGGCTGCTCCCTGGCCTTCGACCCTGGGGACGTCCTGATGGTGCGGGCAGCTTGTTGAAAAGGAGAAACAAATTAAACCAAACTTCCCAGACATGTTCCCAGGATTCGTGTGGCACCATGTCACACATGTCAACCTACAAACCGCCTGATGATGGCCCTTGGCTGGCTGGCGAGGGTGTCCGTCTGGCGTTGCTTGAGGTCGTACACTTCTCAATGAGCCGGTCACGTGGTACGACCTCCCCACTCCTCGCCTGCTCTCTCCTGGACCTGGCAATCAGGGCCCGCTTCCTCCGGGCCAAACCATCAGACGTCTGCCTCCCATCGTAGTCCCGGTGTCGAAGGCCCGCAGGATTCAGACCTGCTCCATGGGCATGGGTCCCGCAGGTCCTTCGTCGGTGGCTGGGTGGGCACAGCTGGCCCCACGGCTCTGATCCCCCTGGGTGGCGTGGCAGGCCGCTGGGCCCCTGGAGCCTCGTCCGCCTTGTGGTGTCGGCGGGTGCTTCTTCCTCCTCGGGGGGCTCAGGGGTGTCATCCGAGCCCTCCCCGAGAGGTTGACCAGGAGGGCCCGCCTCGCCCGCCTCGCCCGCCGCCATCACGGCCTGACGGGCCCACTGGATCCTGTGGACGACAAATTGCAAGGTATGAGTCTGTGTACAGCGCAATACAGGTCCCACGCCCTCCACCCCCACCAGTGGCCTGTCACATCCTTCCTCTGCAGCTTTCCTGGCCTGGGCTCATGCCACCCGATCACTCCTCCCCTGTCAGCTCCTGGCACCTGGGCAGGACAGAGAAGTGGGCGACAGTGACCACTCTGACCGTACAATAGCAGTGACACACAGAAACCACTGGCCACCAATTGGAGTATGTCACAACTTCATGTGGTTCAAATAGGCCTACACAACAACACATCTGGGCAGGTCCTGGAAAGCATTTACAAATATGAACACAACATGGCACTGTTCTGATCAACCACATATAGGCCTACACACACACACTCTGGGCAGTCCTGGAAAGCATTTACAAATATGGACACAACATGGCACTGTTTTCTGATCAACCACATATAGGCCTACACAACACACATCTGGGCAGGTCCTGGAAAGCATTTACAAATATGGACACAACATGGCACTGTTCTGATCAAACAATAGGGCCTACACACACACATCTGGGCAGGTCTGGAAAGCATTTAACAATATGGACACAACATGGCACTGTTCTGATCACCACATATAGGCCACAACACACACTCTGGGCAGGTCATGGAAAGCATTTACAATATGGACACAACATGGCACTGTCATCAACTGCTACTCAGGCCTTGCCCTCAATAAGCAGAACAACCATGTGTGAGGCCTGCACAGACCTCCAGTCGCCTACCCCTCCAGAAGTGCCAGGCTGCTCGCCGTCTGGGGCTCCAGGTGCTGGATCCTGGTGTGTGGCGGCTCTTCTTCTTCTCTTTCCCTGGAAAACACATCAGGACCACATGTCCATTGACCTGTCCACACTGGCATCATGTCCCAACCCTGTGCCCTCACATCACCTACCTTTTCCGCCGATCGCAGCCGGAATCGCAGTCCCTCCCCATCCTGTCACCCCCTCGCTGCATACTGCAATGGCACTGTTCCTGCATTCCCCAGTCCAGATGCGCGCATGACCTGCCCCCTGGGCGGCCCCCGGTAATGTTGCTACATTTCGGCGCGAAGTGCCCGGGGGCGTTTTTCCGGCGGCTATAAAAGACCCCCATTAACGAGGCTGCACGCATCGTCGATGCCCCGGACAGCCCCGCGTTTCCTGACGCTCCCCTTGTGATCGCTCTCCGTGGCTCGAAGACTCCACGCCGATTCCTCCGGCCATGTGAGTAGCGCAAGCCATGTTGTTTTGCCAACTTCGCCCGATGTGCTGAGGCCTCCCATGTGCTAAGTGTTTTCGCCGATTCATTTGCTCGTTTTGTTTGCAGATTCGCCTGTTTGCTGCGCCCATTCCTCCCGCGATTCACACACGCAATCGCCGATTCACACACGCGTCGCCGATTCCATGCCGATCCTCCTCCGGCCATGTGAGTAGCGCAAGCCATGTGTTTGCCAACTTCGCCCGATGTGCTGAGGCCTCCCATGTTGCTAAGTGTTTTTCGCCTGATTCATTTGCTCGTTTTGTTTGCAGATTTCGCCTGTTGCCTGCGCCCATTCCTCCCGCGATTCCCCACACGCATCGCCGATTCCCTGCCGATTCCCTCCGGCCATGGTGAGTAGCGCAGCCATGGTGTTTTGCCAACTCTCGCCCGATGTGCCTGAAGGCCTCCCATGTGCTAAGTGTTTTTCGCCCGATTCATTTGCTTCGTTTGTTTGCAGATTTCGCCTGTTGCTGCAGCCCATGCCCTTCCTCCCGCGATTCACACACGCATCGCCGATTCACACCGCATCGCCGATTCCATGGCGATTCCTCCGGCCATGTGTAGTAGCGCAAGCCATGTGTTTTTGCCAACTTCGCCCCGATGTGCTGAGCCTCCCATGTGCTAAGTGTTTTCCGCCTGTTGCCGCGCCCATTATCCTCCCCCGCGATTCACACACCGCATCGCCTATTCACACACGCATCGCCGATTCCATGTTTTCGCCCGATTCATTTGCTCGTTTTGTTTGCAGATTTCGCGTGTTGCTGCGCCCATTACTCCTGCGATTCACACACGCATCTGCCGGTTCCCTGGCCACATCCACACGTGAGTAGCAAACATGCTTCTTGCCACGAATGGAGCCCTCTCAACGCGTTTAATTGTGTGATGTGTGGGTGATATGCCCGTTTCCTCTCTCTCCACAGCTGCCACCCCCCCTCTCGGTTGGTGATACGGCCCGTTGCTGCTCAGGGAAGCCTCAGCTCTTGATCCACAGGTGTGTGACCCTCTGCCATGGCAGTTGTGGTGGGATTGGTCTTGGTGCATCACCAGGTAGTCTGTTGTTGATATGATAGGTTGTTGGTTGGCTGGGCCTATATGTACTCACTGTGCATGCAGATCCTTTGTATTGTGCCATTCCCTTGAACTATGTAGATGTGCACGAGATGTTTGAATCAGTGGGGGCACATGGGGTTCATCTGAGTTGTTGAAGGGGGGGGGGGGGGGGGCCATGTGGCATCCCCGGACATCCAGCGGGCCCTCAACATACCAGCAGTAGAATATGCAGGGTAGTATGCGTACAGCATGCATGTGTCGGGGGACGTCATTGTAGAACTTGGACCGATTGTTCATAACACATGGGTCAGGGGTGCTCTGGTGCCATTTTTGGACATGGGGATGTCCCTATGGACCTTGTCACTAACTGCTGTAGTAGTGTAAGGCAATTCCACCATTGGGGGCCCAGCCATGCCCCTGGACTCATGGACCCCCAGGCATGGGAATGGAGGAGAACCAGGATATTCTCAGGAGCCATGTGGGTTTGCTCATTGACCTTCCCACCTACTGGGACTTGTTTGCACATGTACTTACATTGTGCTCCTCTGTACAGCAGGCCATGCCCCAAGGAGGAAGAGCAACCCCCCTGGGAGATGACCACC